>VZTH01018404.1:0-190552 GCA_013397815.1 Aleadryas rufinucha
TTGCTTTCAAACCTGTACACAATGTGTCACTGAAAACCAAGGAATTTCAAGGATTCAGACTGATTTCCCTGTAAGTGCCACCTCGCTTCTCTGGTAGTAAAGCATAGCCTTATTTATAATGGTTATACCTAGTGATTCCTTTGTTGATTTCTGGGAAGTCCACTGGCATCATAATCACAGTATAAGATTTTACCCTATATGATACTAATCTTAGGCAGTTGGGTTGGCTTTGTCTTTATATTTGGACAATTTGGTACAGATTCAAGATGATGTTTGAGGAGTTTGTGCTTTAATTTGTTAAAACTGCCATTTTTCTACTGAAGACTATTTCAAACAATGTGATGGAGCAGGATAGAGTGAGGTCTGTTCTGCACATCAAGAGGACACTCTCCATTGCTGACAGGAGAGGTAAATGAAAGCTAGGGAAATAGCACGCCCACCATTAACGTGACACAGGAATTAGAACAGTGCATTTCCACCTAGAGTGGCTGAAAAATAGTTTTCATCCTGGTAAAATTCTAATACTTAAGATTACTGTTTTAAAATATCCAATTGTTTTGAGACTTTCCATAAAAACCTTGGGCCAAGTTGGTATCTTCAAGTGAAATATCATTATTATGGTGAAAATTCAGCAGGATGTGGCTTTGCTTCAACAGTTCTTCAGTAATTTCTAATTCATTCAGAACAGTCTTGTAGAAAAAGGCATTAAAATGAGATTTTTTTAGGTGCAGGATTGATTTTAATTTTAGTTATATTTTTGCATTATCTAAAGCTTTCCTAGTTTAATAGTGAAAAATCTCCACAATGTTATTTGCTATTGTCAAAAAACAAGCCAAATTTCCCATGATGATTTGTATAGCTAGACAGTATGCAGCATGTATCTGAAGTCCTATAAAACTGGAATTTGCACAAAATGGTATTTCTAGGTTGTATTTTGACATTATACAAGGAACTGTTTACCATACATTTGGAAAGGATTAAAAAAGCACTATCCTCATATTAAATTGGGGAAAGGGGCTTGCTACTAACCAAATTTCTATTCATATTTACAGCATTTCAAGTAATCGCTATTTTAAACATAAAATCCCTCAAGAAATATCTACAGAAATACTGGAGAAGAGAGGAAAAAAGGCCCCGATACCAAACACAAAAGACAGTGCTGCATTTCATTACTGTCATTGTTCCATTAAACCAAGCATCTAGGTTAGTAATCTACCAGTTCTCAGGAAAAAGAAACTAAATATTTCATTCATATATACCAAAATTCTCTGATGTAAAATTAATTTCTTTCAAAGAAGGTATCAGTTAACACCACAGAGAGTTTTTTGCCCCTTTGTAATGCTCTATAGTTCTGAACCACTAGCTGAAAATAGGACTTCAAGGCAGTGGAGGAGAGCATAAGATGAGTTCAGGAGCTTTCTGTGATTCTGCATCCATTGAATCATTAGTACTTCTGAAACTCAAGAAAACTGGGTATTGTGTAAAATAGCTTGAGGGAACAGCTTCAGAACATTAAAATACAGTCCACAGGCAATTTTCTAAGAGAACCCTTCTTACCATAGTTCTGTCCTCCTTTTTAATATTTTAAGCTAGATGCCTTAAGTGATATATGTATTACTCCCCTTTCAGTATAAAACTTGTCTTTGACAGACTGCTTTGGTGTGAGGGCCCCAGTGTTACCGTCTGCTGGGGGCTCCCAGCCGCTTCCTGTGCCCGCCGGGATGCCGGCACAGCTCCGCCAGGGATGCTGCCAGCTGGGCACAGCACAGCTTTCTCTGGGTGCATTGTCTCCTTCTCCTGCATGCAGCTATGGAGCACTTCTCTCAGGAACTGTGGCTCTCTTTGCTGTGCTGGCAGCTCTTCGCACCGAAAGTGCGGCAGGCACGGGGAAACCCCAGGCAGTACCACTGCTGCTCTGCCTTAGTGAGCTGAGGGTTAACTCTACCTCTGTTACACTGATGTAAACAAGGATGAAATACAGTCTTCTCTATAATACTAATCTAAGATAAAGTATACATTAAAAAGAGTAGCTAAAGCCTGGAGTTTTGGGGTAGGGATGTGACAGCTTTTAGTGATTTGCAATTTTTTGATTTTTATTGGTAAAATCACCCATAGGGGGTTTGTTTCTTTTTTTGACAAACAGCAAGAATAAAAGAATTAGAGTTTAAAAAGCTAGAGTTCAAAACCATAAATACCTGTAGCTTCTTATGGGTTTAGAGTAGTAAATCCTTGTGTGTATGCATATTTTCAGGTAAGGGGGCACAGTTTTACTTGTATGGAAAACTAAGTGTTAGATTAAAATAACTGTTCTCACATCAGTGACAACTTCAAAAATAATATAACTGCTAAAAGTATAAAAGATATGACAAGAAAGGTGTTTCAAACAAAGTCAGTTTTCCAGCTCATTAATTCTGGGAGCTGATTCTCCTCTCTATCACTCCTTTTTAAACCACTGATGCCAAAATATGGAAAGCATGAATACAAGCAGTGTAGCAAAAAAAAGAAAAAACAACCCCTGTATTTTTTAAAATGAGGATCAGTGGGTAGAATGCACGAAGAATTCAGTTTTCAAATGTGAATAAAATAGTATACTGTGTAAGAAATAGTGTACAATATCATGCTTTCTTAAAATGATCTTTTAACTTGAATAATTTAGTCTTGCTAAAACAGAAGGCCAATAAGAAACAGGTGAATCTTTACTCATAGAAGATACACAAGAGAAGAAATTCAGCAGTATCTAAGACAATAATAGTAATAGCAGTGGAACAATGAAGTTACAATTGCCTAGAAACAGCATAGGAGAATGGGAAATCTAGCCTTGTGCACTGATTTAAATAAAAGCCTGCATGTATGTTGTTAGATCATATTGGAAGTGACATTGTGTTAAGAGGATTCAGCCATTGAAGTTGTACTGATGCAAGCTCGGGCAGGATTTGGCCCTGCCTATCACATTCATTATACATGAGCTGCTCACTCTCTTGTTTTGCTCCAGACTGACCTATTGGCTGTCCCTGCTGGCTGGATGCTGACTTCATCCTTGAACCTGGCTTTCTTCCACACCCTGATTCTCCTGTGGCTGTGTATTACTGCTCTCATTGCTCTAGCAATCTGGTTTTTAACCATAATTTCATCCTCACTGAAGTCTCCCAGTAAGAAATCTGATCATTCCAAGCTATTATTGAAGCTGTTTGCTTTCCTAATTTGAAATACTTGTATTTTGACCTTAATGCTTCTCAGTATAAGCACCCTGCAGAAACATTAAAATTAATCCTCTAAAGGCCAATTTTAATGTAAAATTATGACAGTTTTCATCTTTAGCTATCCCCACCAGCTCTTCATTGATTGCAGGATCTGCTAAAAAATGTCTCTCCTTGTTTTCCTCCATGGATTTTCTCCAGACTACCTTTTCATCTAAGGGCTGGACTTTTCATTCCACATCTCCTTAGGAAGTAACTTTCATCAGAGCTGTGTGGATACCAAATGCTATCAAGTAAAACTGTGACACATAGCCTTGTTTGCATTGTATATATGCAAATACAGATAAAGTCAGCAGAGAATAAGGTCCCATTGGTTGGTGCTATGCAAGAGTGCACTGGGATAAACAGACTATCTACAACACAGAATACCCCTAACTGTGTCCAAAGGGTGTATTTTGGATAAAAAACAAGAGGAAATTGAGTTTTCCGAGTTGAGAGGGAATGGTTATGACACAAAGCCTGTGGCTATAAGAATATTGAATATAATAGGGATCAGAAAGGCTGAGAGGCTATGCCTTTCTTCTGGCATGAAAGGCAGTGTTCGTAGTGGAGGGAGGCATTACAGTTGCCTTATTTCCTTTCCCTTACTCAAGTCTCTGAAGGAAGACACCCTGCTAAGTTGTATGTTTCCACAACAACTTCACAGTCCTTGCAACTAGAACAAACATGAAGACTTCAGCTTTCCCCAGCCACTCCAAATGAGCACTGTAGTGTTCCTGTGAGTTCCCACCCCACAAGCTCCCCCATTTAGCACCACTGTCTCCATTCTGCTCTGTCCTTTGTTAGAGTTTTGCCAGCATTGTTTACAAAACTGCTTCTGCTATCTGTAAAAAAATCCTTTTCTCAATCCTTCCATCCAATCCCATTGCTTTCCCATTTGTTTTCAAAATCCATACAATAATACCTGTTTCTGAGTGAGTCCTTTTACTTTGATACAAATTTCAGTTAACAGAGGGTCAAAAGAGAGAATATGAGAGATTTCTGTAACACAGCAACATCTGAGAATGCCATGGATTTGCATAAAGATCAGTTTGCTACCACATTTGTACCAAAGCCATGTTTGTTGAATACATGCACTAGTCACTAAGTAGCTGACACTCCTATGGACAAAGTGTGAACAGCAACCATTGCACCCCTGATGCCCCTTTCAGGGAATGCTACTAGAAAATCTATTTTCAGTTAGGCAAAATATCTGGAGTACTCCCTGTGTTATTTGTTAATTAAATTAATTTTCAGTTTTCTTCTTAACGTTAGATATTTTAAAATGCCTATTGGACAACAATATTTCCTTCACAGGTGTTTTGGGCTTGCTGCTTTTTTGAACAGTGACAAAACTTTTGATCAATTTAACTCATAGTTTCCATATTTTGTAGCTGTAATAGGAAGCACTTTCATAATGAGCACACATATTTCTGTGGCTGTACCATATGGTCCTGTGGCTTGCATACCACAGAGTGAAGAACAGAACTAAAATCACAATGTAGTCACCAAAAGTGACCACATTTTCCCTGGAAAGCTCCTGTGGAGCAAAACCCACTACTTGGAGCATGCTCACACCAAATTACAGCACTAAAATATTTCCTCACTGAGGATATGAAAGGGATCCAGAAACTCCAGGAACGGTGTTTTGTAGGAGGAATTTTGGAACAACTAATGTCCTACACGCCTCCCCACAGAAAACATACTACAGCAGAAAGCAGGCAACCAGATATAGGCAAGGCAGTGTCACATAATAAAATTTTCTAGGTGAGTTTCTATGCTTAAAGGAACATTAAAAGATTATGGCACTTGAGAGCTCAATAAAGTTCATTTTTAAGTTAGTGTCCTGTCTATTCCAGATGCAGCCATATGTGCTATTTGATCCATTTCCTCACCTGTCTGGAGAGGGCTTGTCTGAGACACCTGAACATGTAACTTGGTAACAAGGAGAGTGTGGTTCCCACTTATTTGCCAGAGGTCACAGTTGACTAGAAACATGGCATGCTTTTCCATGCAGGGAGGAAGAGAAGTAGAACTGCCCTTCCACATCATCACATCCCTGTCCTCCCTGTGCCAGAGCCTGAGAAAAGCCTTCTGCTGTATCCTGACACAGAGCTGTGCCTGTCACATGGGGCTGAAGCCACAGTAAACTTAACATGTTCCTGTGCCAGCCCACAGAAGTTACTGCCTTACTCTGTCATTACAAAAGTCACTGCCTTGTAGTTTTTCATATATTAACAATGAAGGTAGTTTTCATTTCATCACCTGTAGCTAGAAGTAGCAAAAAAAAAAAGGAAAAACAAAAAACCCCAGACAATTGTCTTTAAAAATAAATGAATCAGTCAAGTCACAGCAAACTATTCACAAGAGAATTTATCCTTGGAATTTAATACAGAACAAGCTCTGCAGTGCACCAGTACACACTTTAAATAAAGCCCTTCCAAGGCATGTTATCCTCTCAGCGAAAGGAAAAAAAAATCCAAAGCAAAAAACAAAAAAAGGTTCTATATTCAAATTCAGTACTGTTATTCCTACAGTAGCTGGTAAGCACTGCAGTAGCATTAGAGTCAGCAGACTTGGAGGTATGACTACTTTCAGCATGAGAGATTGCAAGAAATTAATTGTTTTTCTCAGATTTTAGTGTTGCTGCCCCAAGGAAAAATTGACATGGCAACAGGAGAAAGTTACAAATACATCACAGCCCAGAGCAAGGAATTCTTCTGATTTACTGCTGGGCTGGGAGAGCCTAAAAATTAGATTGCTTAGTTGCCCAGACTAGGATATATGGTGCCCAATTTAAATTTCTGTATTTGCTTCCTTTGGCCAAAGAACCAGGGAGTCTGAACCAGAAGCACATACAGTTATGTGCAAAGAGAGCTGCCAGGCTGGAAACACATGGGTCAAAACCTACCTAGTCTGGAAGGCTTCCATGGAGAGTCTCTGCTGTACATCTTTGCAGTGGAGGAGAGAAGTAAAGGAGAACCAAGATGAGTATGGCATTTCTTCCTCAGTAAACTCTTCATATAATAATCTAGGCAAGACATAATCTTGGAGGGCTGGGGGGGGAGCCTCCAGTGTGGGCAGGACCCCACCAGCCAGGACCTGAGCAGGGCAGGGTGGAGACAGCCCCCACAGCCCTCTGACACCTCCCTGGGCCCAGGAACAGCCCAGGACATCTACCCACAACCAAGCAGGGCTGGAAGGAGCAAGAAACCAACACTGTTACACCACCACCAAAACCCAAGTCAATGACCCCAGGCTGGGCTGAAAGAGAGGTGGACAGGGTGGGGAGAGGCCTCAGGCGGGGATGGCCAGGCCCATCATTAGTGTATTGACTTGTTTTTAATTAAACTCCAGAAATTAAAATTACAGTGTTACAGTGTTCATTAGTCTTCAGAAATTAATGCAATGAATACTTTAGGTGTAGTGTTTTCAGATCTTAGTCAACGTTATAAAAATAAAATAAAATAAAATATGTGGTTATACAAGCTAGCCTGAAAAGTGGGTGGCTTTTTTAGGAATTTTCTCATTCAAAACACCTGGTCATGTGTTAAATGGCAGGAATTAATGTACATGATTAAATTTTGCTCTGACCATAATTAGGTTCACAATGACTATGCAGAGTTTAAAATTTTCAGAACATTCTTTGCCTCCCTGATTGTGTTATGCAAACCAGGCTCCTCCAGGTAGCTGCCTGCCCATTTCCACACACACACACAAACATGCTTATCTACCTGGCACATGTTGCTAACAGCAGCACACAACCCAGTTCAGTGCCTTCAAGGTTACATATGTGTTTAACATTATGAAGCCCAGCACAGTGGCTCACAGACCCTTATTTCATATGGAAACAATTGGTTCGAGAACCGTCATGTATACAGTTACAGGCTCATTTCTTAGTCTTGATAAGTTTGAAATGTTGAGAGATTTCCACAAGATGTGTTCCATGGTCTTGCTTCCAGAGAAGCACTAAGTTCCTTAAATTCAGTCCATACCCAATCAGCAATGTCAAAATTCAAGCCAGCAACTTTTCCTGCAAAACATCTTCAGGTCTCTGCACCAGCCCTGCAGCCTGGATGTTCTCCTCTACTCATTTACAGCAGTTTTGCTATGGTGGACTTCAGAGGCTCTGTGGGTGAAATTAAAACTCTGCTTGGGTTACAGCATACAGTAATAAATCCCTGTGGGCTGCTCTGTAATGTTCAGCAGGTATTTCACATCTGGACTCTCACTGGAATTGTTACTTGAAGGGAACATTAATTGCTGGTCACCTAAATGATGGTTTAAAGGCCAGGTGGTTTCAGGCTGGATTGTGCTGCCACAGAGTTAACCACTGGTCTGCAGACCAGCACCTCTGCCCAGAGGAGGGATTTTCCCTACCTGCTTCTCCCTGGCATTCCTTATAGTCTTCCTTAGGCATCTTCTTTTATTCAAAATTATTTCAGTGTGTATGATTAAAAAAGGTATCAAATTTCTCTGCCTTTCATAGGCATTTCTTGGAACTTAGTGATGGGGATAGGTTTGTCCATTTTCCAGAAAGTGCTTCTGCCAAGGAGAAATGCATAAAGAAAAGAGTATTTCATCTGGATAACCCAATGTTTCCATTACAATCACATAACGTCTAATTATGTACTCCATAAATCTTCATATTTTGTTATGAAGCTCATAATAACAAAGTCTGATAAATAGATTCTCTCCCCTGGCCACTACCAATTGAGTAGAAAAAATACTTATTTATGAAGCTTTATTAATAAAATCTGAATAATTCAAACGGCTTCTTCAGTGAAGAAACAGCATATTCCTATTTGCATATAAATGAAATGATGCTTTAGTGTCAGAGTGAAGAATTAAATAATATGAATTTTTACAATGCAGTCCTGACAGCCTCATAAATATTATAGTCATAAGTTGCAGTTTCCTAAAAATCTCATTTTATCTTTTATTACAAAAATATGACCAAAGGGCCAAGTCCTACTCATTTTACATGTGTGAGTATTCCCAATGACAACACAATTATTCAGTAAATGAGGTTACCAGATTCAGTCTTATGTCAGCTACGGGAGCAAAAACACAGTGTTATCTACATATCTATTAGGAGACCAGAATCTTTTATTTAATTTAACCATGAGGTAAATCTTGTGTGTTGATAAAATGTAAAGAACAACGAAGAAAACTGTAGCTGTACATTCAAAGAGACAATATACAATGTGAGGAAAGGAAAAGCACACAGCTAATACACATAAGATGCCAGCTTTGTCCTTAGTTACACAGGTACCAGTTTGCCAAGCCAAATTTTCCTGTTAGGTGTAAGCAATCACAAAAGCTGCTGTAATTATAAGAACACTTAAATGACTTCAAATGGACTGTTGCTGCTGAGGAAAGATTTGATTTTATCTGTTTTCTTTGAAAGGTTGAAAAAGTCTCCGAAGCACAACCCCAGACCAACTATAGAGAGAGCCGAACTGGATGAAGCGCATTTTCCTAGAGGTCAGATAGAAGTGAGGGCCATGACAGTACTTAAAGAACTTCTCTGAGAGATCTTGTGCACTGTCAGCAGCTGAGA
This sequence comes from Aleadryas rufinucha, assembly GCA_013397815.1. NCBI lineage: Eukaryota > Metazoa > Chordata > Aves > Passeriformes > Aleadryas > Aleadryas rufinucha. Next base: position 8,800 of record VZTH01018404.1, read on the forward strand.
CAAGAAGGGGGTGCCACCATAGCCTGTCACAGATATGTTTCCAGCCACAGTGCCATGCAAGTGAGACAGAATAGTCAAATACAGATGAGGCACACATGGAAAGGAAAACTAAACTTGGGGTGGTGGTAGGAGAAAAAGAATTATTTATAGATGTTTTGGAGAGTTTACAAAGTATAGAAATTTACTTATAAAGTCTAAAGGAGACTATAGGAGTATATAGTCTGATCTGTAAATTACAGGCAGGTGTATTTAACCCTGAACTAAGCCTGCTGTGCCCAAACCCAACATAGCCTGTGTTTGGCTAGTCTGTGTTTTCCAGGGAGGCATTGGGTCTCAGTCTGAAGACACCCAAAGCCAAGTAATCAATGACAGCTCTTAACTATTCCAAGGAATACTTATTGTGAGTACTGAACTAAGTACTGAAAACTATTTTATTTTGCTTGATTCCAGCTACTAGACATTATTCCTTCTTATTTCACTCTGGTATGTTCAAGTGGCCCTTATATTCAATATTTTTTCTGTGCATATGTGTATACAGTTATCAACTCACCTTTCAATCTTTTTGATTCAGTCAGTATGTTAAAGCTTTTAGTTCTTCAATTACATAGCATTTTCTCTGACTCCTGATCATTCTGTAGCTCTTCTCTATACTCACTTAGTTTTTTTCAGTATCCATCTTGCAATGTGAGCATTAGAACCGTGCACACCATGGCTCAACCACCCTCAGCACTTTGCACATACAGGTAAAAATTGTTACCATTAACAGCTGTGCTCTCTCTGTAAGTCAAGGTTTGCACAAACCCCTTCTGCTACAGCAAACTCATCAGCTTACTCAGCTTGGCCTTTTTAAACTTTTCCATTTTGTAGGAGAACCTACATTCCTTATTAGGTATATATCAATAGATTTTATTGAAATATACTTTGTTTGAATGAGACCCAGTTTATAAAAAGGTCAAGAACACCTCTGTATCTTTGCCTGAAGTAATTTTTATATCTATTTTTAACTGCCTTCAAATGGGATGTAGAGACTGCTATTGTGGTATGTTTTCTGACACCACAATAATTGTTGATATTTCAGATATAACTGATCAAAAAATGCTGGCAGAGACAGTCTGCCACATCTGAGTGCATTATTCTAGGGCTGCATCATTTACATGTGAGAGCAAAGCTGGCAATCTCAGTTTTCCTGGTTAAGAAATGGAAATGGAAAATGAAAAACAGAAAAAAGGACTTTAGTCCCATGGTTTTCAAATCAATCTCTTCATGTTAGTGCAAGACTCATGAGTCCTGAATGATTGAATTTGACAGTATTCCTAAAGGGCACAATAGCACGAAGAGATTTGTCTCAACCTGGTGCCAAAGAGAGCAAACTTTTGCCACAGAATCATACTGCTAACAAAAAAGAGTAATTAGAAGTAGGAAAGCATGTGTCATTTAGGCTAATGAAAACTGAATAGTACATTTAACAGTCTCTACTGTCATTCAAATTGAATTTTGTCTATATGTGTAAATATATATTTCTAATACTGACAAGGCAACAACTGCTTTTATTTGCTCATTTCTAAATAGTTTCTGACTTCTAATTCTAAGTTTGGAATTTATGAACAGATGTTCTTGGCAGCAAGGGGATGTTAAGGATCTCCTACCTCTGTTTGTCCTGGATACAATTCATCAATTACCTTCCTGGATCTTGCTTATTGTTTTTCTAAGGCTGGAGGACAGTACAAAACAGGGAGACTTCTAGTTTAATTGACCTAGGAAGAGGTTAATAGATGTGCTCTAGTGTCAGCACAGATTCTTTTAGGCCTGTCAGCAGATACAAAAAGTTTGATTCAGCTGCAGATTCCGGCAGCAGTGGATGCAATCACATAGCAATATTTGGATCCTTTCTTGGTGAGCTCCCAGATGTGGGCTTTGGCAATTGCTTGTCAGCAATAGGGAACATTCTGCATGGGCCTGGCTTGTCATTTAGCTTCTCATCCTTCATATCCAACCTAGAGATAAAGCCAAAAGAGAAGAGAGCACAGCTCATAGAGCATTAGATGTGCTGCTTTGTTTGTCATATTTAGTTGGTGCAATTTCTTCTCTTTCCTTCTGAGAAGTTCCTACCATGGCTCATGGCTGGAACTGGAAGCTCCAACACTGTTGAATGAGAAGGTGGAGCCTTCTCTGCCCCATGAGTGAAGAAGGAGTTTCTCCTTATCCAAGCCAACAGCAAAGAGAGAGTGTCTCATGCTATAGCAAAGGCACAGAAGCTGTGCATATACAAAGCAGAAGCTGTACCTTTACCTTTTCTACATTCATTCAAAATGGAGCAAAAATAAGCTAAAGGTACCCAAGCAAGTACTGAGGAAATAGAGGAGAAATGGTACATATAATCTGTCTCTCTCCCTTGAAGATGTACATGGAGAAAAACACTGATGAAGAGGTGACTTTTGAAAAGATGAATATGAGTATGAGAAGAGTCATATCCAATTTGACTTAACTTCCTCCTTAAACAGAGGAGAAACAAGAAGGTAAAGTCTTTTGTAAGACATAAATGAAGGCAAGCATTAAGGCCTGTATTTCTGGCAGGCTAGAAAGAGTAGGGCAGTAAATTAAGAGACAGTATTAGATTATAATACAAGGCTGGTTATGCTCACGAGAACAAAAAAATGTAAATTTGACATGATGGAGAGCCAGAATCACTCGAAGGACGGCATGAGAGAGCACAACATATTTGGATCGATAAGAAAGGAGGAAATGGAGAGGAACTAGTGATCAAGCTAGAAAAATGACCTGGATCTAAATTAAAATAATTTTAAATGTTGGAACCAAGATAAAATGAGAAATTGCAGGAAAGGAAACAACAGCTAGACAGGGTCTTGATAAGAAGATATAATGAAAGCAGATTTCTTGCAGTATAAAAATGCAACTGAAGTGACGAGGAGGCAGTTATATGGATATGACTGACAGAGAAGTGCCAATAAAGGGAACAGCATAGAAACGATGGGGATTTTGTATTCCACATGAGGACAACTCCAAGGCAGGGAGGCCAAGGAAGTTGGCTGAAACCCTGACCTGGCCAGGAGGCAGCAGAGCTAAATATGCAACCTGTAAATAATCAGCAGCTATTTCGCAAATATTAACTGGAAAGCATAATTCCTGGTTCAACAGCATTCAGAAATGGCTGTAGGTAAGATTGTCCCAAGAGGTTAATTTAGAATGATGTTGCTTGTCATTAGCACTAGGACAAACCTGAACTCATGAATGCTTATAGTGCCCTTTGAACTTCTGTAAGATTACACAGATAAAAGAAAGTACAGAATTTGGCCTACAATATTATGTCATTATACCTCATTTAATTAATGTTTGGTTTAATCTACTTTTAAATACAGTCACCCTTAACTGAAATTACTAAGCTAGCATACTTAACTTCACTAAATCTCAAGCTGCCACACTGACTTACTAGAGCCCTAAACAGAAAGTGCAAATTAGAACAACTGTTGGGAAAAAAAACCCCACACATCAAACCAAACCCACCAAACCTGCCAAAACCACCAAAGCAGCTCAGCAACTCGTTTCTGCACCCTCCTTTCTAAAATGTGTAACAGGAAGCACAGCTTAACAAAAGTGGTGGAACCTGCTTCTGCTTTTAAGGATTTGTTAAACTAAGCACAGCTTGTTACAAGGTAAAGCCAATCTAGAACGTCGCCTTGGGAACTTCGGCAACCCCAGCCTTGGTTGTTATTTACCAAGGGCTGCAGTTACAGATCTCTACCTGAATTATGCAATAAACAAGAGTATTTTAGTTCATATTCTAGCGAACAAGATATTTATGCATTATCAAGTGCAGAGAAGCTACTCTTTAACAAGAGTAATATTCTTTTATCTTAAAAGAAGAAATATTGATCAAAAATAGGTAAAAGACAAGAAGCACACAACTGCATTGGTTTCAATAAAATCCAACTACTTCAAACATCAGCAAAACATTACAGTAAGTAGTTTCAATAGTTCCACTAAATTTCCTGGTCTTACTCATTGCTGGTCAGCAGTTACAGCCCAGACCAAGATGCAAATTTAATTTTGCATTCTGTGCGATCTTTTTTGTTGTGTAATCAGGCAACAAGGCAAAGCTGCAAGCCAAGCTGTTCCCCTGTTATAATGGTGTAGGTGCAGACATTCCTTGGCCTCTGGGCTATTTGACTGAATTTATAGCGAAGCTAATGAGAACAAGATCTTATTGGGGACTTGGGGATTGGATTATTTCGCAATAACCACATGGAGAAAAGAAAGTCTAAGGACCAAATATTGTTTTAGGGGCCTTGAACAGCACGGGCACCTCCCGCCGGGGCCGGGCACGGGGGCAGCACAGGCCGCTCCCCTCCGCGGGGCCCCGGCCCCGCCCCGCGCGCGCCGCTCCNACCCGAGCCGACCCGACCCGACCCGCTCGTCTGGGGGGCCCCGCTCCGCCACCCTCTGTCCCTCAGTGCCCGCGATCCCCGCGGGGGCGGCTCCCCTGCCCGCCCGGAGCGGAGCTGAGCGACGGCACCACGCGGGGAGCCGAAGGGCCCGTCTGCATCCCGCTGCGGCCTCCCGTGGGCCCTGGGGCCGATGGGGTAGCCCGCGGCGTGCGCTTGGCCCGGGGCCTCGTTGGCGGGGGCTGTCCCGTAAAGGCAGTGACGAGCTCCGGCTGCTCCCGCTTTGTGCGGTAGTGGTGACATCACCAGTGCGCACTGGCGTTGGATGTGTGACGGCCCTTGCTCGTCCTGTACCAGACAGGTGTTCTGTATTAATGTGTGTTAACTTGCAGTCCTTGTGCTGCTGCTGAGGCCATGCTGGTACAGGTTTGGAACAGGCTAAGCTGCCTACTCAGCACTAGCAGAGGGAGTGGCTACCTGTAAGAGACTAGAACTATCTCTAATCGCCTTCCAGTAGTTTTCAACTCCCTCTCCAGCAAAGCTCCCGCAAAAAACGGGGCTCAGAAGAGACAGCTTCTGCCTCTTGTCCGTGTTGTTACGCAAGGATGACAGACTAAAGGTAGCTCAGATTCTTTGGGGAGAAAATGTGTTTCTAGCTCCGTAGCTGAAACAGATGAATCCTTTCATCTGGAGTTTTTCAGAATATTTTTCCCCCGTGTGGAAAAGTTCATCCAGAACTTTGAAGGTTTGGCAAAGTAACAAGGAAGGAAGACTGGAAGATTTTTGAATGGAAACAGTTTTGAGTAACTAAGAGCTGGTGCTTCCAGGCTCACTTATCACTGGTTGTTCTGCCCTGGGACTCCCTGCCACTCTTGCTCCTGAAAAGGGATTATCAGAGTTTTTTGATTGTACAATATTAGTGGATTTTACTAGTTTACAGTTTTTATGTAGTGTTTCCAGGATTTGGGAAGAAGCATTTCAAAATAAACACATTCTATTTTTCTTGTTGTGGTGGGAGGGCAGCAAATAATTGTGCCTTTTGTTGAATTTATCTAGGAGGTAGAGATCTCGTACTGAGAAGGTATTTTTTTCTCTTGTAATTTCTTACAGTTTTTCTGGCTTTCTACAGCTGTTGCAGTGTGCAATTGCAGCTATTTCTCTGTACATCAGTTCCTTGCCTTTCAAAGCAAACTTCAGGGAAAAGACAATGTTTTAATGTGAATGAGGAAACCTGAGAGATGGAAATCAGTTGTATTTAAGCTTATCCTGCAGTCTTCCTTCCCCCCTCTATCCTCGTGGCTTTACTACTTTACTATTTTCACTGGGATGGTGGGTGACACTTTGCTTTAGGCAGCACAGAAGAACTCCTCAGACTCCCTAAATCTCATCTCAAGAACTGACTGCAGGACCAGGAAGTGTCTTACCAGATACGCTTGCTTCCCCAGGTGTCCAGAAGTGGCCCTCGAAGTCTTGGATTTTTTTCACTTGAGACTTGTTTTGTGATGGAGACAGTGTTGAAGTCTCCCTGTGATGAACAGCACCCTCAGCAGGCTGAAGACTTCCACGGGAATCTTGAGCAGAACAGCAAGCTTGCAGGTATGTGCTGAATTAGAGATTGTTCACATTACATTTTGTTGCTGACATGCTGGCTTCATCATTTAGGGAAATTTCAGTATCGATTATAAGCCTGTCTGTATATAATCCTGTTGTATAAAGAATTAATGAGGGGAAAACGTTTGAGGTGGCTTTTGATTTAAGATTATTCCTGCTGTTTGTGTGTTAAAAAACTTCAGCAACAGTAGTTTGTCACAATTTGCTAAACCTAGTATTTATTTATTACACAATGTTATTATAAGAGGATACCAGAATGAAAAAAAAGCCAGCCCTTGAGAATAAAACTCTGACCAGACAAGTCTGACCTTTCCTGTAATTTCTGAAGATTTCATGAAGCTTTCTTGAATGTCTTACATTTGCTATATAATACATAAGTATTTGTGTAAATACTTGAAATTACTGTGCAAACTAACTGGAAATACCACTTTTAAGTGATAAAGCTTTTTATCAATAATTGTTTTTAGTGACAAAACGGTAACAATCACAGCAATGATGGGTACATTTCATAATGAGGTTCTGAGCAAGTGGGCAATATGAGTGTTATCAATTAAAGAAATGTCATGTAGTGACTTACTGAATTGTTAATGTTATAACAGAAATTGTTTCCAGTCCTGAAATATTTCCCAGAATGTCTTAAAACAATTTGAAGAAGCAGAGAGAACAACTTAAAGGAAAAAAAAAAGGAAAGTAAATGGATAGTAAGTGAGGCAGCAGGTTTCAGTTCTCAGAAGCATTTTTAGTATGTTGGGTTTTTATAAAATTTAGAAATAAAAAAAAAATTAAAATTGAAGGTTAACTATAACTTGAGTCACTAGCTGATATATTGGATTTTTATCAGGAAGAAAGGATTACTTGGGCAGTTTTTTGTTGTTTAAAGTAAGCTGCATGGAAGGCTAGGGATGCATGCTAATCCATACATTGTTTCCAGCATATCTGTGGAATTTTGAAAAAAATTCTTATTGCTTATGACTTACTGCCCTGGTGAAAAATAGTCCATTTTTACATATACATGACATTATAATTTATCTGTTTATGCTAAATTTAATTTATTATTTATTTTTAGGATGAAAAATCCATACACATTCTTTCATTTGATTGACTTTTCAAATACCAGTTCGTGCTTAGTTCTGTATACTAAAATATTCTTTACCCTTGCTTCATAGAAATTAGTCACAGCCTCTACATAATTGCTAGCTTCAAAAGAAGTGAATTCTTATGTGAGGTATAGAAAATGCTTAAACAACAAGGATTTGTAAACTGAATGGAAAACTACACGATTTTTTTTTAAATAATACAGTACAGCATCCTTGTCGTGCCATCTAGTGATTGCAGCACAAAATGCAGCAACCTGAATGCAGAGCAAACATGGGCTTTGGTGCCAACTATTTTCAGTAACAGTGTGAAAGATTGCATTACCGATCTTAAAAATATCTAAACAATAATTCTTTTTCTGAATTTTTGATGTGCATCTGATGGATTTGCACCTGTGCTTACCAGAAATAGAAACAATATTATAGTTTTGCCTTTTGTCACATTGCTGTTGCAAATCTCGTGTAAACATTTAGCAGTGAGCTGTAGGTGTCGTACTAACCAGAAGGCTTTTGCCCTGTCAGAATCTGCTATGTGTCAGATAAGTAAAAACTAATTGTTTAAATGCTACAGCTTATACAAGAGTGTGATGAAGAACAACAATACCAAGTATGCACATGGTAAGGTCAGCAGAGATAAGATATCTTTGTGCTGTTTTTTCCTCTGTGTATGTGAATCCATAATCCTATGAACTGATGTGTAATTTGTGATCTCCAAAAAAGATGAGATACTGAATCAAGTAATAAAATTCCTAACTTGTTTTCCCCATTTTTTCCACAGCAGGAATAAAAAAAGATATTGAAAAACTTTATGAAGCAGTGCCACAGCTTGTGAATGTGTTCAAAATTAAGGAAAAAATTGGAGAAGGTAAATGTTTCATTTTACCTTGCTTAGAGTTAAGATTTCTTTTAGCATTTCTAACTTTAAAGGTATGAATCTAAGATCCCAGTATATACAATTTAAGCCTAATGCATTTTTTTGACTCTCTCTGTAGGAATTCTAATATGTTGCTGAGCATGTAAGTGTATTAATTAGGAACATTTTCAAGATATTTTCTTGGAAGTATGGTATATTAAAGCCTTTAAAAAAAAAACCGCATTCCAAGTTCGACAATTAAAAGTTTTTGAGGTAGATTCAAGTAAATAAATAAGTCTTAAAATTCCACTCTTTTTCTCCTTTACGTGAGAAATCTACTTACATGTAGCTCTGTTTTGACATACTTAATTGGTGTTCCTTAAGTTAGCTTTGTTTCCACTAAAATCTCCTGGGCAGAAATGGATGAGGAAACTGAAAGGTTGGAGCTGCTTTACTTAAAAAATAAACAACTTTTTTATTTTTGAAGACATACAGTATCAAATTTTAGAATGCTTGTGTACACCTTGCCTTCAATAGATACTACTGCAAATACCTTAAATTAGTGTCAGGCATGACTATAAATAGATTCAGGTACTTCTGAGTCTGGGATTTCAGCACTTTTTGAAACTTCACCCATTTAATCTCTGAAATGCTCTGTAACACTCCACACTTTTAAAAACAAAAGATGTTGATGGGAAGCTGGATTGTTTTGCATCTGTTTTGTGATGGAACTTCTGTGCAGCAGGTTAGATGGCTAAGAGTTTTTATTTTAAAAAAACCCACCCCAAACTACCTAAAAACTCCCAGCTCCATTCCCCACAGGAATATAAAATTTAGAAAACAAAATTAGAGTTCTGCCTATCATAAAAAAGATAGTGTAATTAAACAGAATTTCTGGTTATGACTAGTACTCTGATTTTACTCTTGGAAGCAAACAATGTTTTTAAAAAACCCAATTGCAGTTCAACAGCATTATGAGAAAACAAGCTTCAGCTTAGGATTCCACTCTGGAATCACTTTCATTTTAGCAGTTCTCACCACCAAAAATAATGTCTTAAGTCAAATTTGGTAACCCTTGTTGCTGTAATCAATTCTGTTGAAGGTATGAGTCTCTAGGTTGTTTGGGATTTTTTTATGATTGCATGAAGTACTTAGTTTTTGCTGGCATTTTGATGTATGTGCACTCAGACTGTTGAAGCAGCATGGTGCAAACACATTATTTAAAACGTAATCAAAAGTAATTTCTAGTCTTTATTCATATGGAAGAGCACTTCAACTTGCATGTTCAGATAGATCATTAGGCTAAATTAACCTCCTGAGAGGTATATTAGGATATCCTCAAAATTAAATGGCTGGGTAAGTTTATCATACTGTCCGAATACTCCCTTTCTCAAGCAAGTGTATCACATTCAATGTGGTAAAATGCTCTGGGCAAACAAACAGTACATCATGTACGAAGCCTTACTTTATAGATAAGGTACAGAATTAAGGAAAATGTAGCAATTTCAGAAGTGCTTTGAGTAGCACTGGCAGTGCTTCCCAGATTAGCATTATATAGTCCTCTTACATTGTAGGGAAAGGAGTTAGATGTCAGATGAAAGTAAGCTACCTAAACAAGAAAGCAAATCAAAGATAGGAAATTTACATTCAAAGAGCACTGTGTCCCAGGCAAGTTAGACAGTGTTATATTTGCATTTTTACTGACATAAAAAACTTGTATACAAGATCCCTGAATTCAGTAGTAGAAAAAAGGAACTGGATTTTTTTCTTCTAGAACCTGCTTTTGATGTAGTATCAAGTGTACTGCAGGATTGTGAACAGTCAGATCACTTCTGTAAAAATCTGTATTGACCTGATTAAAAATGTTGAAGGCAGTGTCTTTCTCCTTTGTTTACAGGTACTTTTAGTTCTGTTTACTTGGCCACAGCACAACTACAAACAGGATATGAGGAAAAAATGGCTCTGAAACACTTGATTCCAACCAGCCACCCTCTGCGAATAGCTGCTGAACTTCAGTGCCTCACAGTGGCAGGGTACATAAACAAAAAAATTATGATTGTCATGACTAAACTGCTGAACGTTGTCTCGCTGTTCTATATTTGTTTGAGTTCTGGCATTTCTCTTGATTTGTTTCTAACCACACATGTATATATTCTTTTTATTGAGAGCAAATAACAAAAGGAGTGTCTTACCTGTAATGGATGCCCTTTGCTGCTAGTCTCAGTTTGGGGGGGTGCTCTATTTTCCATCTGAGAAATTCCATTATGTATCTCTGTGGTAACAAAGTTCCAGTTCTGAAATGCTTGGAAAAAAGAATCACTTAGTTAGAAAATATGATTTTAGGAATGAATACGTGTTGGCAGAGTGTGCTGAATAGCACCTTCCTAAAGTAGAAGGATCATGAAAGTTAGGTCCTATATTTAATTACAGTGGGAACTAGAAACCACAGCCCCACAAATAATCTGTAGAGTTCTCATTCCAAACTGCAGAACAAATGGAACATAGCAGTGAGCAGCAAGAGCACAACTATGGATTGCTGATAAGACTGCTATCAAAATATAAATTAGGATTATAAAAGAAAGCCTGACTGAAGTTTTTAAGAAATAAAGGAAAACAAACATCCATCTTCTGGTCTTCATTCAGTAACATTACTTTTCTTCTAGGGGACAAGATAATGTTATGGGAGTTAAATACTGCTTTAGGAAAAATGATCATGTTGTTATTGTTATGCCATATCTGGAACATGAATCCTTCTTGGTGAGTCTCAGACTTTTGATGGGTAGTATAAACATTTAATTAAAAGCAGTTGCATAATTATTCTATAATTTACAGTATCCAAATAATCTTTCAGGACATTCTGAATTCCCTTTCCTTTGAAGAAGTGAGGGAATACATGTTTAATCTGTTTAAAGCGTTGAGGCGCATTCATCACTTTGGTATTGTTCACCGTGACGTCAAGCCCAGCAACTTCCTCTATAACAGGCAGCTAAAAAAGTGAGTCTGGCCATACTGTGATCTCATCTGGGGATGTGTGCCTTGGCAAAACAGAGTCAATTAGGCTTTTAGGCTTCTTTCCTTCCAGCTGCATAGCATGTGCTTAAGTAATAAAGCTAAAAACATTCTTTTTATTTGCAAAATTTTTCTTTCAGTGTTAAGGGACTTAAGAAGGGAAGGAAATTTTTTTCCTTAATGTAATATCTGCTTCATAGAGTGACAAGTACCTGATAAAATGAAGATTTTACTACTGAGTAAAAGCACTATATTTTCAAATAAGAATGAGAAGAATAAATCAGTATTTTTTTTAATAAGAAAGTTAATCTTAACTTGTGGTGCAAAGAATGATCCTTGTACATTTTTAATAGTGGATAGGGTAAAACTGATACAGATAAGATAGCTGGCTTTGAGCTGTTTTCACCTTAAATTGAGTTAATGTTTATAACTAGTAGTGTTGGCTTTTTTGCCTGCAAGTTACAAAATTTAAAAACTGTAAAAAGTGAGGTACTGCTTCTTAGTGAAGATCTGAAATGGATGGAATGCTTCAGTGCTAGCAGTCCTATAGCTGTATATATGTTAGCATTGTGCTCTGTGCAGTTGAGACACTGAGGTGCTGGAGTGTGTCCAAAGCAAAGCACTGAGAGGAGGTTGTAGCAGGATGCACGTGCCCAAGTAAAAAGTGGTACGATGACAGGAAATGGCCTCAAGTTGCATCAGAGAAGGTTTAGGTTTAATATTAGAAAAATTTCTTCACCAAAAGGGTTATCGGGCATTGGAATGGGCTGCCCAGGGAAGTGGTTGAGTCACCATCCCTAAAGGAATATAAAAGACCTCTAGATCTAGCACTTAGGGACATGGTTTTGTGGGACTTGGCAGAGTGGGGTTAACAGTTGGACTTGATTTTAAAGGTCTTTTCCAGCCTAAGTGCTTCTATGATTCTATGCAGTGAAAGTTTGTAGGGGAGATTTGATTGCATTTTGCCAAACCACAAGCTTAAAAGTTTGGGAAATACTGATTTTTTTTTTTAATCTGTTAAAATTAATACATAGTGTCATTTTGCTCTTCCAGCATTTGTTTGAGCCTTAATCTCTACTTTGTGTCTAGAGGCATAGAGTTGAGTTTGAGACCCAGGGACAGGTGGATTGTCTCTGTACTGGTTGTAGCAAAAAATAATTCTTTTAGAGACAGGTCTGAAGTGTGAACTAATGTAGTCTTACCTGATTGAAGACTAAAGTAAATTCCAGTAGTATTTGCCAGAAGTCTGTCACAACTGTAAGCACTGCTGGTCTTGTCTGTCTTCACTGCTACCTTTGTCCTCTCCCCATGGGAACCCTGCAAGAGTCAAGTCACTGGTACATGACTGCTGGCTGAAAATTCAGAGCTGTAGGATTAGAAGAACTTCAAAAAGGAGTTGCTGAAGATGCACTTGAGGAGATTTTGGGACAAGAAAAAATGAACAGTGGTATAGGGTAAAAACATTGAGGGGATAGGTAAGATGGGAAAGTAGGAGGAGAAGGAAGAAAATAGGACTGTGATGGTGGCAACAGTACAGATAAGCAACATTGAATGAAATATGAAAGAAAGATAAATAAGTAATGAATAGTAAAATTGAATGATTAATAGATACTTCGTGACTCCTGATTCTAAATTTGTGTCTTTTCAGGTATGCCTTGGTAGATTTTGGCCTGGCACAAGGAACCCCTGATACGAAAATTGAGCTTCTTAAAAGTGCCCACTCTGAAGACCAGCAGGGAAGTTGCTTGCAAAATAATCCCATTGTAGCCTTGGGAAATGGGGTTTCTGTCAATGTCACAGCACCTAAACAGATAGCTCAACAGTCAGCGTCAAAAGCAGCTGATAGAAGGTCCAGCTCACTTTCAAAAGTACAGATGAAACAAGGAAGAGGAGGAAAGGTTCTCAGTCTCTTTCATTAATGCTGTTGTATATGTTTAATGTATTCCTTCACCCAGCAGGGGGAGATGCAGTACTTGTACAGAAGCTGAGCCTGCACAGCATCACAGTGTTCATATCGAAGGAGCTACTTCTACATAACTATTGGCTTCATCATTATCTGTTAGATGTAATACAGTGCTGAGGGCTGTATAAAACCCTAGCATGGGTTACTATTTAGACAGCCTTAAATCCTTTTTCTTAAGAGACATGGATGGTGAAACTCCTCCCCAAGCCAATAATCATTCACCTATGTTTAGTTACTAGTTGCATAACAAATGCAGTACAGACCACACTGAGATTGTCTTGGGGCACTTGAGAGGTGTGATTCGTTTTGTAAACATGTTTGCTGTTCTGTCTAGACCATATTTCTTCATCCACAGTAAACTGATGCCTGAAAATGACTTACATGCAGCTGTTCTTGTTTTATGTCACTTCACACTTTTTTTTGAACTGTCAGTACCCAGATGCTTGTTAAACAGGATCCTTATTGTCCTTTTTGTTGGTATTGTAGGAGGACTCTGTGCACCATTCTGTCCAGCGCTCGGTCTTCGGAGAGAGGAATTTCAATGTCTATAGTTCCACATACCAGGAGAACTCAAGCGCAAAAGTAAGAAGTATTGACTCATCAGCAGGATCAATCTGCTGCATATTTGAAAAATTATAGAACTGGTTATTCTGTAAGACTGGACACTGCTCCAGAATGCTATGAAACAAAAGGTTTTTGAGCAGATTATTAAATGTCTTTCCTGAAAGGCTCAAAGAATTTTTCATTTCTGTTTCAGTCCCTTTTGAAACTCTTAAACAACAAGTTCTGTATCTGTCCCCCTAGCTGATCTTGTTTGGATGCAAAGTTAATATTTTTTCCTACACATCTATCTGTGCAACTAATCATAGAATCACAAAATAAGTTGAGTTGGAAGGGACCCATGAGGATCACTGAGTCCAACTCCTGGCCCTGCACAGGACACCCCAAGAGTCACTCCCTGTGCCTGAGAGCATTGTCCAAACGCTTCTTGAGCTCTGTCATGTTTAGGGCTATGACCACTTTCCTGGGGAGCCTGTTCAACCACCACCTACTTACCTTTTTAAACTTTTTTAAAAATTATTTTGCAGTTGAAGCTGAGGATAAAACTTGTAACTGTTTTTTTGTAATTACTATTTAATATGACAAGGGGGAAACCCCAACGAAATTAGAGGGTTTGGTTTGCTGTATTTTATTGTAGAACTAGAGTTAGTGTCTGTGTATTGCTGTGGGATTTCATACTCTTTTCCTTATTCTCATGTTGAGCCAAAAAAAATCTTGAAATACTATGCTAACTTGAAAAATACTTGTCCTGTAGCTTCATAATATCTAATATATATTGGGTTTTAGTAAACACTGAAAACGTCTTCTGAAGGAGAAGGGGATGAAATCAGGATGTCTAAAAAGTTCCAGTGTCTGTTTTATAGTAGTTTTGATACTGTTAAAGAGGTTTGCTGTGTCTGTCCTAAAATTCTTCTTGTTTGTGAGCACCTGTTAAATCAGTATTTTAGGAACTGTCCTATCTGCATGTAAAGGGAAGCTTCTTAAATATGTCACCGTCTTTAAAATATCTTCATTGCAGCTCATAAAACAATCAAAGATGGTAGATGTTTCATCTAGGAAGCTAGTAACAAAGAAGAAGATTATTTCTACCAAAACTGTGAGCAACGGAGCAGCCAGGAAAGCTGCCAGTGGTTGCCCTTTAAACCCGCCCTGTGACTGTTATGCAACAGATAGAGTTTGCAGTGTTTGCCTTTCAAGGTAATCTGCTTTGATAATGTTGTAAAATTGTCTGCTCTGCTGTCAAGCAAACTCAGAAACTTAGATTTACTAGACTGCTGATTTAGTAAGGGAAAGATAGCATTTGATCTCTGCAGCCCTTAAAACACAAAATATGCTCTTCTTAAACAAGAATAGTTCATGGAATTCATGGATTAGTTCACTGCTATCTGCATCTAGAAAGATTCACTGTTAATTATTTTCTTCTTGTTGTGTTTACTTATTCACCTACATGTGTTGTAGAAAATCACTTATGTTTATTACAACACTTAGAAAAGACAATACATCATTCTGTCATTTAGTAGTTATCTAATAGGCCTAAATTATGCCAACAGTTGGGATTCTGGAAATCATGAAATGTAGAATAAAAAGGAAGCATGACTGTTTTGTATTTGTTCATCTAGAAAACGAATAGAATCACAGAATGGTTTGGGTTGGAAGGGACCTTAAAGGCCATCTTGTTCCAAGCCTCCTGCCATGGGCAGGGGCAGCTCTCACTAGACCAGGTTGCCCCAAGCCCTGTCCATCCTGGCCTTGAACACTGCCAGGGATGGGCATCCACAGCTTCTCTGGGCAACCTGTTCCACTGCCTCATGCTGGAGAATCTTAGTAGCTCAGTTCAACTCCATCCCTCTGCAGTTAGTTTTGATTATGATCTACTATTGCCTTTTATCTATACGCTTTTTTAAATAATGATAACCTCACACCTTTTAGTTAATCTAACAAAAACTAAATTGTTGGCAACACTCAGAGCGACCCTTAGTTTGCTCTGGACTAACACAAAGCCATAGCATCCACATTCAAGAATCTCATATGCTTTTTGCCTTGGGTTAATTAGCCTCAACTTCAAAGTTTCCCATGGAAACAAGCCTTTAACAAAAATGACACTTCTTTTAGATGAAACTAAGAAAAGGTCAGTGTGAGTTAAGTATGCAATAAGTATTTCTCTGGTATCATCTTATGCTATATAATATAATTAAAGTATAATATAATAGATAATAAGGCTGTTATGTGTGTATCTTATAATTTCATGCTAGATAAGATGTTCAGACTTCCGTAAAATTTGAATAAAGCAGGGTTAGGCTGTTTACACATCTTACAGAAGTATATTCTAAAAATAATATTAAGCATTATTAGATTTAGAGCTTACTTATCAACTTTTATATTCTACATATATTTGTCTCTTACTACAAGGCGTCAACAAGTGGCTCCCAGGGCAGGAACACCTGGATTCAGAGCACCAGAAGTATTAACAAAGTGCCCCGCTCAGACCACAGGTACTGCCCAACAGACTGAAACAAATGCCTTTTCTCACCTTTTCATCCTTCTCATTTATGCATATTTTGTCATCTTTTTTTATGGGAGGATTTTTTAACTTGTGAAATTCATTTTTCATCCCTTCTAATGCTTTTCAAGTATTTCCTGATTTTAATTAAAAGTTTATTATTCAGAGGAAGAACAATTCAGGAATATTTTTCCTGTGTTTGAAACTTGAATGTGTCTTTATTCATTGGAGAGGTAGTGACATGTGCAGGAGTTGAATACAATACATTTTAAAAGAAAAAAAAAATTTATGAAGCGTCTTGGCTTATTTATTCAAGAAAAATCTTGAATAAATCTTGGGGAGAGAGGACATTGTTTAGCCTTTTCTAGGCAGGCTGCAACATACGCTGCCATAGTAGGTACGGTTAATGGTGTAATTGCAAATGTGCTCTAGAAAGCATTGTTTAATGATTTTTATCACTTTTTTTTCCTTTTTGCTAGCACTCTTAAATAGCTGGTATGTAAATGTAATTTTTTAAAATTAAAATTTTATTTCCCTTTGTTAAAATTTAGATAATAAGATTCAGAGGTTTGGGTCAATATCAGGGTAGAAGGACGATTAATGCGTTAGCTGGTGCAAACAAGATGGGAGAGGTTGTGCCTATCTGCAGGATGGAGAACCAATAGAAGCAAAACTACCCATTAAACATTTGGTGTATGACCAGGAGTTCTGACTTACACAAAAATACAAATGGCCTCAAAAACTGGAGTTAAGATAAAAGGTTTTAGCCTTTTTTTTTCTGAATATCTTTTGAGAAAGTTGTCAGTTTTCAGTAGTTAAAGTATGTATAGACACTCAAAATAGAATTAACAATATATTTGATCATCTTATGCCTAGATAGCTTACTGTTATTTGAAACAACATCTGTCCTGTGGGTATGACTGGGATTTCAAAGGTATGGCAGCTTGTTTGGAGTTCTTGTGCCTGTGCTGTAACAGCCAGCTTTGTGTGCTAGCAGACATCCAGAAATCTAGGACAAGTTCAGACAATCTCTGAATCTGTCTAGACAGAATTGAGGCAGAAAGAAGACATACCAAGGAAATCTTGGACACATGCTGGTGTTAAACACGCTTTCAGATGGTTTTCTGTTCTCCAGGGTAATGAAGAGCAGGATTACAAAGAGTAGGGGTTAATCTGGACACCCTTGGGTGTGGCATAGACATCCCTGGACTGAGTCAGTGGTGCTGAGCTCCTGCAGTATGTCAACAAAGGCCTTAATTAGAACTGGGTAGACTAAGATGGATATCTATGATACCATGTTTTATTTGAACTAGCAAATATTACTGTCCACTTTCATCTGGGGCTGCTGGAGTCACCTCCTTGTATTCCTGCCAGTCTTACTCCTAGTTTTGATCTCTGTGCTGAGACCAAGTTACTGGCTGAATCCAGCTCACTCTACCCAGAGCTACTATAGCACATCTGACCCAGGTTCACAGTGCTGGGAGTACAACCTAAATGCCCAAGCTGGTGCTACACAGGTCCAGTTACACTTTACCTTGGTTTGTCCCTCTGTTCCCCTTTCCTCACTAGCTGGATAATGCTAGACAAAAGCATAGGGAGGAATCATGATTTTGATGTCATTCCACAGGATCTTGCACTCTGCTGACAATCACAGCTCTACCACAATTGTGGGGCCAGGATTGACTGCCCATTCAGATGTATAATGCCTTTTAATTTCAGCAAGAGTTACATAATTAAACTTTTTCAAAGATCTTGACCTTGATTACTTCAGCTTACCCAACCACATCCTCAGGGGGATGCACAGCCCCTCAAACAGATAATATTACTGTATCACTGTTGAAAAGATGATACTAAAACTTTTTTGCAGGAACTATGCAGAAGGTAGAAAACTTTTCCACCGTAAATTGTGCCAAATGATTAACTTGGATTTTTATTTTTTAATAAAAGATATAAAATCTGGTTTTGCAACTAAAGTCAACCTAATACTATTTTTTCAAAACAAAGTCCTGTGCTAAGAGTGTTTCTAACTAAAATGTCCAAATTAATTACTGCCTATTTTGCTACTTACTTTTTTGAATAGGACTAGGATGAATATGCCTTTATTTCCCCACTGTTAATTTTTCTCTTCAGAGTTAGAGATCCTTCAAACTTTCTCCTTTATTTTCCTTGCCATCTCTCAAAATGCGCACCTTAGTGAGCCAAAAAAATTATGGCAGATAGGTATTCTCGTAGCTTCCAGCACTAAAGTTTCCATCAGGCTTTGGCCTCTATCCCCAGAGTACTCTCTGTACTCTTCATAACACAATGAAAGTGATGAATGACTTTGAATTATTACAGTTTTTAAACTGCCTATCTTGTCAAGTGAGTTCATATTAGAGAGGAACAAAGTTCATAATAAAATAAATTTCTTAGCACTGCCCACCTGTGGCAGCCTCAGTCCCCAAAAATTGTTTCACAAACATTTGTGAATTGTTTTTTATTTATGACCCTTATATAAGGTTTTCTTCATGTGAAGTAAAGTTAAATATGTATCAGAACTAGCCATTTCATTTGCCCCCTCTCATCTCCCTGGGTAAAACAACTTCAAACATTGTTTTGGTCCATTTTAAGTTAAGCAAGTTAATGGAATTACTCATATGAAAAACCCTCCCTCTGCATCAAAGTAGGAAATTATTCTTCAATCTAATTATAGTAATTTTCACTCTTGTCTGAAGTATATCTATGTGACCAAAGTCAAGAAGTACTTCAGAACATAACTTTTGCTGATAGAAATTTTCAGATCATAATTTCTTTTTAAAGAAAGTTGAGATTTTGTTTGTGATGAAATCACAGGTTTAGTTATTAATAAGTTTGCTTTCCTTTGCAGCAATAGACATGTGGTCTGCAGGAATCATATTCCTTTCTCTACTCAGTGGACGATATCCATTTTTCAAAGCAAGTGATGATTTAACTGCTTTGGCACAAATCATGACAGTTCGTGGATCCAGAGAAACCATTCAGGCTGCTAGAACTTTTGGTATGCAAACCTTAATTATGGGGAAGGGGGGAAAATGTTATTTAATGCTGTGATTTACAATCAATGATTTTCTTCCTGTGTGTATATAAATATATTTTTAGGTTTGAAAGTAATTTTGGAAGTAAATCACACTTTTCGCATGTAAAAACTATAAGTATCATTCTATTTTGACAGACTTCTAAGACAGTTTTGTGGTTTTCTATCTTTTACAGTGTATGGGGTACTTTATGTCATAGTTTTCCCAACCTGTCTACTGCCTTTCACTGAGTCAGGGCTACTTGAGGTGAAGTATGCCAACTAAATGTTTCCTATTGGCATTTAGTTAGAATTCTTGAGACAGTGCTTCTATTCCTACAAAGTTTGGCCTAGAGGCTTAAGTCAGTATGACTTAATATTTAGATGATGTAAACCTTGCTTTTCGCCCTGCCTCTCTGCCCCAAAAGGCCTAGTGAAACAAACAAACAAACATGCTAAAAACCCCAAACCCAACAGCTGGCCTGTTTAAAAAGAGACAATCACCACAAAACACAAAAAATCCAAATAACCATTCCCCTAATTGCATGCAGGCCAGATACTGCAGCACTCGCTACCTGGATGTGTAACTGCCAGCATCAGTTCTCATTCTCCAGAGAGAGATGTAAAAATCGGGGTATTTAATTGTCTGCAATTCTGTTAAAATGACAGTGAAATGCAAAAAGTTTGTGTACAGGGTGGCTGACAACCTGTCACTACATAACTTCCCATAACCCAAAGCTCTTTGTTCTGAGCAGAGCTGAGATGATGACCCTTCTCACTTTCAGGAGCTACTGCTGCAACAGCAGGGCTGGTGTGGAGGCATGTGGGGGTGGATTTGGTTCTTTGATAGATTTGGGATGTTTTTCTTTATGCTGGTTATACTCTGAGACATGAAGTTTCTCTGAAACAAACTTAGAAGTTACAGTTGCATAGAAATTATAATAAAATGTGGCTTACTATACAATTTTTTTCCCTAGGAAAATCAGTTGTGTGTACCCAAGTTGTCCCAACTCAAAACTTACGAACCCTCTGTGAAAAGCTGAGAGGAACAAATAGCAGCTGTAAGAGATCTCAAGGGGAAGGGCCCAGCAGGTCTGAAAACAACACAGCTTTGCCAGCTGGAGCAGACAAACTCTGTGCTCCTGAAACACTCGGAAAACAAATTCAACACTTACAGAGTTTTCAGGAAGGTGATGGTGCTTTGGAAGTGAAGGCAACTGACATGAAAGGATGGGATCAGGTTCCTGATGAAGCATATGACCTACTTGATAAGCTACTAGACTTAAACCCTGCAACAAGAATAACTGCAAAAGAGGCTTTGTTGCACCCCTTTTTTAAAGACATAACACTCTGAGAAGATAATTTACTCTGCTATTCCTTTCATATGTTTTGTGTGGAAATGAAATACTGAGGTAGTTTTACCTTGTTGCCCTCAACACTTACACTCGTTGAAGTAACATCACACTGTGCTCTGAACTACTGAAATGTTGTCTTGTACAGTTAGACTGCAAATGTCAGTTTAAGAAATACTTGCTGATACAAAAGTTACATAAACATCACTAACATGGTCTTATCCTAAGACACTTCTGAGAGGTTATTGCTGTGCATACCTGTTCTCTAAGAAAGTTAACTTTGATCAAAAACAGCAAAGAAAATAGAGTTTCATAAGCTCTATGCTTAATTCTTGAGATATTCCCTTAAAATTTACAAGTTTGCCTTAAGGTAAGACTGAAATAAGAAAGTATTTGAGAGACTTTTTTTCTGCACTTGCATATCTCTTTGTTCCTGTTTAGTACATGGGGGACTGAAAATGGAACAAAGTGTATTCATTTTGTTCAGACTATTTTCAGAGAACAGTATTACTTTGGGAGTGTTGCTAGAGAAAAGGCCAGGTGCTGGAGATTATATCATCAAAAGAAAAGCATAACTTTAAACAGTATATTTTTGTTCCTGTCTGGCCTTTCCTACTTAGGCAATAGTAATAAATGCAGTTACTCATTTTGCATAGCCTATGTTTCCTCAGTGCCATGGGTAACTGTCAATATTCCACAGCTGCTGCCTTCAGAATGTCTCAGGTGCCAGGCATAGGTTTGATTTCTGTTATGGAAACTGATTTCTTAAAAAATATCTGTTCAATAAATGATTTGGTTTTATAACTTCAGAAGCTTGTCTAGAGATGCTTCTATAAAAGTTAAGTCAGGTAAGGTTTTCCTGTGGGATGTTTCTGTTTAGGGAAGATCTTGCACATTGGTTTCCTGCATAAATTCCTCAGTGATAGAAGACACTTTTCAGATAGCCCTAGCGTGTGTGGCTGTTTATAGTGGAGTATCTTAATTATCAAGGAAGTCTTATCACAGAGTTAGCTGGCTATAAGGAGGAAAATCCCATACCTTCAATGTGCAAAGTAAGCTACATTGTGTTCAAGAGAAGTTTCTCTAAAATCCTTGATAATTCTGGAGACTGAAACATAATACAGTGTTTTTCCATGTACATTTCTTGAAATGCCAATGGAGTTGCTGTAAGAGGTTCCGGGCCATTCTGAGAGAAGATTGGTGCTTTGATAACTCTTATCAAAGCCTTCTCATATGAGCTGACGGTTATGACAGTGCAAAGATCCTGACCAGGACTGGGGCTGAAGAGACAAGATTTCAATATTTTCAAAGTCTTGAATACATAGAAAGTGATTGTAACGTTGCTCTGTTTCTAGCATCAGCTATTAGGGAAAAATATTTGCAGATGTCAGAATATTGATTGCAGAAAATCTTGAAACCCAGAAGACCCTGGGGCCCAGGTCTTAGTAATTTTTGCTGTTTATATAATTTCAACACAGCACGTCACCGAGAAATTATTTATCTAAAGGAACTGTGGCCAAATTTGGCAAGCAATGCTGTCTGCCAGTGTCTGCAGATGTATTGTTTCCTCCTACATTCACTCGTGCTGTCTGTGGTCTTACGAGAGCACCAGCTGACAACAAGCGAAAATATGTCAGCTATCTATTGCGAGCTTTCTAAGCAACTTCAGCTCTTAGGCTTCCCTGCTGACAGCCTTCAGCAGCTCCTTCCATGAGGCCCTACAACAATTAACCACTGCATTCATTTAATAGCCAAAAAGCAAAAATCATTGCTAATGGTGTTTTTACCAAAACATTAAGGGTAAATAGAATTTGTAAGGAACAGTTCTAAGCTCCATGTATTCCATAACAAGCTGGAAGAACACACTGGTATTCCTTCTTCCAGACAGCTATTTAAAATGTGGAGAATTTTTCAAGGGGAAGGATAAGGTGAAACAAAGTGTGTTTGAACTAGCATATGCTTAGGAAGTATTTTCTGTAGCACTCTACAAAAGAAGAAAGCCAGAAGTAAAATGTTAAGTGCAATGTGCTCTCAGTGAGGGGGGGGGGGGGGAAAGGAAAAGATGAAGGAAAAGAACAAGAGAACACTAGAACTGAGCAGTGGTTGCCACTGGATTTTCTGCTTCTCTCTGCTGTGGTTCTAAGAATCTCTCAAAACCGCTGGTAAGAGCCACGTACTAAGATTTCTTTGAAGTTTAAATACATGATTTGAAATATTTATAAACTGAATGTGAATCTTGTACCATGAGAGCTGCAATTAAAAACAATTCTGCAGAGAAATTACATTGCTACAACAAATGTTCAGTGGTTGTGAGGCTGCAGCTGGATCAGTGCTAAGTTCTGGACACCATCTATGACAAGGTTAATAACAAATTGGGCAGAAACCAAAACTGGCAGCAAAAAGCTGCATGGACTTGGAAAGATGAATAGAAACTGATACCTAGAATTCTGAGAACAGAATGCTGGGAGCAAATCTAAATACAGCTGTGTATTTAACATAGGGAGGACTAGCTTATTCTCAGTACTAAGCCAGACTTGGTGAGGAAACTGACGTTTGTTATGTTCATCCTAGTTGAAAAGGGTAATAAATACATATTTATATTTATTTTCCTAGCACTTTTCTGGCCATTACATTCCACTAGAGAACAAAATACAAAGAAAAAAATCTTTAGATTTGCCTCATATATTTGTTGGTGATGAAGAGGTATGTTCTGAATGAGATGATAGAAATAAAAGAAAGTGTTTGCATTTAGCAAGGGACACCTGAACTTTTTCTACCCCATGAAGGGAGACCACACAAGGCAACAGAATTAAAAAACTCCAACAACCCAGTTTTCTCTCATTTGTTCCATTTTACGCCACATTTAAAAGACAGCTTCGCTATGTAGAGAAAATGACTAACCATTCAAATCACTTAATAGAACAACAGCATTTTAAAGGAAATTAGTACTTTATGGCTTTACAAATTCCTATCTATAATGAAACTATGCAGCTCAAGTGGTAGGCTTATAGCATGGACAGTTCTCTTGAGACATTACTGAAGCAATGCTCTTACTGCAGCACAATTGTAAGTGGTTTTTTTGGTTGGGCTGGGTTTTTTTGATGTTTGTTTTTTTAGAGCACATAGTAAATTACTCTACTAATGTAGTCACAGCATGTTCACTTCAGAGTTCTCTTGTAGCTTTTCCAGAAAACAGAACATGTCCCAGGTCAGTGGCAGTACGTGTGGTTCATACCCCTCTCTGCTGCTGCATTCCTGGCTGGCCAGTTCAAGGGGTAGTAAATATTTAAATTGGCACCCTGCACACAGTGGGTGGAAATTGGATAGTCCCTTTGATCATATGCTTACAAAGGACAGCATATAGAGTTTTGTAACCGTGGTAACAAAAAAATTCTGGTACTGCTGAGTTGAAGGTCCAGTAAATTGGATATTTTGCATCAGCATAACCTAGATAACCAAGTGTCTTTAAATATGCCTTTGGAATGCTTAATTCTGCCTCTCCATGACTCAACCCTTTTTACTTTCATCTCCATTGACTGCTAAAATGTTATCCCTATACAAGGGTTTATTGTATCATGTTAAAAACCAACCACTATATGCATTCCTGAGTATACCCAGAGTATTGTTTATTCCATTTATGGAAACACATCTTCCTGTAGGGATATGGTGGGGAAGAGAGTGGTTTTGTTACATGTTACTTGGTTTCTTGCATAAAGTTCTTCCATAGTTACCAGAAGAGTCAGACTTTTAATCTAAGACCTAATTAAACTTTTTGTTTCAAAAATTCTAGAGCTAAAAAATATTTTGCCTAAGGTATTAATTTGATCCATGTCTTTTATATGGCATAAACAAACTAATTGTAACAAATAATGCATAATAGGCATGTAGCCTAACAACTGACATTTTAAAAGAAAGTTAGGATCTTATGAGGAAAGGTTAAGTGATTGATATAATGAATGCCACAAGTCATGTGTAGCAGCAGCAGCTCATTGATAAAACCTCTCGTACTTCCCATTCCTGTTTTTTCTCCCCACCTCCCCCCAAAAATCCTACCAGAGAATCAGATACATTCTGTGTTGCTATAAAGCATTTGTCTTTAACGATTCTTTTGCTGCTTTAAGTGTTACTGTGTGTTATGTGAAAAGTACCAATTATTTCCAAGTGTCCTGGGAGTCCTCTTGAGTCCTGCTTTTGTTCTACTGTTTACTTGTTTCAAAGATCTGTTTCCTTATCAAACCCCCTCCCACCTGGACTTGGCGATGTAGGTAAGGGATTCTAGAGTTCTCTGTCACATTTCAGCTTTCTTGTCTCTAGTCTTGTATTATCAGATCTGGGGATGCCAATTTCAAAGAACTGCTGAAATTTCTACTACGTGAGTATACACCTGTCAGGAGGAAAGCACTGAGGTGAGACAGTAGCCTGGGTCTCAGAGGACACAAAATGCTACAGCCAGCTTTTTTTCTTGTTCTATAAACAACACAACATATTTTTTACTTCACCAGATTCATATTCAGCTATAAAATTTGTTTCTAATTTGCTTTCAAAACTCCAAGAAGCTACCCTGCCTTCTGATGGCCAGGCCACTCCCGTGGGCTGCCTTAGCTATGCTTGGGGCTCCTTCCACATCCCAAAAGTGAGGGGATTACACCAGCTCACTTAGTGCAACAGAGAAGGCACATTGAATCATAGAATATCCTGAGTTGCGAGGGACCTATCAGGATCATCACCTCCAACTGCTGACCCTCCCAAGAGTCACACCATGTGCCTGAGAGCATTGTCCAAATGCTTTTGAACTCTGACATATCGTGGATCTTTTTGTTCTTTTAGCACTTTTAATGGATTAAACTGTGGTAGTTTACTACAGACCATTCACCACGACATAGAATTGTCCTGCACACAGCTTACAGCCAAGCAGTTATTGCCTGCTGGGATCCTTCATAATCTGGCATATGTTTTCCATTGCAGATCTGCTTACAACTAGTTCTGTAACTCTGTAACTTGAGTCACGTTCATTGCAGTTGCTTAATGAAAAAACAGTGTGCAGTTTGATTTATAGGTATTTACCCCAGCTGTCTTTGTAAAACTCACAGTATTCTGAAATACTCACTTACAGGCAGCCCATGCTGGGAGGGGAGAAAGGTCTGGGTTAATTACCTCCTGATTGCTCAGCTTTTTGTTTGCTAAAAATCATTGCTTTTATTAATTTGCTGCATTATTACTTACATATGATAAATCCTCTATCAAGACAGCAAAACGAGGACTGCAAAATCCGTGGTAAATTACTTTGCACAAGGATACAAACACACGGGACCAACAGTGCTCCAGAACTGCATTCCCCGGCCTTATTTCAGAGCTTAAAATGGAGACTTAATGTTGGGCTTTTCCTTTAAACATTTCCATGGAGATTCATCACCTACAAATGTCGTAGAGCACATAAAAACTGATTAATCAAGGCCTATTGTTTCTAGCCATTTTGGAACCTAATGAATATGGTAGGACATGACTGTGCCACTTCAACTGATTGCTGCTGAACTGCCGAGCTCCTGCTATCACACTGCCTTTAGGAAAACATACTGATCCTTGGAGGTCAGAGCATCATCTGGACATGCATCACTCTGCCCATTGCCTACCAGTAAAACTTGAGGTAAAAAAAAAAAAATTACTAACCCAATTGTTTTTCATGTGGTGACAGACCATAATTACAGTTCGTGAGATGGTATTGTCTTGTTCTATCAGGTACTAATTATTCAAAAGAGCCATATCATCATGCTAACAACGCACTGGTTTTAACCCTCTAACATTCGTATATCAGGGGCATGAAATGCTGAGACAAGCCACACATTTAAATTGTAACTACATCATCTATATGTCAGCTTCAAGTGCCTCAGTACATGCTAAGATTTGGCATGCAAACCTGAAAATTAGATTTACTACAGAATTTTCAAATATTAACGTCACTCATCCCCTATCACTAGAATCAGCCTGAGTGAAATGCTAATTTGAAATGTTCAAAGAAGTCTCAAAATATCCAGGGGAGAAATACATTGCTGTGATTCAGCCAAGTGCATGTAGTCCGGATTAATCCCAGCAGGTCTATTTTCTATCTTCCAGTGCAAAAAGCTCCTTGTGAATTTACTGGAAGTTATGAGAAAGGCTTCTATAAAAACTAGGACTACATTCAATAAGAGATCAAAAGTAAAATTCAGGTAGCACAAGAAATATACCTGCCTCTGCTTGTTTCAGTGTTTGTGGCAGGGACAACTCATGGTCCCAAAAGCACTGTGCCACTGGCACAGTTTGAAAGGTATCACATATGACTGAGCAAGGGAGCTGCAGCTGCAGGAGGAGCTGTGCCCGTAGCAGGCTCGCAAGGTGGTGGTTACAATGAGGGCAGCTCTCCCAGGGCACCTTTCAGCCTGGCAGAAGACATCATCCTTCAAAAGCAAACACTGGTCCAATCAATCAGCTCCCCAGACCTGGAGAACAGGGCAGGGCTGTGCACGGGTGTTCCCTCATGCTTGGGCCAGGCAGGGTTTGGGCAGGAGCTGCAGGTCTGGAGGCAGCAGCAGGGAAGTGCCCTGGTGGGGTGTCCCCTGTGCCCCTTCCCTGCTCCCTGCTCAGCAGGGGCGCTCAGCTGCCTCCCTGACGCCATCGGGCCCTGCACACAACACAAGCTGCAACCCTCCCTTTCTCTTCCCATTAATCTCTTCCAGTTTATAAAACTGACAAACAGAGGGTAATTGATGGTTTATAAAGATACGCAGCTTTTTTATCAGGAGGAATGAAGTTGGATACAGCAGCACAGAACTTTTTCCTTATCAAAACAGACAAAGAACTGAAAGATAGATGCTACCACATACCACAATAAATTCCAATTCCCATCAAACAAACTGTAACGAGGCATTAACATCCTCCCACTCAGATGCAGGGAGATCATCCTGTTGGTCTGTTAACAGAAACATAGCATTTGTTGTCAAGCCTTCTTCCCTCAGCTCAGAATTAAGTCCTTCTAGTATTTCCCTCAGAATTAAGTCTTGCTAGTAGCAAGAAGTAAAAGGTGTTTCCCTCCTACTCTCTTCCTCTGACTTCTACGTTCCTCTTCCCAACAATGAGTTTTTCAAGTTTATAATGTGTAATTAAGTATATCAGACCTAAGCACAGCAGGGATCTTTAAGAACTTTATTGAACTCAATGGTGACCAAAGAGTCAGAAGAAGCCTCCAAGCTGAGTTCCTTTATTTGGGTGGATCAAAGCAGTATTTTCCACTGTCTGGGGGAACAGAGCACAACTGAAAGGCTTCGACAGACTAGTGCTATTTTTCCAGTAGTTTTTCAGGTAGAACATCAGTATCATGGCAAGAATGTAATTTCCCCCAAGAATTTTCATCTATGTTTGTTCTTGTAAGGGTCTCTTTGACCATGTTATCATTAGAACTAGGGCAACTAGATTTTAATTCAGAACTTTATAATAAAGTAATATATAGAATATATGTATACAAACTATTGCCGCTAATAATTAGTATGAATACAGAAAGTCTGGAGAGGCAAAAAGCAGAGGAACGTACATGACAGAAACATAGAGGAAGAGCAGCAACGAAATGGGAATGGAATTCAAGAATAGCAATTTGTTTTCATAGCTTGGGGGAGTAAAGGAACAAGCCCACTGCAAGTGTTCACAGCCAGAGTCCCTCAGATAATTGCACAAATACTCATCAGCCCCTGCACTGAGGTAGTACTGAGCACACCACCCCAGCCTGAAGGGAAATCACCACATTGAGCATTTTGTAGGTTATTTGTGTACTGGGGCAGGTGTGCACCCTGCACCTCTGCATCCCTTGATTCTCCAGCTGGGATATTTACACGAACAAGCTACAGCTCTCTTTTAGGCTAGCTCCCCACTCTGCAGAGCTCACATATGGAGAGAGAGAAAAGGAAGGGGAAACTTGGGTACTTGTGTGCCTTCGTCTTGCCCCACTATGTGAAGACAAGCTGAAGCTGGGGAACAAACTCCATCCTACTGGAAAAGTGCTTCCTAAGCATAACCTTGTGAAGTAAAGGTCTTGGAATAGAGATTAAAAGCAAACCGACACCCCCCCCNCTTTAGCAGCTCATGTCAAAGAAGCTTAGCACAAACCTAAAGTTAACCAGATGTTTAGGTTTCAGCTCGTGGGGCCTGTGCTGACTCTGCAGGATTGCTGGTTTACAGGATTGACTCACAGCAACTCCAGGCCCTTAATTCTGCTGTACCTCTGCTCTGCTGATATGTGCTCCTTGGTATGCACACCCTGCAAGGACTGACCCAGATGCCAGATTTCTGTAACATACACAAAGCCATAAAAGTACTTCTCAAACTCTAGCTATATAGCTGATTTAAATAAAGCACATAAATTTCTTGAAAATTAGATATAGATATATTTGTGTGATACACAAAAACATACAAAATGTTTTCATAACATCATCATTCACCCAAATATCCTAAAATGCCACAATAAACCAGTAGTGGTGAAAGACAAAAATGCAAGAGAAAGGGAAAAATACAGATTTTGTTACAAGACATTCTTTTCAACCAATGACATGTTTAAAAAGTGTCATATCCACAATATCTATAAATAAGTGTGTTACTTGAGTTTAATCTCTAAACTATTCTTCAAAACTCTTTGCCTTTTTCTAGCCTAAAATATCAGGTTCTTCCAAATGGATGTTATCTGCTTTAGAGACAGACTCCACTGTGGGGGGAAACTGTAGTTGCCAAGCACTTGGCAAGACAGGTTTGCAATTAGGTACTTCCCTCTACCCTAGGGAACCTGGACTATAAAAAGAGAGCAGGAGACAGACCCGGATTTAACGAAAAGAATTGCACCCACTCCTAATGCTGCATGCCAAGTTTCAAAATAGTCTGACTTGCAATAAAGCTTTAAAGATAAGTTTGCAGCAGCCATCTTGACAGCCTGCTGAAGGCACCCGTACTCACTAGGATTTCATACAGAAATACAGTCCACAGTGAGGCCTGGGCAACGCAACCTTGGCCAGAATTAGGACATATACAGAGAGCATGCTCATGCATTGCTGTAAAACTCAGTCCATTAATTACAGTTGGCAAGCAACACATATAGGAGAAAAGGGTGGTTGTGAAACAGATTGCAAGATGTGCTGGTTAAAAGTCCATGCCAGAGGTACATAAGCAGTCTGTGAATACATGAGTGTATTCCCGCAAAAGATTATTCACTACAAAGACAAACTGGCACACAGATACCTTCACTGGTCCTGCAGACACACAGCAACTGACTTGCTAATCAAGTTACACTGAAAATACCTCTTTCTTACAGTTGTCTTTTCAAAAAAATTGATGCAAATGCACATATCATTTGGGAGGGGGAGATAAGAGGGTCACAAGATGCTCAAGTCTTGTCACAATTTAAAAAAAAATATTTTCTACTCCCTTCTAGTTTCTGAAGCATACAATGAAGAAACAAGTTAAATGATCCATTTGAGAGGAACCTATGGAAGAAAGCCTAAGCCTTTCTTTAAAAGGTTAAATGCATTTACTCCCTTCACAGGTGAAACGTAGAGTGATAAAGCGCACATTCTTCCTTTTCTACGTGGTTAAGTTTACCGAAACATACGAGTTCCCCAAAACCTTCAGCTGCACAGAAAAAGATCATCCACCATGGGGATAAATGCACACATGCCAGTGCAAGCAATCTGAACCACAGGAATATGAACTAATGCAATACAGAGCACTTAAGTGTACTAGAAAACATTTTCATATTTTTAAAAAAATATAAACCAAAAATAATTATAAAAGTATAAAAGGTAATTTTTATATTGTTTATGAAATTCCTTCAATTAAAAACTCTACACATGATTTTAAAACCAGATCTAAAAATGATCAACAGCCTACGTAAGTGTTGGCTGTACCTACCCAGTCAGGCCAGTACACAGGACCAAGGCCCTGCTTGGATTTTCAAACAAATTCCATTGCCTCTGCACAAAGAGGACACAGTGAAGCACAAGGAAAGAAACAGGATACCTGTAGCAGAAAGGAATAAAATTCTTTATACAATTGCTGGATTTCTAGTAGCACAGAATCTGCATAATAACTTTTCCAAATCTGATTTTTCCATTAGCTTTCATTATAATAAACAATGCTAGAGGTAAGATAGTTCTTCTCATCCCTAGAGAGCCATACTTCTAAAGTGATTGCTCAGATGGGGCACTGCTTGAGGCAGCAGAATTCTGCAGTATCAGCTTAACAATCCTTTCAGAGGAACCAGAGAATTTACCCCCAAAAGATACTGGCAGTACCTTATGACCTTCTAAATTTTATATACATATATTTTAGTCTGGTTTTGTCATTATAAAACTGTAATATGAGAAAAGTTTACGAAGTGTCTTGCTTAGGGTGTTGATGATGATAGAAGTACGTAATTTCAAAACAAAAACGAGTTTAGTTCATGTTTAAAGAATGTACTGACAATGACCATCTCTGAGTAAACTGAGGAACCACTGGGAACCACAGCAATGTAAAATTCATTCTTCTCTGAAATACACAGGAACTGTTTATTTCTTCATGTGCTCAGACATAATCTGGATTTTCATTTACTTTTTACCACAGCACATTGAATGAGAGCTATAGCATCGTGGTAAATTAATTATTACCAATTCCCCTCCATCTTTTCTCTGTTTTGATTCTAATTCTACAGGACAGGCACACTATTTCCCCTCCTCCCTCCTAATCCTAGCTAATACTTAGAAAGGACCAAAAAATCACCTGAAAATATTTGCTGATATTTAGCAAGATTTTACTATCCTGTTCAAAACACAGGTTTGCCTTTACGTAGCATTTCCATTTCCAATCGTTTCCAAACAGGTGAAGCTCAGCCACTGCTGTGTTGCTGGAGCTGCTGGTCCTGATTCAGGTGGGATTGGTCTATGAACCTTGGCAGGTAAATATGGAATTTCCAAGGCTCAGGTAGGCTCTGCCAGGGAAGGTCTTGCCTCCTGGGGCAGAGACATTTTGGTCTAGACAGGTTGAGGGAAGGAGGGAAGGGAACAGTCACATAACACCAGGTTCTAGTACAGCACAGCCTGCTCCTCAGCACTCGTGCCACCCTCCACTGCAGTGGGGCTCAAAGTAGGATGCTAGCCTGTTCTGCTTGCTTGCCAGGCTTTTTTTCTTTTTTCTTTTTTTTTTAGGTTGTTCATGCTAGAAAAAGTAGACAGAAACTGTTGTTTTGCATTCTAGCAGAGTTGATCAAAATTGTCCCAACCCTACTCACCAGAGATCAAGGATAGCCCAATTTTGACACCTGCTATAGAGCAAAACCAAAAATGTCCTCCTTGTATCATCTCTCCTCTTCTTGGCAGAAACTGAGACAGTATTTTGCTTAAGAGTTCTGTTTGTTCAAGTCTAACATACCTGCATTATAACTACTGAACTCTGAAGGTCTTCAAATATCACCACATAAAATAATTCTCTACAAACATCAGCAAGGTTCAGACTTGCAGCAAGAACCCCAAAGCCTGGTAACACACAGGAAGAACACTGAAGAAACTCTTCCCCTGCTCTGGTCCCCACCTCAACAGGAAATTTGTTGAACAAAAGCCTGAGCTCATCCCAATAAGCAATCAATGCCCTCAAGTAGACAGGGAAAAGATATGATCTGAAAAGAGAGGTCAGGAAACATGCTGTCAATTGGCTCAGTCTGAGTACATGACAGACACCTTGAGAAGCTGTTACCCGTTGAGAAGCATAAATGGCACAGGATGAAGTTGATTTCCATCAGCTTCTGTGGCAGTTTGGTGACATTCAGGGGAGTTCAGCACCACACTGCTGTGGTTGGTGTGTCTTGCCTTGGGACACTGTCTGGTGCCTCTGGCACGAGCATCAGCTGCAGTCCAGCAGCAAGGAAGTGCCACTGAAGGCTGGTAAAGAGCAGCATGAGCAGGGCTGCTCCATGATGGGCTGTGAGCCAGAGGCCGAGGTGGCCCAGTGCAGCCAGCCCCTCACACACAAACCCCAGTCTTGCCATGTGTGATCCGGACAGCTGGAGCTGGGTGCTGGCACATCAGCAGTCCCTGGTACAGCAGAAGGGATGTAAAGTAGGTCCAGGGTCTATGCAGAGGGTAAGGTCAGTAGCAAAAGGAGGTGGAGCCGGAAACAAGACCACAATGCAGACCCAAGAAACACTAAGGAGGTAGGGCCAGAGCTGGAGGCAAACACACTGACAAGGCTTGAGCTGAAGCACAGCCCCAGGGCCAGTGGGTGCACTCAGGGCCCCAACATAGTGGTTCAAACCTTAATTGCTCATCTCCTTGCTGGAGGCTGTTACTACTGTAATCCTATTGCCGTTATCATTGTGTTTCCAAAAAGAAAGACAGCTGCCTTAATACTTCCCTCTCTTAAGAGAACAGTTTTTAAACCAGCTGTTAGGGTAATTTAAGCTCATGCTGTCAAATAAATTGACCATGCAATTTTTGAGGTTTACTTCATTTATACCTTTTAAAACCAGCCTCAGGGACTTTAGAGTTGCTGCTCAAGTGAGTATTTCATTGCTTTAACTTAGCATTGAAAACATACTACCGTCATCTCTCCATCTCCATTTGGGCCTTTCATACAAGCTGCTTCCTGCCACATCACACTCATTCATTTCTGGTTTTCTGTATAAAAAGTCACAGACCCAGCGTGTGCCTGTTATGTAACCCCCTGCTAACAGACTCGGGAATCTGGGATGCCGAGCAGCCGCAGATGAGTGAGAAGACTTGGCAAGCTCGGAATTTACTTCCTGTGAAACTGGAATGCAGAGCAGCTTGCTGGGCTTTGGAGTTTGTACAGTAATTATTCCACTAAAGAGTTAGTCTGGGAAAGGAAAATAAGGCAGGCGTAGAAGCAAGCCTCCTGCTGAGCCGGCAGAGTGGGGCTCAGCTGAAATCAAGTGTTTTAAAGCTGGTCAGGACACCGTATTGCACCCAGAAGTGGTCACTTGCCACTTGTCGTCAAATTGCCCGTGCGTCACTGGGCTGCAGCAGAACACGCAAGAGCGGGATTCCAACTGAACGTGACCAAGGAAAGTCAGCCTGCCCCCGTCCTTCTCTTCTAACTCCTATCCCAACTTCTCTATGCTCCAAATATTTCCAAGCTGCTTGATTTCTAATCAGATGTCTGCTATGAGCAATGAAAGGGGAGTTGGGCTTGCTTTTGGGAGCGCTGGATCCACAAAGAGCTGCCTTGTTCTCAGATCTCTGGCACCAAGGACCCCAAATGTTTCCAAACATCTGGAGATGCTGCTTCAGGACAGGCTGCCCAGCCCTAGAATCCCAGGTTAGGACAGGCCCACTGACCCTGGCAAGATACCTGCCCTCTGAACACTCAAGAGCACCATGGAAATGGAGTGCATTAAGCAATGAGAGACTCCATAGAGGATCCCACATCCTAACTTTAGAAAATATTTGCAAATCCCCTGCCCCTGAAAGAATTGGGCTGAATTGCTGAACCAAATAATGAACAGCCATGTTTCTCAGTGGAAACGGAGAAACGCATGTCCATTCCTCCACTCCAAGACATGTGGTTCACTTTTTGCATGAAAACTTGAGTATAACAGTGATAATACGTTTCACACTGCCTGCTTAAGGCAGTGATATCTCCACCCTTGGGAACTCTTGAAGGAGGAGATGGATAGTTGGATGGTTTTGAATAAATTTTACAAAGCTGCAAGTTCTTTTAAGTTTAGCTAGTACAGGAGGCAACACATTGACCCTTGTAGCTCACATCTGCTCCTCTGCTGCTTCCCTGCGACCTGGCACAGGAGTCACCCCCTGGACTCCAACTGACGGAGCTCCTCCCGCGCTGAGGCGGGAAGGGAAATGCAAGCTCCTCCACCCACCACTCCCCACGTGCTTTACTAATTAAAAAACTCCAAGAAATACCTAAATCTGTTGGTTTTGCCAAAGTTAGAAATTAAATCCCCTCTGTTTTTTGACAGATATAGGGGAGTTTTTACATTTTAAAAAGAGATTATAAAAGTAAAAGATTTTTATAAAAAGAGATTATAAAAAGTAAAAATTTTTACTTTTGTGACACCAGTAACTTCAGTTATAATCTCTAGAATACAAGGGTTTCTTAATTTTTTTCTTCTTGAATTAGGAATATAAATATGTCACCAGTTAAGGACAAGATCTAGAAACAGTTAAATAGTCCTTGTTCCCCTAAAAATAATGAAGTTGCCCACATGAGACAATTTTGAAGCTTAGCAGATTTTAAAAAACATTTCTTTTGGCTTAAAATATTTAGAATAAGATTCCTAATTTTCCAACAACACAGCTGTTATGTATCTGGCTTTTAACCCAAATCTGTTTGTATCATACTAAGATTCCCAGTGAATAGCTGCAAAATCTCAGGGCTGATTTTCTTTAGCATTGAAAATTTATCCCATAATCAATATATGTTTGTAATACATTACTTCTGTTAAATTTCCTTAATTTCCTTTGAGGATGCATTCTGTCAAATAGATATTTGGTAGGATTAGGGGTAGCTCAAATCCCTAGTCCAAAACCTGGAAGTGAGAAGTTTTGGCCAGTGTCTTAGTAGGAAATTTTCATTTCAGGAGGAAAAAATCCTGATTTATCAAAAGGGCCTCATAGGGAAGAGTTTAATTTGCCTGAGTATAATTGATTTTTATCATCAGCAGCATTCAAAAAATTTAAATTCTAAATGAAAAATTTTTATCTACTGTCTCACAGAGAAAAATGGAAGAGGAGAACTTTTAGTTCTCTAGACCTTTTCTGCACTTCTGAAGCTGGAATCAATTAGATATTCTAAGTTTAACAAGTTTGTTTATTTCTTTGAGCTACCAATGAATAGGAGGAAAAAAACCCAAACTCCTTCAGTATCCTGCTTCCATCTGAGTGCAGGCTACATCAGATTTATTCAACCTTCTGACTGGGTGGAGGCAGTGGGAAATACTTGGCCACAGTGATTGTTCCTGACAACAGTTGCCCTGAAGGAAAGTGATGTTATACTGCAGAGAGAATTGTGGGTGTTTCTGTGTAGGGAAAACCCACAGAAATCCAATATTTGTTCAACACTTGGTGTTTACAAATCTAAACCAAATAATAATAAAAACAATAATAATACATTAAATAAGATACCAGCATGTATCAGGGATCCCATTTTGCCTGCCTCTACATGTCAGCAGTTACCATGGGAGGAATTGTGTCTGTTTCCTCATTCCTCTCATAGTGATTAGGCTGCTTTAACCCATCTATGGCACATATGTAACATGTGCGCATTCACCACAGAACCTTCACCTCTCCAGAAGTGTTGTGCACAACCAGAAGAGTTCAGAGATGCAAAAAGCCAGGAGTACCTTCCAAACTGCAACTCTCGTCACCAAGCTCAGGCCACTGCGTCAGGGTACAGCCTCCCATGTGCAGGCCATCTCCTCTTAGATTATAAAGATGAGTCATAAACAAAGGTTTCCTGAACATAAACCTTTTTTGAACAAGATATTCAGAGTAGAGACATGTCAGAGCACACAGTGACCCAGCCATCACAGAACAGCACTGCCTGAGGTACATTTCCTGTCAGAAGTACAAAGCAACAACAGAGTCTTTCAGCCATCAGATCCTGGCTTTGTGGGGCCACACCGACTCCAACTCACTTGTGCCTTCTGCTGTTCAGGTACTTCTATACAGTTCCATAATTCCAAAGTTCCCCTTTGCAGTTCCTGTATGACGTGTGAGGCAAAGCCTCCTGGCAAGCTGGTGTGACTAATCTCTTAATTTCTTTGCTCTGAGACTCTTCCAGAATAGATTTGACTGAGCTGTCTGTAGTCCCCAACAACAGTTCAGTTTCAAGTTAAAGTTTAAATACGGTAGGAATTGAAGGGTAATCCGTATGTCCTACAGACAAATGCTGTAGACCTTCATGGCCAGAATATAGCATGCAGTTTTTAGTGAGTTTCCTGAAATCATTCATAGGATCACTTGAAAAAATGAAATACATGGTATAATCAACTGTAGGTTTCACTGTGTTTACCTTCTAGATTGTGACAGTAATCTACAGATTTCAAACTTTTGAGATGTAACGCCTGAAGGATGCAGCAAAAATACCTTTCTTCCAGAAACACTCTTGGCTTAAGAGGATGCCTCCTGCAGAAGAGTATCTTCTGCCCTCCCATGCCCCCATTCTCTCACACTGGCACAGCTGCTTTTTTGACCTTGCTGCAAAGTGAACCACTGAAACAATGGAGCACCCACAGTGTCCTCTCAGAGAGGCAGACCATCACACAACTGCACGAGCACAACCTAGGGGATAATGAACTATAAGGAGAGCACAGGGGATGAAGGGCATAGGGTGTGGCAGAGACATAAATATTTTCTAATAGGCCTTGCTAGAAGAGCAAATGTATCAAACTATATTTTCAAGCTCATTTAATCCAAATTCATGGATAACACACAGCTAATGAAAAGGATACATCAAAATCCTCCCTATACATATATAGAGGACATATATGACCACAGCTCTATGGTTTCCTTGTTTGCAATTTTTAAAAATACAAATTATCTCTTCTGCTCTGCTCAATGCTTTTGAAATAATATTTTTCTGGAAGTTTTTCTTTTACCAGTTCTACAACTGCAGCTGTGTTGGTGCTGAAGTCTGAAGTTCAGATCAGAAATGGCTGATTAAGAATTTGATTTTTGGATAAAATAACAACACTGCCAAGGTGGTTTAAAACCAACTCACTTTCCCATCCATCCTCATCTTTGAAAAGATAGCAAAACAGTTTTGCCTACATTTTTAAGCAAGGAATTCCACATAGAAGTAAACATGCAAGAAGCATCTCCTCCATTGTAGGGCACTAGCATGACTGGAGTTGCTCAATTTTTCCTGTTTGTTTCAGGCTTTCCCATCCCTGTACTTTCCCACTATCAATGATATCTATCTATTAAAAAAAAAAAGCTTAAAAAATGTGAGCACTGTCTCAGTTCCAAAGACATAACACTGTTTTTAGCATGCTGCTTTTGTGTGTTTCTGGAATGTTTCCTCAAAACTTTTCCCCAAATCTTTACATTCGTGTCCAGAGGAACCGGGTGCAGAACACTAAGAAAAGGCAGGAATTGACGCTGTGCAAACAATTTTTTTATGGTGAATATTCTAGAATTTACCTCATCAAATAGTATTCACTGGAGCAAAGCTAGGTTAAAGTAATTTGGCTGATGCTATTCTTCCCACTGTTCCATTCAAGTCAGCAGATGAACACTGTCTCTTGAGGATTTCTTGGCTTTGCAGAAATTCTGACACTACTGTCTGGTGCTTTGAGTGTTACAATCAAACGAGTCCCAGCTGTTTATTCCCCCATCCAACATGTTCTTTCACTCAACACACCCTTCAGTTAAACAACTGATCCATTTCTCCTTGCATGTTACCTAGTAGGCCTTGGGTTTTGGTCTGATCTCCTTGCATGTCTATTTCTTATTTATCCACAAACCCACTTTTGACTTTTTCTACCAAAACTGCTAAGGAGTAGAAACCTCTAAGATTTGTCAATAGCTGGCACATAAGAGAGACCCAAATTTCTTGTCCACAGGGGGACTATCTGTAGTATGCACAAAAGCACACATAAATTAGCAAGAAATCCACCCACAGGCATATTAGGAAACCTTGGAGCAGGAAGTCTGAAGCAGGGCATCAGCACCCAGCTGGATTTCCACACACTCAAACTCATCTCTTTGAGAATACTTACAGGTATAAGGTATGTTCAGGCTTTAAAATCTCCTGAAGTAGAGCCACATAGTACATTGTACTGGCAAACTCCCAACCCCTTGAAACACATTAACAGAACCGCAAAATCTTGCTGTTCACTTTCTTCTCTGTTGTCTATTTTTAGGTTTGTTGTTTTTTCCCTAATTTTTCAGGTATTACAACTTTGGTACTATTGCTTGTCTTTTGCTGAAAAAGACATCTCACTTTGCCATTATATTTCACAAGGCTTTAGCACTGAAAATGCCTTTCATATAAACAGTGTCACCAGTTAAAAGATTGCCATTTGACCATGACTGATTATTTTGCAGATGTTTGCACAGGAAAGATCCTGCACAAACTGCTTGCATCAGCAGTATTTTCTTTTTTGAGCAAAAAGCTGCAAACACTTTGAATTTTCTCTCACTGAATAGTTTAAAATGTAGAATGCATTTCATTCACAGAATTATCTATTCCCATCTTTTTACACTGTTTGTTTAAACTGTACTGCTTTCTGCTGTATTACTCCATAAATGGCATGGTTTACAACAGAAAATACTGAAACTGCCTTTATCTTTTATTTTCCGATCCCTTGCATTACTTAGCTCTATTTCTAGTTAACACAAGCCTATTGTAGCCAGCAACACTGACTGTTGCTATGGTTTTGCACTCCTTATGTTTTGTTTCCATTTTCTACTGGTCCTTTTTCAGTTATTTGACATGTTTTTAGTTGCTTCATCTATGGTAATCTCTTTATTGACTGACTTGCTTAGGTATTGTTTGGACTCAAATAATCTGATCGCATAGCTGGAATACTTCCAGACTTTTGAAACAATATTATAGGGTATTATGCTTAGAGTTAGATGGCAGTCTAGCTCTTAGCTAGCTTCATTTTCTTCTTGGGTGACTGCAGGGGATGAAGCATTCTCCATATTTTTATGGTTGTACAGATGGAATTGATCTTCAACTGAAAATAATTTTATATCTTATTACTCCTTATGATGTGCAGACAGACAGGAGGTCAGGATGGAGCCTTTATAAAATAAAGTGAGCAGCCCCCATTTTATTTCATGGTTCTAGCTTCTGGAGGCTTGCAGCTGGGACTCTGGTTGGTTTTCTGACCTTGCCTGGCGAACACCAGGCTCAATCCTTTCTTGGAGTCAATCATTTCCAATAGTTCCAGCTATTACTGTGGAGCTGAAATCACTTCAGAGTAGGCCATTTGCACATCCAGAAAGAAATGAATGTCTCTATACTTGTGACCGTGCCTCAGTACAATATGCACCTAACCCCCATAGATGCTCTGAGCAAGGCTGGACAAAGAGGAAAACTAGAAAGTAGCAGTTGATAGTGGTGGTAAAACTTTTTCTGACTTCCACCAAAGCCACATATATGACGCACATAAACGCTTACCGTCACCAACTACAGATTACACAATCAGAATACTAAAAACAGCAGCAAAACTTATATGGACATAACACTATTTTCAAATCTGCAGCCAGAGAGCTCAGCCTTCAATATTTCAGGCCAAATCACTTTTTGTACACAGACTGGCTGAAAATATTGCTGAATCTTTGTTTTAATCTCTCTCTAACATAGCCCAACCTTTTTCATGTGACATTTGCTGTCCCAAGTGACCCTCATTTGGCTAAGTTTGTTGCCAAAACTTGATATGTACTGGACATAGGATAACCAAGATGATTCAGGTTAACCCGGTGAGCAATCATTGCCTAATCTTTTCACCAGGGATGCTTTCTGATTTATCCATTCACACTAGGTTTTTTACCACTTTCCCATCCTCATCCCGTTTGTAATTACACTGAATGTGTGGTATTAACACCTATGGCACCAAAACTGAATCAAAGAATTGTGCTCTTTCCCACATACTAAGAAGTGTCCAAAATGTGATTATACTTTACTTTTCACTTCTTAAATTTCCTTATGCAGGACTTCCATACTATTAGACAGCAATTTGTATCTTCTTTTCTGTGGGGTTCTTTTTAAGGAATATTGTGAATTGTACATAACAGGACGGAGCAAGACATGAATACAGGCATTTCCAACTCCACAAGATCAGGGAGACTGAAAATGTGCACATTTACTCTCAATATTCATGTTGCATTATCTTATGTATGTTCTCTAATATTACATTTTTAAAAAATCTGTCTTATCGATTCTGAACATATCCTGTTCTGCAAATACAAGCGTGCACAAAGAACATGTTTGGGCAAAAGACTGTAAGCTTCCTCTTCCAGGACATTCCTCCTCCTCCATGCATATCTAAGTACTTTCTTATCAGGGATTTAAAACTTGCTGATTGCAAAATGGCAAAAAATATCTAGTCAAAAGCCACAAATGGCAACACCCTCTCTAATTACCTATCTATTTAGTGCTAATGTTCATGTATGGAGTGTTTACAATCTCATGATTTACAAAGTAGTGTATTTTCTATTAGATTTTTACAGGGAAAATCTACTTTGCCAGGAAAAAAAAATTACTTTTCACTAGTGAAAAATCACAATGGAAATCCTGCTATTAAAACCCCCCTCATAAACACTATCAAAGAATCATACCAAATAAGGTTTGTAAGGATCTTTTATTTAAATAACTAACAAACTATTTATACTTTTACAAGAGTCTGTCCTATTTTAGAAAATATTTGGCAAAGTTTTTTGATTAAGAGAGCAACCTGACCCTCATTTAACATGGTTATTTGCCATAACTTATCCTTACTCATCCATCATTTTGGTTTAACTACACAAATAATTTTTTTACATCTTTAAGTTAAGTAATACTTCTTATAACTTGATTAAGACTGGATTTGCCAAGATAAGTGGCCACGGATCTTTGGATAAACGTTTGTACAGACATCTTAGGGCTGAAATCACTCTCAGTAACTTGTCATCAAATGCAACATGGAGAACAGCATGGTCACCTCTTCTTTGATCACTAGATGCATCTTTCATTCCCCAAACAAGCCTCACTTTAGCAGCAGTTTTATCTCTGAAAGCTTTTCAGCAGCTGTGATTTCTGTTCTCTGTTCAGACATTGAAGCACACCTTGCCCCCATGGGGTGTTACCTAATGTAGTGTCTTAAAGCAACTTGTACACATCAGAATCGAAGGAGAGCTTGGCACCGGTGCTGCAGAGAGCGAGGCAGTGAGGCACCACTGCACACCCTGCCCCTGCCTGCACTCGGCCTTCTGGGATTTCCCACTCAGTAGTCCCTGGGCATTCACGCTGTGTGCCCCAGACAGCAGCAGCGGTGTGCAGCACTTACAGCTCAGCCCTAGCTCCTGCCACACAGCACCTGCTGCACTCTGATATTAGGCATGGCTTCAGTGCACCACTCGAGTCATTAACATATTCAGCTTGACTTTTCTTAAGGAATTTTAAATAGATGGAAGTTAGGTCAGTCATGCTGCAATACACTTTGAATAAATAACAGACTTCAATATCTGGCCATCTCTGCATTCCAATTACTTTCCTCTTCCTGATGAACTGAACTACCTGGTTTTGAGAAGCCTGTTTAGGAAGCTCATTACAGCTTCTAGAAAGAGATATTATATTTTCAGGACTCATTCAAGTTGCAGCTATCAGGCTCTTGTTCACAATTTCATCTCCAGGGAGGTAAAGGGACAAGGCCTTAAAAGTTGAACTCAATAATCAAGTAGCATTTGTGGCATCTCATGGTTTTTGTGGACACATTCTAATCAGATCAGAATACAGTTATGGCCTCAGAGCATGTTAGGCCCTTATGACATCTGAAACTGTTTTGAATATGAATATTTTGCATGAATTCCATACCACGTACCCTTCATAGTTACAACTAGTGACAGGACAAGTTTTCATTCACTGTTTTTGACTAAACCAGATGCTTAAAATGGCAAACCAAAGGCTGTGGAGAACTGTGCTTCTGATTCTCCTGCCAAATGTGAGAGCTGTATAGACTGGGGTTTGGGCAGTGGTTTTACACTTGCCTCACACTGACCCAAGTACAGGCTGCTGTCACAAGAGCCAATTTTACGTTCTCCTCTTCCTTTACCAGTAGGAATAACAGTGCAATCACAAAATAAATCAGGGAGATGATCTGGGTGAAAATGAATTTTCCTCCCTTTCCTTCTGTCCCAAATGTTTAGTTTTCACTTGTGCACGTGTCTCTGGTGTGGTTTTCTTGACAGCCATGTACATGAACACCAGGTCTGGTGCAAGGGTAGGAACTAACACGAGGGCAGGTTTTTCCTGTCTCAGTAGCAGTCTCTCATCTGATGAAAGCATCACCGTCACCATGAGCCAAGCTCCACAGGAACTGATCCAGAGACTGTGCTGGTGTGTGCAACTGCTGACTTACAAGAGATGAGGAAAGAGGACCTGCTTTAGACTAGGAAATTTTGCCAATTCCCTTATGTATCTTAATAGAAGAAGTAGATTCTTTAGAGTAATCCTGCTTCTTTCTTGTGGAGAAGATATCATGTGTAGAAGCCCATACCTTCTTAGCTGTGGAGAGAAGCTGCCTCGCTGGCTACTTACAAATGCCCATTTTATCTCATAGAAAGCTCACAAAACATGAGGTGAGATATCAAGCATTAACTCTTCTCAAACCCTGAACTGGTCTAATCCAGAGCATACAGAAAATTGCTCTGCAAAAGGCTCTGTCAGAAGTGAAGAAAGTTAGTTTTGATAACACTTCTTTCCAGTAATGTAGACTAATAAGATGGAGAAAGCAAATTCTAAACTGTAATGGAGATTAACCATCTCCACTGAATAAGATGTTGGTCTCTTGTTGCTTGTGTCTAGCAAACCCTCTTGTAGTTTCAGTTCTTCTGGATACCCTGCTAATTTCTGTGAAGAAGGCTGTTTGGACATTATTCCAACTGTTGTTGCCATTTGTAAATATTTGTACATATTACCACAGCTCTGAATGTGTAAATTTCTGACAACCAAAATAAATCAAGCTAATTAAGTAAAAAGACTTAAAAGTCACCGATAACAGCTGAAGAAAATATGAACTCTCACCCTCTCCCAGCAGAGGCTTAAAAGGAAAATGTGCTTATTTCTGAAAATTAGTTTGTCATTAATATAGTGAGGTTTTCCACTCCAGCACAGACAAAGCATGCAAAGAGGTTTTAAAAAGACTAAGTTGTCAGTGAGCATCTCCAGCACGTGGGAGAAAGGTCTTAAAAGACCAGCAGCATGCGGAAGGAAAACAAGGATCCAGAGGAAGGGGATATCACAGCTAACATGCAGGAAAGGAGCTCAGATCCTGCTGAAAGAAGAGGAGTGTGGCTGCTCCTCTGCCCCCTCAGACTCCGTAGTTGCCAGAATCATCAGAATAACCTCAAAAGAGTCAAAAAAATAGACATCTCTAGTGATGACTGATGACATCATTCTGACAAGGATTTCATCAGCTGATAGTCACAGGCATCTTATGAAATGGATCTCTGCACCACAGGTCTGAAATAATGCTAAAGATACTGAAAAACATTTTCAAAGCACAAGGCACCATGTTTTAAAATGTGAAGGTTGAAGGAGAAGTAAAACACCAGGCCAGCTGCTTTTTACCTCTCTTGGCCACAAGAGTTTTATATATCTTTATTGCCCAGAGAGGTGGCTTCAGCTTCAGAACCCTAAAGCGAGCAAGTTTATAAAGCACTTGTAATCCATTTGCTCATACACCTGTTCTTTCCAAATACAGCAGCCCACAGGCTCCTCGTCTCCTGTGTTACAGCAGGAAAATTCTGTTTTCTTTAAATGGCACAGAACTTCTCTGGACTGATTTTGGACTCCAGTTTTCACACAATAGCAGAGTTTCTCAGAAGCAGACCTTCAGGATTTGCCTTCAGTATTTTTGGGGGTTTGTTTAGGGGTTGGGTTTTTTTTGGTTTGGTGTCGTTGTATGTTTGTTTGTTGGGGTTTTTTGTTTGGTTGGGGGTATTTGTTATTGTTGTGTGCTAGTGAGTTTTGGGGTTTTTTTTAATGTTTTTTAAAA
Organism: Aleadryas rufinucha; assembly: GCA_013397815.1. Taxonomy (NCBI): domain Eukaryota; kingdom Metazoa; phylum Chordata; class Aves; order Passeriformes; genus Aleadryas; species Aleadryas rufinucha. The sequence continues at coordinate 52,902 of VZTH01018404.1, forward strand.
GGATTGTATTGTGTTCCAGCACTTACAAGAAGGGTGTTACAGATTCTGAAAACTCCCAAACTGTGCTGCACAGATTAAGCACGTTCTACTGCATGTTATTTATGCACATCCGCAGGTGACTGGGGCAGATGTGATGTATGACCTGGCTCACTGCCCACTAAGGTTACAGTGAAACATTTCAACTGACTTTAGAGAGCTTTGCACAAGGCTATTGAAAGAGGGTTTCAGTGAGAGAAAAGTTGAACTCTGACATTTCTTATTAGCATTAGCAATGTCAGACTAAGAACCCTTTAACATTTTGGACATCTTGGTGCAGCCAAGGGGTGCAGAAAATATGCAGTTCCATGGAGCATAGCCCTGCGTTCAGAACTTGCTTCTGCTTTTTAAAATAAACTTGCTTCCCCTTAAAACAAAGGAAAAAACATCCTTTATTTTTTTTTCTTAATTTTTCCTCCGTGTGATCTGATAGTCTCATCCTGACAAACACTCTCTCAAGAAACGAAATTTTTTCCCAAACATCAATTTAAGCAAACAGCAGATTCCCCAAGACAGCTGCCTTGCATGTACAACAGTCTGTCCCTACCCAACGGAGCTTTAGTCCAGGGCAGCTGTGGCACTCCTGACTCCTCTGTTTAAAATTCCCTGTAGCCCCCTGTGGGTACACAGCCTCCATGCTTAATACGCATGTATGTCTTATTTATAAAAAAGGTTTCAATTAACATCCCAGACAAAAACCATGCCTATAAATAAAGATAAAATAAAACCCCACAGGAGAATACTGAATAAAGAAGAGGACAGTAACAATCAACAGGAACCAACTTTTCAAGCTCTGTAGGGAACTGAGGGCATTCAGCAACCATCAGATTCAAGCCATTGATAATTCTCTTTTCCTGTTCACTTCAAATTAAACTTCTAGCATGAATCACTTTCCAGAACATATGCATCAGATCCACAGGATTATTTACACAACACTCACACTTTCCTGCAAACTCCATATCTTTGCATCTATAGCTCACAACTCCTCGCTGTCAGTCGCACTCCTGAGACCAGGCAGGATTAAGCTGCCTCATTAAAAGCCATTCCCAGTGCAACCAAGCTAACTGCAATGAAGTGCTGACAGAGTGCCTTCACATATGAAGGAAATGTGCTGTGGTAAGAGTGAAAGAGAAGGAATGTCAGCGTAGAAGGTGACTCAATAGCTTGTGCATTCCCAGGCCTCATTTCAGTTAGAATATTTTGGCTTAAACAGGCTCCTCTGAGATACTGTAGAGTTTAGGTTTTTCACATTTTTTTTCTTTTCAAAGTTTTTCAAAATTCTAGGATACAGCTGGAGGCACCCCTGCAGTATTCTGGCACATATCCCAGAGAATTAAGAATTACAGCATGGACGTATCCACCTCCGCTGTCTAAGAGATTCTGCAGAGAAGGGAGAAGATAGCCTTTGCAGGGTGCTCAGGGCTAACAGGTCTCACATGCTCTTGGAGCAGCACATTTCCAAAGAGAGCATGAGAAGACAGCACCAGATACTCCTTCCCACTTAGTGGGGAAACTCCAGCTCCAACACCTCTGCCGACCTCTAGGGAGGCAGTGCTTTCTCTGCAAGTGGTGTCCAAGCTGCTTAAATTTTATAACTTAAAACTCAAGTTAACTATATAGAATAATCTGTAATCACAAGTTGTTATAATTGCCTTTCAACCATAGTATAAATTGTTAGAAGTTTATGTCATAAAAATTCCACAGGGAGATTCGTGAGAAAGGCTGCAGCAGCTGACTGATCAGTGGCTTAAGACACATGTCCCAGGAACCTCTGTCCTGGCAAGCAGGCTGCACCATCCTGTGCTGGCCCTGTCTTCTAAATCACAGAATTGTTGCTTCCCTCACACTTCAAAAATTGTTCTATCCTGAAAACCTGATTTACTGCATTCAGTAAAAAATTATTTTGTTCTTGAGACTTACAAGGGCTATGTGTTTTCTTTGGGGGTAATATATATCCCACAGAATTTTCTCTTGTTTTCCCCAATGTATCATCACCTTTATCCTCACCTTTCTTAATCTAATTCTGCATTTCTGAAGGAAACCTAAAATGTGAAATTTGGGCCTCCACTCCATTTGATCTGTTGTTTGTGTGTTCTTCAGTTTTTCCATCTACAACACTTATTTTAGCACTCAGCATTTCAAGGAAGCCAGGAAAGATTATAGTTCCTGGTATCTGGAAAAAATGTCTTCAGACAAACCCTGGTAGTCTGCTCAGTCTCAGCTTTTTCCCCACTGGCACTCACAGCCAGGGGGGCACCCTGCAGTGTCACCCAGCTGGTGCATCACATATCAGGCCAAGGGATTTGAAAAGTATTTGCTTCTTTTTATAGACCAAAAATTCATTCCTCCCAAGGAACTACCCAGGTAGATTCTTTTGCAATCAAATGCTTATAAAGGATGGGATTTTAGTTTTAAACATTTTTTTCCTAGAGCAAAGAGACAGCTGTCCCTACACGCCACAGTGGTGCAGCACGACTGGTCTGCAAGTTTTCTTGTGTGAAGTAATCATCTAACAAAGGTCAGAAATGTAGTAATAACTAAAATATGTACAATAACTAATATAATCTTTCCTAAGCACTTAAGAACTCCTGTTGTCTGCTGATGTATTTGATATGTTTCTGTTAATGGCAGCTTATATAAGCAGAAGGTGCCTACGGTGCTTTCCTCAGCACTGAATAAGGCTGACCTTTGTGAACCACACACAGGCAGAAAAACACATATATAAAGATCAAGTATCTTTTAAAACAAAAGCATCACCTAAATATTAATTGGTCCTCATAAACACAAAGTTGACCATTGCCAAAAAAACTTACACAAAAAAACTGTGTGAGGAGATGGCAACAGCCTTCACATATACCTACAAGACACCATAAAACTACATTTGATCTAAATAAAGTAACTAAATAAATTTAATAGCTCTGCATTTCAAAGGAACAGACACCAGAAGCCACTGGCCAGGATATAGGCTGATAGATGGCAAGACTTAGACTATTTGAATCTGAGCTTGGCTTCAGCAGTTCCCTCGGAGACGGAGCGCTCACAAGAGGCCAGAGCACTGGCAGGCTGCAGCTGTGGGAGCCCAGCCCCCAGCCCGGCCAGTGGAACGTGGAGCCGGGGGCTGGGACTCGGGCACAGCGCTCTCTGGAAGGCAGGCGTGGATGTCTGAGCAAGGAAACAGCACTGTGCTCATTTCCAGTGCTTGAGGAAAGAGGACATTGTGTACTATTTTGTGTGTGTGTGTATAGAACAAGTTGCATTTCTGCCAAGGAAACACACACTCCTGCCAGCGTCTCCTAACAGAGCAAGCACTGACTGGTCTTCTGGGCAGAGACAAGAGTGAACAAGAGGAGTCCTGGCACCCTTCTCCTTCTCCCCAGTGAGGGACATTCATGAACACGATTATTCTCATTGGTTCTTGTTTTTGCCAGAAGCAGGAAAAAACCCTAGGTGCTTAAATCAACTGAGCACATCAAGTGTAGAGGCTAATAAAGCCATTTATTGCAGACTGAAGTCAGATTTAAGTCCGAGTGGTTAATGTGCTGTGGTCAGCTATTTGTTTTTCTCTTAAATTTGTTCCTGACCGCTTCATTTGTGGTGAGGTATTTGTGTCTTTTTATTACTTTTATTATTTATATGAGACATAAACCAAACACATTTTCCATCCTAACTGGCAAAACAGTCCAGTGGTCTGTTTCTCTTACACAGAAGGAGGCATGACAGCTATCTTGCCTCTCCTCATGTTAGTCCTTAAACAGGCAAGACTTTCTCCAAGGCCAGCTGTCCTGATCCATTATTACAGGCTATCAGCAAGCTCATACCACCATAGTGACATGATGAAATACCAGTTCCTGGCTAACTTGTACTTCTTCCCAGCATTGCTAATGGTTTAACATCCTCAGTAACACCAGAGGTTAAGGACAACCAGCAATCTGCCCATCAGTTTTTGTACAAGGCATTATTTACTCAAGTAGGACATAAATCAGCAAACACACAAAAGAGCGATTGTCATAAACAGAGTTTACATATTAAGTTGTGTGCTGCCCTGGAGCTTTTTGGTGGACAGAAACCCCTCAGAGCAGAAATGGCACCCAGCTTTACTTTTTGGTCTATAAAGGGGGGTATGAAATGACAGGCTGATTAGGAGTTTGTTTAAAGTCCATGGTGGCAACTACTGAATTTTATCAGCACTCTTCAATTTTGTCTTGGGGACCTGTTCAATAAAACCCTCAGATTTGATTAAAAATAATAAGTTGTTTGTAGCTGTCCTTGCAGCTTTGGTTAATCCTATAGTAACTGCTATGCAGATCAGAGACCAGAAATCCATGCTGAATTTAAGACAGCCAAAATGGATAACAGTAACTTCTCTTTCCTAGCATACACTTTGACATGGGTTTCAGAACCCACTAGAGAAGCAGGGTAAGTACATAGAGAAGCCTGCTCTCTCTGAGCTTCTCCTGCAAACCCTGCACCACAAAGCTTGAGCAACCTGAGTACATGATATCCAGCTCAATCATAAGATTTTTAACAGATGTGATCAGAAGTCTTGAAATGCAGCATTAACTGAATGCCATAGCCAACAGGGCATGGGGACAGAAGGCAAAGGGGTGTTGTAGGAAGACAACAGAATTCAATAAAAAGAGAAGAAACTAAAGCTTAAAAAAAGACCAAAAAAAAGACAGAGGAAAGGTCAGGAGAAAAATGCATGTGAATGCATGGGGAAATAAGCCTGATTAAGAGCAGGAATGCTTGCGGGAAGCAGCTAGGGACAAACAAATGAGAGGCAATGGATGCCATGTTATTAATGACATGACAAATGCTCACAGCATATTCAAACAGAAGAAACTGCCTTCCCCAGTTACCTGGGGTAATTAATTTCCACCAGTTCTTGCCACTAGTTTTGGCTAATTCACCAACACAGAGAATAACAGCTCTTCCCAGGAGCTGCAGCAGAGTGCATTTTGAACATCCATAAGCCACCTTCCCTTTGTTGTTAAAATAAAATTCTTTCAGCTTTCCACCCAAATACTGCTTTCCTCCTCCAAAGAGGAGGACATGGAGGCTGGGAAATGCACAGACTACGACAACCTCTCAGATGCTCAAGTGCCCACAACGAAGGAGATGGGTAGAGTCCTGCAGAACATACTTAAGGATCCTCAGCCCTGCGATCCACTTCATTTTCAAGGCAGAGTAAATCTGGTCACCAGTGGGGAAGGTATGAAGATTCAGGTACTGCTGCTTTAGACGGTGCTGTGCTGCAGCACACCTGTGCTTACACCAAACACCACCAGCTGCAGGGGAAGAGTCTTAAACTATCAAATAGCAATACTGATGGTATGGTAAGGCCAGTGTGGGGGACAGTTGCTGAACAAAGTGCACTCTTTCACATCAGAATTTGTATCAGTTGTTGTCTCAGAAACACTACGAGGAGAAGTTTCTCTAATGACCTTCGATACCTTAATTGATCTTAGCTGTTTCCTCCAAGGCCAGGTAGTGTTATCTGCTGCTCCTTGAGTTAACAGTGACTGGACTGTTGATTACACACTTCTCATGTCTACATTAGTACAGCAGAGGTCTAAAAAATTCAGTACATAGCCTTGATTTTTATAAATCAACAGGCATAAAAATCTTACAAATTCCAATTAGATTATAAAATGCAAACCCTACAATATAAATTACAAAATAGACCCCTGAGAACAAGTTCAACAGCTTCAGAATCTATATTCCACAGAGTGCTAATTGTGGCAACAAACTGTGTTGAAATTCTTGTGTCCCTGATGGGTTTCCAGCTTTCATTTTCAGATGTAAACAGTCAAGGAAATCATGTTCGAGTTCTCTCTTTCCCTAGAGGAAGAGATACGTAGAGATTTCCAAAGCTTTGTGAATTCCTTTGGCACCTCCTAGTCGAGACCTCCCCTTGCCAAAGAATGAGTATTTTACCTTGTGACATTTCTCAAAAATGTGACACGATGTACTAGACATTTGGTCAGCATTACATTTGTTAGCATATTTCCATGGGCTTGACAGTGCTTTGGTCCCCAGCTGAGGGCTTGAGTTAGTAATCATTTATTCAAGGCTGCATTTAAAACGAAGCTGTTGAACACAGAACCACAGCCCTGAAATATCACACTTTTTCAACCTTCTGAAACTGTGAGCTTGGAGAAAGGACGTTCCAAACTGTCCCACCAGAGAGGCCATTTTTTGAGAAGAATACAAACTGTGCCCATGACAGGGAGGTTTTGAGGGAGGCTCTGTCAGGAGGTAGCTACAGCAAGCCTCAGTACAAACCAGTATAGAAGCTGTCTGTCTGCCAAGCAGAATAGGCCTGGAGAAAAGGAATTTCTTCTCTTCTCTTTGTCATGTACTTGTTGTTAGGAATATGAAGTAATGAGGGCTGGATGATCACCATCCAGTCTGCTCCTTACCTTGAAAGAATAGCTCCTACTGCTGTGGGATGAAAAAGGGCCGCCAGAACAGGAGATGGGCTGTACAAGAATTACATCCATGGCCTCTGGGTCATGCCTGGTGGCCACAAGTCAAGGTTCAGCCCATTCCTAGGGTTAGGAGACACACAGCTCTGAGCAGGGACAGTATGTAAAAGGGGAACCAAAATAATAGATCAGCCACACAGAATTAATAAATACTGAAGTATATGTCTGGACCATAATGGGGCATTATTATATCCTGATCAGCCAACTGCTTGGGTTAGTGTTAGGGTAAAGAAGAACTCCTAGAGTTAGAAGCACCAGGTGGAATGGGGCACCTAAGAGATGGAAGGGTAGGCTGTGCAAACATTAGATCCCTGGCAGGATTCAGGTTCTGGTTTGGGTCAGTGTTTACTGAGGCTTTGTCTCTCTGTTAAACCTAAACCCAAGTATAACACCAGGCATGGACTGAACCTTTTTTCACATTCAACAGTCATTTCCTAAACTGTCAAGTCCTTGTGCAGGCCACCCCTTCATTGTGTAGCCACTTTTTGCCTCTACACCAGTTGTAGCCCTCGGCTTTTTCTACTTTTTACCTTAACTGTAACTCTGGGCTACATCTCCTAAGATCCGCATGCTCTTTCAAGAACTGATTCTTACTGCTTTTTCACTTTGATAATCAGTCTTGCCAAACCCAAGCTAGTCCTGAGCTGTGAGCATGTAGTCCTTGGAAATCTTAGGGCAGTTTCACCAATGCAGGGAGTTGATTATCTTGGCCCTGAATATAGGCTACATTTACTGGAAAGGAGATGAGAAATCAGAATATCCATTTGCTTACAAAGATAGACCAGCTTGCAGGCTGCTAACACTGCAAGTTGTAAGCACAGTGCTGTTGTAAACTATGTTTGTGGCCACTTTCTTATCTTAGCATTAGTATTTTATGAAGATAAAGTACAAATATTAATGCTGTACTACTTGAAAGCATTAACTGATTGTATCTTTCAGCCCTCATTTTGGACCCTTGGAGTACAGCTGCAGAGAATAAACAGCCCAGGAAAACTACATTGCTTGCTGGAATACTAAAATAGGAAAGTGGCTGAGATGGTGTTTCTGTGTAACATCACACTACTTGCAGAAGGAAAGGGAACAAACAATACAGTTAATACTGTCGCAACTGCAGACCTGTAAACACTAAAATGATTAAGGCAGATGGTAAAAACCTCTTGAATAAAAACTACAGCAAACTTCTCACTCCAAAAGTAGAAATAGAGATCAGCTGGCACAAAAAGCTCATTGTATGTTGAGTAGTCATCAAGATTCCTTGGGGGTTAGATGATTTTTGCAACAAACAACACCTGCAAGAGCACTACAGAGCCAAGGGATGTAGTGGGTAGAAGAGGAAAGGGATAATGATGGAAATCTTGCTAGCCAAGCTCACCCCTTTCAGGAAAATTACAATACCACATACCAAAGCGCCTGGGTTGTTTTTCTTGCTTTATCATCTGATTTTCCATATGGTTTCATAATTAGCCACCTTAGTTCATGGTACCATTTCACATCTTTAGGAAATCTGTCCTATAAAATGTTTCCTCAAAGCAGTTTATAAGCAGCTAACAGAAACTCCCTAACACTGGTTTTGCGTGTACAGTAGCAACAGAATTAACCCGATTCCTGGAGTTATGCCAGAGAACAGCATCTTTCAGGTCCACTTAGCTGGCAAAACAGTATGGAAATAGTGGCCAAGATGAAATAGTTGTACTGATTTCTTCTAATTCCATCAGCATAAAAAGGTGAGTTGGTATAAACAGAGCATAGGGTGCAAAAAACTCCCAAACATCTATTGCCTCAACAAGGCAGCTGCCGTTAAAGGAGATGTGGTACCTAGGTTACTTGCAATTGAACAACAGAAGAATTTAGTGAGCTCAGGCCATTGCACAACACTGTCTGCAAAGAAAGGGAGGAATTAGATTTTCCAGACTTGGAACTGTATCAGAGACAGCTCAGATGCATTCACAGCTGGTTCTTATTGGACCCAACACTGACGTGAGTGAGCACCAAGCAGCAAGTGACCTGGTGTGTGTTTGTCAGTGGAACTCAGAGCAAACTAGAACACCACAGTCATACAAAAAGTACCTCAGACACAGTTACAGACTAGCCTTTAAAAAAAAAACAAGACAAGCAAAACTAAAAAAACCCCAACAAACCCAACATACAGTTTTAGTAATCTTAAAGAGGTTAAGTAACAAAAAATAAATGTAGCAATGGCAAATATTGGCTGTGATTCCTAATTGATATCCACAGCTAAATCTGATTTTGCCTCAGGCTTTCTGCCAGCACTGTTTACCAATTCCCCTGGTTTTTATTAAAACCAAGATTGTGCTGTAAATTAACCAAGTTTATGCTGCACTTGAATCACCCTTTGCCACTGTCCTCCTTTTTCAAACATGATGACATTAGACTGCCTTTGCAGGCCTGTGCCAAAACTAACAAATCTTAGGTACTTCCTAAGCATTTCAGTATGGGTAAGTATTCTCAATCCAGCTCTTTTTAGAAATACGAAAAAGTTTACTGAATCAATACATTTTAAAATAGTCTCAGAGTTGCAAAATGAAAGAAATTTAGTTGCTATAGAGGAAGTCATTTGTATTTGCCTGTATTAATTTCTTTCCTCTGCTTACCTTTTCTCTTGAAACCTCATTCACCGACCAGAATTGCTTAGATAAACAACTAAGCATATCCAAAGGAAACAACAGCAAAAGTCAAAGAAAGTTCTTAGGTCAGCAACATTCTGAAATGTCATTGTTTCAAACCATCAGTATTTTGCACAAGCTAACATTTCTTAAGATCTCAGGTTTAGTAACATACTTGGTCAAAGATGCATTTTTTCCTCACCTAGCTAGCAATGTATTGAATTTCCTATATATTACCAACACTGTCTCTGTTAGAAAACCATCCAGCTTTTGTGCCAAGAAAGAAAGAGCATCACCTGTCCATTCACCATTGAGGAGGACGAGTAACCATTTGCATAGGACTCCATACTAATAAACCTACAGCAAAACTCTGGCAACTGAAGGCCACGTTTGCTGGAATTGCTTTGGCTGCTGGCTGGCAGAGCATGGTCAGCACCGGCTGTGCTGCGTCCCGCTGGAGCTGCCAGCCTGCTCCTGCCTGTCCCGCCTGAGCAGTGACCCCGGGCACTGCTCAGGCACTGCGGCACAGCGCTGTTCCTCTGGGATGCTCCCAGGGAATCCCGAGGAGCGTGGGGAGCAGGCAAATACACATTTATGCAATACAAACACTAAAACAGTATAAACCCACATGAAAATGTAACCACGCCTAAGGCCAGGCAGCTGAGCTCAGCTCAGGGAAGACAAGCTCGGGGTGCGAGCCTTGCCCTGGGCTCCCAGCTCCGGGGGCAGGAGCCGAGGCTGCGCTCAGGGCCGCTCGCTCCGGCCGAGCTGCCCCGCAGCGAGACCCACCCTCTGCTTTGTCCCCCAGACTGGGCTTCCGTGAGAACGCCTCGGGTACTACTCTGGTGGCCGAGGAAAGGAAGAACTGCCTTCACCTGCCCCAGGGGCTTGTCCCCCGTCCCCAGCTGACACAGACACACCACCCGACTCCCACACCCCCAACACGGGCAGGATCAAAGTCATTGCGATATTTTAACTTTTAATTGTAAGTTAAATGGAGGTGGACAGAAAATTGAGCCATAACCTAAGCTCCTACTCCACAAAAATCAGCCTTTGCACAGACTCCAGGGGAGATATTGTGACACGTGAATTATATAAGGATTTTAAAGCTGACATTTCAATTTGCTTAACATGCACATTTTTCTCCAGATCAGTTTGCCCTCCAACATGCCCTCCTCTCTCCCTGCTAGCGAAGAGGCATATATTTTTCCTGAGTCTTAAGTGAAAATAAAGGAATGCAGGGCTTATCTGACATTCTGTTTACTCTTATATATCACCATTGTGTAAGGTCTGTAAATATTTTCCATATGTTAGCTAAAGCAATTCCTCCATTTCAGCATCTGCAAGATCTGTCCACACAGCCTTTCAAATTAGCCTTAATAAATTATTTCTGACAAAAGTCAAATAAAGACAGCTCAAGGACTCTTCACATCCCCATCCCCCCATTCTCCCACTATTTGCTACAGCTTTACTCTCAGAGACAAATTCATCATAGGGTCCATACTCATTGTAACTCTGCAATTTTAGGTTCAAAGGCCTTATTTCAAAAGTAAAAATCAAGCATGTTCATTTTTTAGGCTGCCTTACCTTTGCCTGCCAAGCTCAAAGTGGGCTCCAACACTGAAGGTGTTCATTCCTTCCCTCTGCTTCCTGTACCAGCAGAGTCCTCGGGCAGTAGCCCCACGTGGGCCACACAACCCCCACAGCTGGAGCCGGGGCCAGGTGGAGGCGTTGAGCCTCTGATGTTCACTTCACAAACCCTCCCCTGGGCTGGGGAAATTACAACAGAAGGCACATACAAGAAGTCCCATCTAAATATTTTGGAAACAAAACACTACTTTTGGCACCAGAACTTCAAGTCAAGCACTGAACTGCTCTGATGAGGAAGGAGAACCATTAGAATGGTAATCTTATTCCACCAAAGTCACTATTTAAATGAAGTGGCCTCCCATCTGGACAGAGTCCTATCTCCACATACAGTTTGCTGTGCCTGGTGGATTTCGGTGTGCAAGAAGTTGATCACTGTCATGGTCAAAAATTAAATTAAGATTTATGAACATAATACTCTGTGTAACAAATACCCAAGTAGAATCATGAATGTTAGTGCATACTTAGTATGGGAGAGTTACAGGAGGAAAAAAATCCCTGAACCATACTCTTGTGCCTGTTGATTTATCTGACTACATGGATTTCTGTAAGGATAATACCTAAACAACTACACTGTAGGAAAGTATTTATACAACCCCAAACAACAATAAATTGCAATATATTAGAAGTCCTGATTTTAATTACTGTTCCTTTTGCCTTCCACCTCTCTTTTCTGTGTTATTTACTTATCTCCCCCATAGTCCTTATTCCATGCTGGCTGCTCAAATGGGGAAATGTCTTCCTCTATGAGTAACATCAGAATTAGACTGAGAATAGGATGAAGGTTTTCTATGAAAAGTTAAAACAAGAATCCTGCAGACAGCTTAGTAAAGAAAAATCAAAGCTTTCTACAAGGATACAGCAAACTTCTGTTGTTTCTCTTTCACCCCCCTGTACCCAAGCAACGAGTGAGTCACCTCCATAATGCGCCCAGGATACACTAATCACATCACACAAAATAAACGTCTCAAAACCCACTCTGTTTTTCCAAGAAACTACAAAACTGTTTGAGCTTCCCCTTGCCACTTCTTCCAATTTCTCATCCTAATTTCAGAGAAGTCATCATGATAAACCACACCCCCCACCAGTAAAACTATTGCCCGTGATTTTTTCACTATGAAGTATTTCTGTTTATTTGGATGTGCTGGACTCCAGTCTGAATGGAGTGCGCAGCTGGGAGAATTAAAAACAGAGAAGACAGTCTACAGAAGGAGCCCCTCTTGCGGGTTGGACATGTCTGGCTAGAGGTGGAGGAGGATGTTCCAGAGCAGGAGCAGTACAGCTGCTTCAGGTGGTCCAGCAGCAGGAGATGGTGGGCAGGAGTCCAACAGATCCTGAAGAGTCAATATACCCCTTATTCCTAGCAAGACAAGAGCACTGCACTGCAGAGCCCTACAAAAGGAAAGGCAGAATTTGCAACCAAACTTCAGACTTCCTGCAGGAAAAGACTCGGCAAAGAAAACAGTGGTACAAATAAGGAAAACTCTTTATCTAAATTACAGAGCAGACAGAGGTTAGGATCACACTGAGATATCCCAGTTCCCAGCACGGGGGTCAGCCTCAGAATGGGAACTGGGAAGAGCAGTTCTGAGCCTCAGCCACACCACAGGTCACACAGGCCTCTAAAGAGGAAAATACTCTGTACCGAATGTCTCATTGGATGGTGTGATTCACACAGCTGTGACACAACTTTCCTCCTCTCAGCACGAGGAACTTTAAAATAAACTAGCCACAGTTGAAGTGTGGGATCCAGTGTGTTTCAACATCTTTTAATCATCAATGATGATTATTAGACTATTCTCTTGACCCACAAATCAACTTGATGAAGCTGGGATACTTTCTACGTCCGTCATTCTACAGAGCATTCTTCTACGTAAGAGTGAAAAGCTTATTAAGTGTTACAGGGCATGGCATTCATCACTCGGAGCCAAAGTAATCTCAGAACATGCAATTAGTTTTGAAATAGGGAGTCAAGAACACAGAGTTGTTTCAAGTTTACCCAGAAAACGATGTTTCTTCACCCCATGAATCCCTTCATGATGTCTCCCATTCTTGGGAGTGTTTAGTTCACAGCCTGACATTTAACACTTGCGCAGATTCACTCCACAAATTCTATTTGCTGTGACAAAGGCACTGTGCTGTAAACACACCAGATGAGAACTGGGAGCAGACAAGAGATAGAGCAGCCTCTTCTATCACATATACTATCCTTTAATGTAGCTTATGTATTTACAAGTTAACAGTATTTGAAAAAAGTTGCCTTTGCAGATGGCATGGGGGAAAAAAACTATGAAGAGGAAAAAGCAATATGTATTTCAAAGTTTTAGGGAAACTTTCTTGATATAATGCTTTAAAAATACAGTGAAGGACACCTTTTTTATTTTTTTTTAACCTGGAAAAAAATGTACCTTTCAGCAAAAGTTAGAAGACACTTAGAGCAAAGTGTTTTAACCTTTCACATTTTACTTCAGATTGCTGAAGTAGTGAAAGTAGAAGAGAGACCTCCCTCCAGAATGTCAGCTCTCAGACATAAATCATCTTTAAATTGCTAAAGTGAATAGGAAAGCCTCATGTAAAAAAAAAAAAAAAAGTGAGGCAGAGAAAATTCAAATGCCCTGACATGGTTGCTGGCAGAGCTGGGTTCTCCACTGTGCTGTGCCCTCAGAGTGGTTTACATCACTCCAAAGAAAGTACAAGGTTACCTTTCTTGAATGGCATCTTGGCCAGGGAATGTCATTCTTCAGAACCAATGTCTAAATGAAACAGAGCAGATGAGAGCTGCCCCCAAAGACTTTAAAGTAGATTGTATAAATCTCAAGCAATATATTCATACATCCCCAATTCCCTGGATTTAGACTTATCAAGATCTGCTCTGAGTTTCCTGTGTCTGGGTACCAGTACCTGACTCACTCAGGTGATAATCAGGGGTTGTGTCACAGAAACCAGCACCAATTCTCTGCTATAAAATGTGCATCAAACGTCCAGATGTCTCAGAGAAGGTGGCCTAAATAGATATTTTTCTATGTCTAATTTACAATGTGTGAATGTTTTATTACAAGGGTAATTCCACTGTATTGCAATACCTGGAGTAGGCAGAAATAAAAACAAGAAATATCTTGCTAAGACCTATTTGTTACTATCAGGATTTAAAAAGAAAGGAAATAAACACAAGCTGATTCTATTGCAAAATGAACTCAGACTGTGAGAGAAGAAGATGCATACACAGAGATCAATAGTAAAGAGCAAATTTTTCATTGGATCTGCAGGAGAGTTTTAGGGGGAAATTCCCATTAGGGCTTCAACAGTTTATACAGAAAACTCCCCATGCCTTCATTGGAAAACAGCCCTGCAGTATTAGATACCAGTGACATACTAGCAGCAATAAGGTTTCAGCTCTCTGGCATTTGCCTGTTTGCACTGGCCTGATAGGAACATCAAAGGAAAACCATTGCCAGGGAGAAATGTTTTTCTTAATTACTATCACCAGTGAATAGTTCTTCTTATTGTGTTATGGAGAGTAACACCTGACAGTTTTGCAAGATTTATGTGATAGCTTTGATCAACCAGATTTCCTCAAGAAAAAAGAAATGGGTAATCCTTCCATGAGAGTGTTTTGCACTATCCCAATGACACCCACATGAAGTTATCAAATATTTTAGAAGAATAAAACAAAGGTTTGAAATTTCATCAACTGGCTGCATATTTAAATTCACAGCCACAGGCATGGAGTTGTGTGATGTAATTCAGTAAATCAGTTTAAAATAGGCTTAATTTTAGCACTAAAAATCTTCAGGAAAATAAAGAAAAGTTTCAGGGAAAATGCAAGCTTTCCCATCAAAGACTTGGTCGAGTCTCAGTTTGAATCACACATGAGAAGCCTTTAGTCAGGGGTCATGTACTGTGCATTTCAATGGCAGTCAGTCCTAGGGAATGTGAGAAGTTCAGAGAACATCCCTTAAGTTTCTTAGTCCTTGGCCATGAATCACAGGGCATGCTGAAAGCACAGCCCATGACACATGAATGGTTTCCTTAAATTTGATGGCTGATAAAAGAACAACTCTAATTCCTTAAAAATACTTTAGCACTGTGCAACAGCTTCATGTGTCTGTATTTGCAGAACTGAACAGTCATTTCTTTCTACAAACTCCAAATCTTTCCTAAAGGGTTCAATACAATGAACATACTTACCCCATACAGTTATTTCCCCCCCGCTACCTACTACTTGTCTAAGAGCACTGTGTGATTTTACTATTTTGGTTGCCATTCCAAGGCATTTGATGTCTTGAATGCAAATTGCAGTCTATGTGGTTTTTTGCAGACTGTTATCTGGAAATATTTCTTTAATACTGAAGAATTCAAATGCCACATGCTACCTCTTTGTCTCCAGTGAGGTGACCTAACCTACAAACTCACTTCCAGAAGACAAAGGCAAAAATGTCAAGATAGAGATGTGCTTGCTTTGTCCAAAAAGCATACTTGGAAGTGTGAACAGATGGCACTCAACGCAGGAATGGCAATGAGCTCCAAGGAAAAAGAGAAAGAAACCTTCCTGTCAACTTGGATCAACAAAACAGTTTTCAAGCCTCCCTGATGAGTGGGCTTCATCACACACAGTGCCAACTAGCCCAGTCCTGGCCACAGCATGGACACATTTTAAAGCAGTTGCCAGCTAAAACCCTCTGGGAGCGGGCAATGTGGACAGGGTGTATAAGGGGTGGGATTGTTACAGCTGATTCATGTATGACTAATGGTGGTGTTTTCCTTGGAGACCTAACTAAGTGTTGCTGAGCAAAGGCACATGAGCAGCAGTGGCCCCTTGCTGACTGTCACCCTTGTCAGGAGCAAGCCCATCGCAGCCTGGAAGCCATTTCTCTTCACAAGTGCCAGAGTGACCTGGGAAACACAGCCCAGTGCTCCACACATTGGCAGCATTTCTCTCCCTTTATGGGAGTGGCATTGCCCCAGAAAGACAATGTCAAATATATAATGGGGCACTTGTCTGGGCAAGCCCACAGCCACACTGTGAGTGAGGAGACCTCAAGTGCCATCCTCTGTGTGCTGTGATCAGGTGCCCAGAACATCTGCTTCAACCTTTTCTTGGGGTTTTTATAGTAAATCCTACCCAAGTCATTGAAGCCAGAATAGCTCTAATGTCTTGCTGCCTTGCACACCCTGCTCAAAAGACATGCCTTTTTAAAAAATGAGCATGGCATTTTGCACTGGCTGATCTGAAATGTGAGCCTTCTTGACTTAAATGCAAACAGGAAGACCAGCACCACAGCTGTCAGAACTTCAGTTGGGAATAAATGCTTTTAATGCTGATTAGAGTTGAGGAAAAGGACTTTACAGCTGTGGAGCAAAATTCACAGGTTTGGAGCACATGGGTAGTGTGCTGAACTAACATTGCAAGAATTATATGACATGAGAGACTAGGGAATAGGTCCTGTTTTTAATAAAAGTCTAAAGAAGGAGGGAAGAGCTGGAGTTCAAGGAGTCATCTTTGGATCTGAAGTACACTGACAGAGGTCAAAACTGTCTGCTTGCCAGATTATGTTTCTGTTATTAGGTACTAAAGAACAGCTTACACACTTGAGGGATGCTTTGTTGGTGTAAATAGACAAAATTTGACTGAAGCTGAGGGAGCAGGTTTATACCAGCTGAGAATTTGGCCCTTAGTTTGCTTTAAAAGTGAAATATGGACTCTGAATAACGCAATCTATCTTTTTTCTTCAAATGAGGCACTGAGCTGGGATGCTGGCAAATGCCTCCAGTTTTACACACATTGGTTTCTTTCCATGCTGGGAAAAATCTTAAAGGTTTGTAAGCAGGAGGCAACACTTGTATTATCCCTCCTAGAGACAGAAGCTGCATGCTTCTATGGCAGTAACCCCAATGTCCTCCAGTCTCCTTCCATGTAACTGTTCCCTTCATTGGTTGTGTCAAAATAAACCTATATTATCATATTTCTACACTGGCACCACCAGCACATATAAGCTCTGAGAATTAGGAGTTCATTCAGATTGAAGGACAGGATTTTTGTAAGAACTGGTTCCCAGCATGAGCAATGCCCTCTAGAGAAGATGCACTTGCAGATTGATCCCAGCCCACTGCAGGTGCTCAGTTAGGAGCAGGACTTCTCTCGGATCTCCCCGGTGCCTGCTCAGCAGACAGGCAAGGTGTGCTGAGTCAGGGGCTGCCTCCTCCAGCCCCCATGCAGGAAGCAAAGCCTGATGGCTCCCCTAACTGCCTGAAGTAAGCCAACAAAATACAGGCCTGTAAGATTTTGAAAGACAGCAGAATTGAGTCAAATCTTCCAGATGTAAATTGCTTGCTCACAAGAGCAATGGCTCGCATACTCCACATGCTTTCTGCAGTATTCATGGCCACGTGCATTCGCCTCCAATACACACTGGAACCTCCCCTTGTTGGGTTCCCCCAGTACTAGATGGAATAATGTGTGTTTGTATATACATGTGCGTTTATATTGAAAACATAACTGCATGAATGCCTAGGTTTTTGACATAACAGGTTTGCCTTGCTCAATAAAAGCATGAGAAATCTGTAAAATGTAGCTCTGGTCTATGTAACCATACTATTTGTCATTAATCAAACAAACACCACAATTAAGATTTCTTACATCTTCTAGATGAAAGAATAGCAAATTTGGTCTTGGCTCACAGTTGTTTAATCAGATATTGACTAAAAGGCATGGACTCCAAAAGTATGAGGTCTGAGTTTCAACATCTTATAAATTTTTATCTTGTAATGAAAGAACAATATCATAAATGAAAATTCACAAGAACAAGCAATAGAGAAATCATCTGGAATCAGCTTGGCATAACCTTACTCCTACCATTAAACCAGGAAGAAAATTAACCATTCATAATGCCTTGCCAGAGCTAGATTTGTGAAGTTCTTGATACAACTGTGGGCTCCTTGGTAGGTGATCCCATGATTCAGGTGATGGCACAACTCGAGCCAAAGAAATCACTCTATCCACAGAGCAGATCATCCTGTGCTTTCCATGGCCCACAGGGACAGCAGCTGGCCCAGGCAAGGCCTCTTGGTTTATGACAGACCCTTGTTGTCGAGCATGTAGTAAAATATGACTCACTTCAGGGACACACATTTGAGGGAAGTCACAGAAAAATTAACTAAGCACTGCCAGTAAAAACATGGGTGTATTTACTCTGTCTTTGTAATGGTACAAAGCATGTCAGCGGGGTACGTGCTTTCCAGTGTGATCATCCCTCAGCCCTCTCCGGAGAAAGTCAGCACAGTCATGCTACAACACTCATAATCACAGCATTCATCCAACTTTCTCTGTCAACCAACCTGACAATAACCTCATCATGGTTCCTTTTTCCATTCTTAATTGTCAATATCGCCTCCTCAAATCATCAAACTGAGGCAACACCAACTTAGTATATGTAAATCAAAGTAACAGCCTCACCTTCTTCATGTAGGCGTTTGTCATCCTGTACCTGCTCTTGCCTCTCTCACCTGACCATCTTCCCCACCTTCATCACCCTTCATCACCTCGCACTTGTGTGAGTCTGCTTGTTCCGTGCTGCCCTGCTCGTCAGAGCTGCCTGTCAAGCACGTTCTGTGGCTCTAAGAGGGGGTTTGAAACATTTTGTCAGAGGACTGGGATCCAATCCCCACCCTTGGGTTTCTTTCCACTCAAAGTAAGAGTGGGGGCAGGGCTGTTTGTGGCCAGAGCTCCAAAGTGTGCAGGTGCCTCCTGCAGCAGAGATCCCTCACAGAGCTGCCAGTGCTCCCAGGGGCTGCAGAGCCCTCATCGCTCCCCCACAGGGAGGACCAGTGAGAGGGAAATTTAAAAATTAGGCCCAAAACGTGAGCCACGTCCCCCTCACCAAAGTCCACATGCATCTTTCACCTACAGTGATATTTAACTTTGTCCAAAAAGGATCTCAACAGCTCCGCCGTTCCCCCCACAGCTCCCCCTGGGCGCACATGGGCGATCATGGCTGCCCTCCTTTAAACCCACACCCGAAGGGCCGCTGGCTTCTGACCCTGAGGAGCCCTTGCCCATCACTGTCATGCAGCCCTCAGTTGTCCCCTCGTACCGACAGCTGCCTCCCCTCAATGAGATCCACTGCAAAATCCTCGTGGGACGGTGCCAAGCCCCACACTGCCATATTGAGCCTGCCTGAGGGGCCACAGGCCCACCTGGACCTGCAGTGGGGCAACTGCTCTGTCCCGCTGCTCCTGCATGAGCTAGACAGGGAAAGACAGGAGTTGGTTCTTGTTCGTGGTGGGGAGTTTTATTTTGAACTCCTGGACTCAGTTTTTGCAGCACAGGAGCTCCCCAGAGGCAGGACTGGCGCTGTACCTCTTCTCCTGCTCGCAAGACGAACATTCTCTCTCTGACCATGCCAAGTGCAGATTGTGACTTCCAACCAGAGCCTTTCATATTTCACAGCCCTTCTTCCCAATGCAAAAGCCAGAGAGAGCCGTGCAGCTTACACACACACACACACACCTGGTTTGGCTGAAACATTCTGTTAACAACAGGGCGTATCACAGGGACAGCCACAGCCCAGAGTTAACAGCACAAGCCCTGTCTATAATAATCCGGCCAGGTTGGCTGATGCCCAGCACTGTAAGCCCGAGTTCCCAGTGACAGGCACTATCCCAGGGCTCATGCCCTTGGCACGCTGGGGGCATGGCAGCCCTGGAAGTCTGCCAGATCCAGCTCCTTTCAAGCTGAGCATGAGTCTTCCCATTTCCAGACACTTCTTAACTGCTTCCTTCATGTTATTTTATTTCAGTGATTTAAATTTTCTGTGACATGTTTTGGCACTCAAAAAATTTTGTGAAAACCTAAATATTCCTGCTGCAAATGCTCTGTCTGTATGCTCTTCTTAAATCTTCCTGTTTATTTTATTTTTCAATCTTAACAGCCAATGTTACTAATCACCTTTAGGATCCTGGACTAATAAAAATATTGCGTAGTGCAAAGACTGCATCCTGAGCTCTTATGACCCCATGGGACATGCCTACTTGTATAAAGGACAGACTGAGAATTTTTTAATCCTTTCACCCTATTTTACAAAGCAAATCTGGACTTTAAATGTTTAGAGAACTGGGAAAACCATAGCCACTTGCATGGATTGCACTCTGATTTCACAGAGAGAGACACCATAAAAAATGTACTGACAAAACAGTGCTTAGTGAGCCACTTAATGCATTGTTAAATGCCATCAGCTTTCTCTGCTTAGCACTCAATATTTTTTTAAACTACTGATTTAATTTTTTGTCACTACAGTATGTTCTTTACTAGAGCTGTCAGCTTACAAGCAGCAGTAACAGAGGAAAAGAGCCTCCACCCAAATATTTTTTTACCAATTCCTCAAAATATATGTGCCAAAATTGGATGGAAAAAATCTGTTATTTAAACAAGAGTGCAAGAGTAACACTTTTGTGCTGCTTATCCTCCTCATCTATCCATAAACCAACTCCTTTTTAGATTTTCCTAAACACAGTAAACCTGCAGCTCAGCACAGCAGGGTGGGCAGGCAAGACTGGCTGCAGAGCCGGCCGGGAGCCACGGCGGTGCACATCACCTTCGGGCACGCTGCAGTGGGACCCTGAGGGCTTCTAACAAATGACAGAGAAATATGTAATTTGAGCTGTAACCTTCCTTGGGTAGGTGAAGGGATGTCATTTGATCTTCTTTAAGCAAAGTGTAAATGCACGCAGGCTGGCAAGGCTAGGTCCAGGGCCTGAGATTTGGGAACACTGTACAAAAACACATGCTGCAATCAGACTTCCAGCCTCATAAATATCTGCTTTACAATTACAAAGTGACAGCTGTGAAAATTTATCAAAATATTGTCTCCTTTTCCTTTTATACTGTCTTGGAAGGAATGCTGTGATAAATTTAATTCTGTTTAAATTTGAAGAGCTCTGGACTGTGTTTTTCCTGAAACTGGCACGTGGTATTTTTTGACGGTCCAAAACATTTGCTTCACTCACCATGCCTGAGAGAACAAATATGCACAGCATTGATACCTACTCTGCAACGTGGCAAGACTCTTACCTCTTAATGTCTAAAAACACTCATGCAAATGTATCAGAATTAATTGGCTAATGATTGAATTTAAAACTAATTCCACATATGAGACACTGATGCTTTCACACCATGTTTCAATCAAAATATAATTTTTACAGGCAAAAGGGAACAGCAGCTCCACCAACTTTCAGCTGAGAGTTCACTTTGTGGAGCTCACTTCCACAGGAAAACAAAATTGTCTTGATGCAGAAACTGAAATATGGTTGTTACTAAGCAATAAATCTATTGCACTTCTGTGAATTGTGTCACAGGCAGCATGTAAGCTTAGGACTGCTTCTAATTAATAGCCTTTTCTGTACTGAAGGAATCTTGGTTTTTAAAAGTGATCATTAAACATTTTAGACTCCCTTACCAAGGAACTCTTTTGTTGATAACTACAACCTCTGAATAACCCAGGGAAAAACCACTGAGGCTGCTCCCCTCAAGTGCCCATAAAGAATATTCTGCACAAGAAATACAGGAAATAAATTAGTAAGGCAGGGTAGTAAACTCCCAAATTCTTGTCCTGCTGATACTCAGCCAAACTATCTGCTCCTGCACAGGAAGACCCTTCAGTGATGAAAACACAGTCTTGCTCACGTGTCCCCAGTGTACCTGCAGTCACAGGTACAAGCCAGCAGCACTCTGCTGCTGCAGAGCCTTGGGCTTGACTGTGCTCAAGCCAGGCTTTGTGCAGAATTCATCTGAGGCTGTGTCTTGACATGCAACAACTAAATGTCCAGGATCAGTGCTCTGGACTTCAACTTAGAGTGAAGAACAGCAGCATTTAAGGAAATATACTAGTTTCTGCAAGAAGCCATGAAATTGAGTAGTCAACTGAAGCCAATGGATAAAAGAATTCAGAAAGGAGAAAACAGAAGCAGATACACAAGATCAAATTCTGCACACAATTCCTACTGAAATTTATGGGATGTGAGGACAGGCCAGTGAGACAAAATTTGATCTGTTGTTGTTGGCTCTGTAGAACTTAAATGAATAATGACATCAATTATTAATAAATTGATATATACTTTATTATGCACAAGAGACTAAGATGACATGACACTGTGGTTATCAAAACTGTACAACTATGCATTTCCACAAGGCTCTGAAATACTGAATGTAATATGAAATACAAATGGGGTGTTCAGACTGGCCATACGTATCAGCAAGTAAATTTCTCCCATTCTTTGATTTAAAAAAAAATCTGGCATTTACATCTAAAAGAAATATACTTATTTATTCAAAGGTGACAATATTGTGTTTGGAACTGGTAGGAGCATGGTGGCGAAGACCAGATAATGCAATGAATGACAACAACACAGCACAACAGTCACCTCACACAAAGGGCTTCCAGCACAACCAACAGTACAGTCTTCTTGTGAAGCATGAGGTAGATATACATAACAGAAAGAACATACAGGAGAGAAATGGTTAGGAAAGAGCAGAGGGAAGGTTACAATCATCAGCATCTACAGACATTTTGCAAAATCCATTTCCATGTAGAAAATGCTACAAAAATAGCCTAACACAAAGATATGATCTCTTGAAACACAAATGTAGTAATGTCCAAAACCAAACACTGTAAAAAGTTAGTGATTAGATGACACATGACAGAATAAGTAGTCTACTTTGGAGTTTAAGTATGCTACTGAAAGCTTTTACAGGCAGAAGGTGTCCATTTTAAGCCCAATCCTCCCATTCTTACATAAGAAGTTCCTTCACAGTTGTTTCCATCATGGTGAAATTAACCACTGACTTGGTCCATCCAAACCCCTGCTTTAACACCCTCTGCTGGGACAGGAGAGTCTCACTGGCCTTCCAGACCCCACAGGGCTCTGCCGTATGAGCCCAGTGTGGTGAGACCACGTGGGACAGAGGTGGGATCAGTGGCTCAGTGGTTAGGCATTTGGGAGCTGCCACACCACGCACAGGAACTGGCAGCAGAGACAAACGGCTGCTGTAAAACCAGAGCCCAGAGGTGTATCAGGCTCTGAGCTGAGGGCAGCTTGGCAGCTGCTGCAAAGTACTACACATTTCTGTAATAAAGCTATTCACTGGGAATGCTTGGGTTTGGTTCTCTCCTTATTGAAGCAGAAATGGCTGTTCCATCTGCTAAGTAATCATGTGCCATTTTGGTAAACTCCAACAGACAATTAACTCAGGTGTATTAAAATTTCTGAATTAAATAGCTGAGTACACCAAGTTCAGTTACTTTAAACTGTATTTCACACACAAGTCAACAAATCAAATCTTTGACCTTTATATATTTTTGGTTTATCCAATGGTAAATATAAATCTGTAATTTATTTTAAGATAAGAGTAAATTTTTGATAAAAAGATTGATAATGCAGCATGTTTCTCTCAAAAATATACAATTATCTATTTTACACAGAATTTTTCAACCTGTCCATCCCAACAACCAAATCTAATACTTCCTATGAGAAACTACTTAATAAAATATCTGAGGAAGGAAAGGGTTAAAACAGGGAAAGGAATTTACAAAATATGTAAATTTCACAGTAATCGAAATTAAACATTTCATATAGAGTAACTTACATTTATCTAAAACATTTAAATATATCTTTATACAGAAATTTAATGTAGTAAAATATAGCTATGATTGAACTTAAAGACTCTAGTCTTCTTTGAAGACATCTTTAAAGACTTTACATATAGAATATGCTTTAACAATACATTCTGCTGAAGGTTAGGCAAAGCGCTTTCTTTTCAACCACATAGGTAGCACATTCATCCTCCCCACGCCTCGGAGCAGAGCCAATCCTGCACACCCTTATGCACAGGGATAACTACACTTACATGGCACCCTGTCCATGTCACCAGGACCACCACTGGCCTGGTAACATAAAACATTTTTGCACGTGTAACTCTAAGCACCCACTGCCTGCACGGACACTGAGACCAGCCCGGGTGTACAGAGCCGAGCATGTGCTTCCAATAGCGAGGACGAGGTGTGCAGTTACTCAATTGCATAGGTGTTTGCAGGATTAGTAACAGATTCAATTTAAAGTGAGTAACACTCTGCCTGATCCTGAGCACTTAAATTAATTGCATACGTTGCACTTGGACCATCCTTGCATCAGCAAGGTACAAGTGTAGAATCAGCAAGAAATCCACAGCTCAGACCTCAGAGCAGACTATCACTCAAGTGTAATGAAGTCCTTTCCTCTCTTGCAGAACACAGGTAACCCTCCACTACAACTAATTAAAGTTATTAATATCATTTTTAGAGGAAAACAATGCTCTTTCTTCCTCAAAGAAGGATCAGTAGAACACATTACAAAGTGGCAAGTAACAGTCAAACAATTACATGTTAAAAGTGTCTTTTTTTGCTTTTCATTTTGCATCAATTTGAAGGTCAAGATAAGGCAATGACACTAGAAAACAGTGTGACAATTAGTACCTTTCTGCCATTTCCATAGTCTGGTACTACTTTGGGACTATCCAATCGTAATCTTCATACAACAGTTTGACACAAACAAGTGCACAACTTTTTTCAGAGAATAGCAAACAACAGGCACTACGGTACATTCCTTGTGCCCTCAAACTCATCTCTTATTTCAAAGAGAACTTAGGCTAGCTAAAAGATTAGAACCAAATCAACTTCTTTATCTCCTCTATCTATTATAAACTGAAGAGAGTTTTTACTTTTATGTATATTTATGGATTCTATGTTCATGTATGGAAGGAACGCTGTGCTAATTTCCAATTGGTAAAGTGGTAAATTAGGCTCTGTCTACCTTGATATATCATTTATTTGCATAAAGACATTGCCATTAAAGGTACACACCCACCTATGTTAGTGCACAAGACCATTCTTTGTCTTAATGTTTGTGTGTGCCTGCATTTCGTATAGCAGATCAAAAAATATCTTATAAAAGAGCTTTGGCCCAGAAAACAAGAGAGGGAATGTTAGAGTGTGCTCTTTTCCAATGAGCAAATCAATGAGTATTACAACAAAAATACCTGGAACAAACCTGAAGCTACAAACACAACAGGAAAGCAAATGAGATGCTGTAGCTGTAAGCTGAAAAAAACAAAGATTACTCAAAAGCGGCTAAACATAGGTGAATAATAAAATGTTATTTACCAAGGAGATTTGACATTGATGCTTTCTTGCTCAGACAAACAAATCCTTTGACCTAAGATCATCTTTGTTCTGCTTATCTTATGTAGTGATAGGATAAGGAGTAATGGCTTTAAACTGAAATAGGGCAGGTTTAGATTAGACATGAGGAAAAACTCTTTTCTGTGAGGGTGATGAGGCACTGAACAGGTTGCCCAGGGAAGTTGTGGCTATCTCAGCCCTAGAAGTGTTCAAAGGCACATTGGATGGGGCTTGAGCAACCTGGTCTAGTGGAAGGTGTCCCTGCCCACGGCAGAGGGTTGGAACTGGATGATCTTTAAGGTCCCTTCCAACCCAAACCATTCTGTGATTCTATGACTGAATTCCCTTAATGAATACCTTGCGTCAATGAGAAGGTTCAGGGAAAGGAAAGTATCATATAGACAAAGCAGCATTTTTCCAAACTGGCATAGATTTCACATTGAGGGCCCACAGACCCCTAGAACAGGTTGCAGTACTGTAAAATTAGTAGCTTTGTCACGTGTAGCATAACATGCTAACAAGATCCAACAGGCTGTGTTCACTCATGCATTGTGTGCTCATATACACACTCACACACACAGTGGCTTCCCCAAAAGAAAATCAGTCTTTTTTCTTTTTCCTGTAGAAAAATCTCTCCTCGTTTTTTTCAGAAGCAACCAGACCGATCCTTTTAACGTTAAAACGCTGCTGTCCGATGTCCACACACAGTCCTGTGCTGCTGCTCAGCTGTCCCCGAGTTAGGTGGCACTGCTGCTGGAGCAGGGGGTGCTCTGCGTGCTGCCAATGCTGTGCGCTGCACTGCTGTTCTCGGAGGCTGGCGGCGACGTAGGGACCTGCTGTCTTCCTGCTGTTTCCCCTGAGGGACAGGCAAGAGAAAAAGTGGGGTCAGGAGAAGGGAAATTGAAAATGTTGTCATAGAAAACAATAAACCATTTCTGCCTAGTCTTCCTCTTCTGGTGGTCCGTTTTTCCATGCAATTAATATACTGGGTAACAGACCTTAATCAGAGTATCACTGAAAATGTTACTAGACTTTGGCACCTAAGCATTGCTATGCACATGGGGAAAATAACACCGCTGTTTCCTTGAGCATTTTACAAGCAGCTGATGGAAACTGCCAAGATCAACATTGTCTATCTTCTGTTGTCAGCTGTCACTCAAAATGGGTCCTATTACACAACTCAGACACTTACTAGCTTTGCTGTTTCCAGGAAAAAGGCCAGGAAGTGTAGACTTTAGTTTTAATGCCAGTTTATAGAGCAGCATATTTACTAGAAATGTTAGCTCAAGAGAATGTTCTTCAACCAGCTGGATACCACATATACTGAGACACAGCCAGTTTTCCTCATGTAGAAAAATAACAGGCTATCCTGAAAGCTTGACTTGATTTACTCCTAATACAACACACAGGAAGCTTTCCTATAGCTACCACAGTATGTGCAGCACTTAGAACCTGTAGTGAGAACATGTCTCACCATTTCTTGTTAACTGTTTACTGACAATAATTAAAACCCCTTCATTATTTAGATTGCCAAATCAAGCACTTGGAGTCTCCTCACACCCCTTCGGCACCTGTGGCCAGGATTCCAAGGCAAAAATCCAGCTTTCAACTAAGCACGAAAGTAATAATTATGCCATTTAATGCCTAAAAGATCATAATGAGGCCACATAGGAAACCACAACTGTGGCATTTTGGAAGTTACAGTGCTCAAGTCTGTAACCTTAGCAATATTACAAATAGTCTCTTCAAAACAGATGGCAAGACTTAAGTTCATATAATGTATAAACTGTAGCTGCCCCCTCCCTTGAGCTCATCTGCAGGATGTGAACCTGTGATCTCAGTGCAGTAACAGTCACACTGCTGCTGCCTGAGCTGCAGACCTGCTGTGGCTGCCAGCACCAGCACGGCTGCTTTCCCAGAGAAGGAGCAAGATGGAAATGTTTTGTGGGATCATGGGCAGAGCAATTAGGAAAAATCAAAGACTAGTCCATCTCCTGCCTCATGGGCTTACAAAGATGCAGCTCTCCTGCTCCACATTATCCTATGTTATTCAAAATCTGATGCCATGGGTCAGATCTGCACACTCCAATTTTTCTTCCATGTTCAGGATTTGATAGAGATCCCACTCCCCAGTGACTGCTTCAGTGACAGGCTGAAGGCTGGAGGCACAGCCTGCATCCAGAGGGTTACAGTGCAAGGATGAGCCAGCTTCCTCCCACAGGAGCTGCTCTGGCACATCCCCATGCCCTGTGTGCTGCTGCCCAGCTGCCAGAGCCCGAGCTTCTCGGAATGTGGCTGTGGAGGAAATGCGCCTTTAACGCTTTGTGTCTCAGGCCACAGACTATCCTTCTGCAGGCTGCTCAGTATTCAGAGGTCTGCTACAAACGAGGGAGGTCTGAGGATTTCTCACAGCAGAGGTTGCAAGTGCTCTGTGTAATGAAGACCAGCAGGTTTGCTGCTAGCTCGAGCCACAGCCACAGCTGAAGTGCACTGCAGGCCCCACAACCCACAGCTCTTGCCTTACACCCCACTGGTTTAGGAATGGGGAGGAAAGAAGGGACAGGAGAGGACAGAAAAAACAACAAACTAAACTATTAAACCACACTGCCCAGGAGGCCAAATAAAATTTTTAAAAGAGGGTGAGGATTTTGTTTTTAAATTCAGCATTCAGTCCAGCATTTACTCTTGAGAGCAGATTTTGAGTCAGGTTTTCCCAGTGTAAGAAATAACTATGTAGCTCACCCATGAGCTGTGGATTTCTGCTCATAGGCAGCAGATCAGAATCTACCCCCAGTCATCTGCAAATAAATCAAGTTTCAGCTTTAACTTGCTTTGGAAATGGCTTTGCAACCCCCCCAGAATAAACTGTATCAAATCAAAGTATGTGTCATCGTGCTGTAAAGGCTTTCATAAGCCTTGTTTGGATGTTTCTTCCCCTCCGGACTTGCTCCCTTCTCCTCCCCTTTTTTGTGTACATGTCTTCCTTCCTTTTGTACTACAGCACGTATTTATAAAGGCAGCGATAAGCAAACTCCCTTTCATTAAAACTAAACAACCGAGCACAAACACCAGCAAGCAGCGAGGGGAGGCTGCAGACCCCGGCCCCGCGGCAGAAGCCGCTCGGGCGGCAGAGGCAGGGCGGCCGCTGGGCTCCCCCGGCGGGGCCCCCGGCCCCCGCCTCTCCCTGCAGCTCCACTGTCACCCATTTTACAAACCACATGGTTACACACCGCTTTGGTCAGCCTCAGCACACCAATGCAATCTGTAGGCATTTAAACATAAATTTATTTATAAGCCAAACACAGTTGTTTTTATTTTATGGCAAAGCGAAAGCACAGTGCAGCAGTCCCCAGCAAGCCCAACTGCTCACTCTCCCCTTCTGGCTCCTCTGGAAAGTGTCCTAGGAGGCACCCTCCCTTCTGTTTGGGTTGGAAGACCACTTCCTTCCACTGTAACGGCCTCTGCAGCACCTCATTTCTAGAGAACCATCAGCAGCTCTGATACACCACAATCACTTCTTGAAGAATAATAAATTCTCAATGTTCTCAAGAGAAAAGAAAATCCAAATCGCAGTGATCTTATGAACACACAGCCTAGTAACTACATCTGGACCAGCTGATTTTTGCTGTATTTTATTTCCTCAATGCCTAGCTAAACCGTAGCAAAGCTTTTTTAAAAAGAGTATCCAAGAAAAGGATGTAAAGAAATGTAAACTATCATTGAAGAGGCATTCCCCATCTGTCTTTTTCATGTAAACAGCTTCATGTACCTCATGTTACCGAACCAGAACTGCTCAGAATGGACACATTTCATCTATTGACAGTAAACAAGCTTTTACCCATCTGAACGCGACAACATGCACTTTATTATTCACACTTAGGAAAGCTGCCAGTTGTACTCCCTGTCCAGGAAGTCTGAATGTTTGCTTTTCTATCTCCATTTGCCAAATATAATTGGTTGCTATGTCAGTTTACTTTAAATCAGATCCCATAAAAAAGGGAGAAGTGGGGGAGGAGGAACGCTTTTAACTACTCGGATTTTGGAACACTTTATCTGCTTAACTTGCAACACCGGCTGAAGAAGGAAAGCACGCTTCCTAAGAGA
This sequence comes from Aleadryas rufinucha, assembly GCA_013397815.1. Taxonomy (NCBI): domain Eukaryota; kingdom Metazoa; phylum Chordata; class Aves; order Passeriformes; genus Aleadryas; species Aleadryas rufinucha. Next base: position 82,008 of record VZTH01018404.1, read on the forward strand.
ATGCAGGGACGGATGTTTTCTTTAACACACTTTACAAGGTTTAACGGTCTCATTAACTAATCAGGCTTGTGCCTGTCCCTCTTAAACATACTCATTGATCCCTACTAAGACACATATTACATTGATACATATTTATATGGTTAAATTAGGAAGAGTTTCTGCATTCATGCACACTGCAAAATTTTTGCTCCTTTACAAGACCCGCAAATAAATGAGGTTAATTGTGGCAAATTGCTGTTTCCCTTAGCTCTTGGGTCCTCTCCAGGCAGGACCAACGCCTTTCACATCCTTTAACTGACTAGAGAAAGGATCAAAAGTCCTGAGTCCTTTTGCAGACAAATCAGCTAAAATTACTCCTCTGTTGTTCTAATATTAGCTTTCCCTAGCTCTTCTCTTACTACCCCTGTATCCTAGGACATCTCTACTCCATGTTGAATTGTTTCAGAAAACCTGTAGTACTAGAAAGCACAGCTGTGATGCTTTGGCAGAAACTTTTCATGACTGAAATCAGCAAAAGCCCTACATGACAACACAACAGTCCTTGCTCAATATCTGGAGGTTAAATTCTACCTATTTTGTAGTTCCTTTCTGCTATCACTTGCTTGAGGTTTTAACGCTAATGGCCTATCAAGACGAACAAAAGAGCTCACTCACCTAACACTTTCTTTGTTAGCAGCAAAGACACATTGATAAAAGTGTATCAGCAAATCTACTACTGGCAAAAAGGTGGCCTTTTGCTGCATTGCACATAGCACTACAGCAAAAAAACCCCAAACTTCACACATCCCAAGCTGCCATTCTCTACCAGCAGTAGTTTTTATCTGTGCTCTGAGTATCAGCAAAACAGAGATTTAGAATGAACTCGTATTTTCCAACCTTTGGTCTAAATCAGTACTACTTACAACAAAAGATGATATTTCAGAACACGATTCAGCAATGCATAAATTCTCTAACGGCAAAAGACAGCCACTCTGTAGATGAAATTTAGATTATCTTTTTTTCTTCCCCTCCTCAAGTTAATAAAAGCCTGCAGCGAGCTCCAAAATGTTTCCACTGCAGCTGGATTATCTTGTCTGCCACAGCAGTTGTCCTCTAAGAGACTGTGCCTGCCAGAGCCTTTGCTGCACTCTGCAAGTTATGCTTTGTAGATACAAGATACTATGCACACAAAAATTATGTGCACAGGAACATAGGTTCACTTTCACAATCCTTTGAAAATCTGAACCAGAAAACTTCCTAGATAATTTTTATAACTTCTGTGATTCTCTAATCTGATGAGTTAGAGTGACCCCTTTCTTTCTTAGATTCATTTATTACTTTTTGTCTGGCCTTTTTCTCCACTTATTTTCATCTCTCAAACACAAAGCCAGAGCAGCTGCCCTCTCCACTACTTGTATATGGTCACAATGACTGATGTACTTTGCTAATGTAATTCTTTTAATGGGATTGGTCCAAGTTCTACTGTTGCTCAAGGATTTATCATGTTGGCTTTCCAGTGTTCTTTGAGTATGGACACACAACATGTCTATAGATGGTTCTGTATGTGACTACAGATTGAACTTCCACAAATGCAGGACCAAAGGTATTAATCTAACAATTAGTTAAATTTTTTTTTGTTAATAAAGGTTACCAATATAGGAATTATCTTCTTAACTTCCATTTACTCACTGAAATAGCGCTTACTTTTCTTCCACAATGTTTCAGCACTTATATGAGACAGAATTATACAATTTATACATATTATCACAACGTTTAAATTTTCCATGTTTGCTTCAATTCCAAACAAGTTTTATACACAGTTGATGCACTGAGAAGTATTAAACTGCTTATACAAAATCATTGCACTGCCAACTGGAAAAAACGCCATAGTTTTTATTTCTAAACTAACATAAGCTCCTAGGTCATAATATTTACAGAAGCTCTGACCCAACAGGGCCGGATTCTCACTCCTAAATAGCTTCCATGATGTTTTAGATGCCAAACCCCTCCCCCTGCAGTGGGCTACAGACAAATTTCAATGCTCCAGCGCTGCATAGGCTTGGAGTAATTTTTCCCACCTCCCAAAGATCTTGGTAAGGTCTTGTGAGGTCAAAAGTGGAAGTAGTTGGGAGCCCAGCATACTCTAAGGATCCTGAGATACCCCATAATTCACAAGTAGCCAAGGTCACATGCTGGAAATCAAGGCTCCATCAGTGTCCAGTCCTTGTCTGTAGCATGCAACAGAAAGCTCCCCGAATGCCCTCTTCTTTCAATACAGTATTCCATTTTTGCTAACTTAGTTTAGCATGGGAAAAAATTCTAAGGAGATACTGGAAAATTATCTCTGCATAAAGGCTGCACCAATTCAGACACATTCCTAATTATCTGGTTGCACACAATTAAGATTATATGTGACTTCTAGCAATTGAAAAGAGTAGTTGAAGAATGGAGGAATAAATAATTGTGGCAAAAATTCTATGTAATCAAGGCCCAAAAATCTTTTGAAGTCTAGTTATATTCAGAATATGTCCATTTAGATAAAGTATTCTCTTAACCATTTGGCCCACCTCTTGTACACATCAGCCTAATGTACTAACCGAAAAAAAAATCTTAGAAAGTAGTACAGGAACCAAAGGGGATCCATTAACTGAAATACTAACTAAATTTGAAATACAGAGATGCTACTAATGATAATACACAAGCCAGGAATACTCAGTTTTACTCATGTCCCAGGTGAGTTTTCAACACTTGCGTTTAAAATCATTTCAGCAAATTTTAAATCATAACACGTAATATCTCCCTTTAGGGAAGGGCGGGTATCACTCGACTGATACGCAATAGAGGCTCATGGGAGGAGCTGCTGGAAAACTCCTGAGTAAGAAGAGAGAGCAAGAAAATAAAGCCCAGGATAAGCACTGCTGGCTCCCTTGCCCTTCCCTCCCCCGTGCAGGGGCTCAGAGGACTCGGCGTGTCCCGCCCTGCCGAGGCCCGTCCGTACCTGTGCGCGAGTAGATGAACCAGAGCGCTCCCGTCAGCAGGGCTCCGATCACGAAAGCCGCGAAGGCGATGCCCACCACCGTCAGCGTGTCCAGCCCGTACAGCACAGCTGCACAGGGAAACACACAACACAAGCACTTCTTACTTCAGTGGCAGAAACCATTTTATAAAAATTCACCCTTACTCTTTCATGGAAGAGCTTTTTAAAATTTCACAGTTAACTAAGTGCCATTTGGAGGAACAGACTGGCAGATTTGCATCAAGGAAATAAAAGTGATGCTTTCAAAGTGGCTTCAGTCCAACCAACTGTTCCACATCACAAAGTAAAACCCCAGCTCAGCACACCCAAATCTGGAAAATGTTGCAAAAATTAAGCGTTTTTAGTTGGCTGTTAATAACTTGCTTTCAATTAAATATTCATTTATCTTTAAAGCGTGTTTTAAAAAGGCTGAGATTTTTGGCAAGAATGCTTTTCATTTAAATGGCCGAACATTCAAGCAAACTTTCCCCTACATCTCCTCAAGTTCAGTCTGAAATCTAGGTGGAGAACGGAACTGCTGTTAAGTGGGAAGAGATGCCAGCAAAAAGTCAGCGAAAACATAAATAGAAACAATTGTTTTTCACATTTGGCAATGCTTTCAATAACTGAAATTAATTCCAGAACACAAAAATAGAAGCGCACACACACGTAAATCACTTTCTAGGGGAGAGGCCCTTTTGCAGGACCATTTCAAGGGTAACAGCATCTGGTTCCTGGATGTATTGGCCCCCAGTGCTAATCATCCAAACAGAAAAATTTTTTTGCCTCTGTGGTTTTTTTTTTGGTAATTAGAAATACATAAAAAAATAATAATCACTAAGCAATCATTTGGGGAAATTTCTTCTTAAAAAATGATTTCTAGTTTTAGTATTTTTAATGTCTCCCAGTGCAGAAAAATTGCTTAGGCCAGTGAATAACATTTTACTGACTATGCTGGCTAGGAAATGAGCTGACTGGATCTTCGTAGTATCCTTCAGTGGAATTGTCAGTTCTCAGAACACAACCAACACCCTCCCTTTGCACATCCTGCATCCAGCACATGTCCCTAAGGATATCCCCTCATCCTCATTTGACACAAGTCTTCTCCAGCAGCTCCTGTTGGCTAGGGCCTTCAGGACCCATTTCTGGGTGCCTGTGACCTAGTTTGCATATACAATACCTGACAGATAGTGTCTTAGAAGGTTTTTCTTCCATTTTTTCTATGAGACTATTTCTGGTTCCTTTGGCTACTTCTAGTCATTTCAAATGCAAACACAAAAGACTAAACTCAGCTGGTTTTTTCCACCAGGCACCAGTCAGTGTCCTCCCCTCTTAGGACGAAATACAGTGGAGAGAAGAAAGTTGCATGGAGAAGCAGCAGAAGCATAATTTATCACTGCCTTTGCTACTTTGAACAAATTTAGTCTTGACAGGGACAGAAGCAGAGGAAAAACCTTCTTTGCACTTCCTCTTTCAATCTCCCTTTTCTCCATTCATTCTTGCTTTTGGCCGCACATCATCTGCACCTTCCTGTTTATTATTTTTTTCTAGTGCTGCTTTTCTCCTTTTCTGGGTCATTAATCAACCCTGATTAATTCACTACACCAAGACAACATTAAAACCAAAGAAATTAATACATATCAAGGCAGTGATCCCATCTAAGCAAGGCCTGTAAGGGCTGGAGTGCCTGGGGCCGTGGCCAGCTGTGGTGCAGGACAGGAATGAGGCTGAACTAAGACACAGGCAGGGCACAGCAGCTCTGAGGGATGGCACTGCTGCTCTAGCACTGGTATTGGGAAGCAGCGGCCTCAGCAGAGAAGGGGGAGGTAACATACACACATCAGCACATGAACTTGCTAAGGCTGACACACTCAGTGGTGTTTGCCCAAACTTGACTGTCACATATACAAAAGGTTACAGTCCTCCTCTGAACACTGATGGGAACCTCTCAATCAACAATAGAGTCAGAATTGTGTTCTGTCTCCGAATTAAACATGCACACATTCAGAATGCTTGAAGAGAATTTTCTTAATTTATCCAATGCCTTCTAGACAAACGTTTAAAGCTTAAAAGAGATTGTTTTAAGAGTTACTTACGTGGCTGTCTCACATTTGGCTTTGGAAGGGAAGGATCTAATTTAAAACAAAGAAAATGCACAAAACATTAATCAGATAGAGTTCCACATGCAGCCTACAAACTGCGCAGCTTCTGATCTGACAAAGACTTTAATTGCAATTTTTACAAACCACGAATTTCAGGAAAAGCAGCCCAGATTCAGTAATCTCACTCATCTCAGAAAAATTCTATTCATACATTAATTATTCCTCAAGGGACTCTATTTAGAGTATAGTTCATGCATTGTATATTTTGCTGGCAAATACACTGCAACCTTTCCCAAATCAGATGTCATGAGGTGTGAGCCACAGTAACTCTGGTTATCCCTATGTGGAGCTCTTAAAGATCACAGATTGTAAAGGAACAAAGATTGTTCTAAGGTGAACACATTCATCTGACCACTTGCTAGTCATAAATATGAGATACCAGCACGCTAAATCACACACACAAAAGCAAACACTCACTAAAGCTTGGTGAGTTTTATGGCACAATATATACTGCTTTGTCCAAATTGTAAGAATATGTGTTGATTCATCCATTCTCCTGAGTCCTACTTGGTATGCTGTCTTGGAAGTTGTGTGTGTTTTTTGGTTTGGGTTTTTTTTTCTTTTTTATTATAGATAAGAAATAAAAGATCATAGGTATTGTTCAAAGATCAAAGCTATTATTCTAGTCAAGAATATCAAATGTCATCATCCTAGTGATGAAGATATCACTCTGTATCAGAAAGAGACAAGTAAACAAATGTTTAAAAATTGAAGAATTTCCCCTTCTTTTTCTTAACTGGTCTTTCTTATCTTTCTCCAAGAATGCCACCTCAAGCAGAAGAGCCAGAGATTCTGGCTTCAGACCCAAGGAGCTGTTTGGTTGGATGCAGTTTGATTCTGGATTGCCCAGCAACTCAGGGATTTCATTTATATTCTGGCATACCTGAGTGCGTTCAGCGCATCAGATGTAAAAGGATTGGTAACACAGTGTTTCAATACTTGTTTTTGTATCTTTAGCAACTGGAAAAATTGTTTAATTAATTTCTATGCAAACATAACAGCTCAAAAATATTGAAAATAAATATATTTATTTATTTAAAGTGTCCTTAAACAAGACTATGCTTCTAACTTCTAAAACCCAGATGGCAGCACCAAACTTCCAGCAATATCCTTTAGACCATTAGGCTCTGAGACACATGTGCCTACAAAATGCAAAAAGGCATTTTATTCTTAAACTGTCTAATTGTGTCTTGTTCTAACACATGAGTATCTCTTGCATGTCACTTTTGGCAAATGATAGGAAATAGGTGGAACAGTGGTAGGAAACAGGTGAGAACATACGGGGTGTGTGTGGGGGTGCATGCACAAATAATCTGGAAAGTTATCAAGTACATGTAACAGCAACAGTATAACTGAATGTAAGATCTATGAGGAGGGCTGGACTGAAACCAAGGAGCACTGAAAAGTACAGACACGGGTAAGGGCACTATCAGATTGTCCAAACTCCACTAGCATATCCCCAGCACCAAGAAAATGCCTTCTGAGCTGAGGGGAAAATGAATTTTCCATGCTATTTCTATCACTGGCCTCTCTACAGAGAATATGAACTCAGCTAATGATAAGCTGTGTAGCTCATTATCAATTCTCTTCAGTCATCAGTTCTTACATGTACTTTATTGTGATTTGCTCAGAGCAATTCAGAAGCAGTGAAAATCCTTGAGGTCTATGAAAAACATCTAATTTAAAAACAAGTGCTGCCAGCCTTTAGAATTAACACCATTTTCTATACCTCTGCAGGATAGAGACACTTGTTAGTTGCCCATTCGACCTTCTTCCTATGACCTGTCTCCTTTTGCTGTAGAAATAATAATCTAAAGTTTCGCACTTAGCAGAAATCTGAACAACTTGGGTAGATTATTTCAACAGAATAACATGCATTTCCTAGCACATAAACGGCCATCCACTGCCTTTCATGGGAGTGAGGGAGAGCATGGGGAAGTGCAGGAATGCAAAGAGAGTGTATGTGGCATGGAGTTGGGTTTTAAACACTTCCATTGAGATCTACTGCAAATTCTCATTCAGAGACAGCACTGTGATTTCTAATACTGTCAATGGCAGTTATAAGCTTGTCTGAAGAAAAAAACACCTTTGCAATGACCTGTTTGTTCTGACTTCTGAAATGTCAAGCACATGACTTTCACATGTGGCTTGATGAGCAGATGCAGGGGCAGTACCTCACATGGTGTGGTTTTCAATACCGAAAGCTGGTTCTGTTCACATCAAAGAAAATGAAGAAAACTACCTCTGAGAGGTAAATTCTCCTGTTCAGTAGTGGGATATAATTTCTTCTCCAAATCTTAGGTTCACGTATTGGCCAACAATGGCATTTGGCTTTAAGAAAGGGGTTTTGATTCTCTGCAGAACAACTGCATACCAACAAAGCTGCGTTGTTAATGTGCCACTTGGTATTATGTCTGAAAGCTGGGACATGCTGGGGAGTTTTCCACCAAGTGTCCCACAATTAGACTAAATCACCCACAATGCAACAAAATACTCTATCACACTGTTGTCTTGTAACTAATCTTTATAAATTTAGCTTGTCTTTGCACACTGAGACCTTGTGCCTCTGACAAAGACAACATTCTGAGTGGAGCCCAAGATGGGAGCTGCGCACAATGCTCCACACATCATAAGGACAAGGGAACTGAAGTACGAGTCTGTTTATTGAAAGCTGAATTTCAGTTGCAGGATTTATTCATTCCCGATAGAAAACCTACTGAAATAATATGAGAGCTGAGCAAAATGGAAGTCCAGAATCAGGCCCAAAGGACAGTTTTAATTGTAACAGTGACACATCAAATACTTTAATTCATCGTGGATTTGATCTGTATTAACAAATTTGTTAAAAACCCTCCAAACGAAATATGAGCTGACTTGCAGAGTTAGACAGAAACAGTTGTTGCCTATGTCCCCTAGCAATGCTGTATGGTGCTTTAAATTGTTCAAAGACTAAACAGCATGCACTGTAAAACAGAGTTTAAAGGATTCCTGATGCCCATCCTTTTGATGCTCCCTGAAAAGCATTCCAGAGGTCAAACAGCCTTTGGACACTATTGGAAGATTTTGGTGTGTATGTGAAGCCACTGAAGCCTCTTATGAAACTACAATGCAAATACAAAAAGAAAAGATAAATGCACATATTTTCTTCTAGGATTGCATCAAAACATGACTGATGCTGTTGTCAGAGCAATCTACTAAGAAAAACTTTTAAATTAAATGAAACTGTGAGAACAGTTCTTACTTCCCGTCACTCACAGGACAAACTAGAATAAGGTCTCATCATGCTGTTTGGCATTATCTCATAATGCATTTCAGCCTCTCCAACTCCTTCAACCAGTTACTAACCACACTCTTCTTTTTAATTAAAAAAGATTAGTTATGATTGTTTCATAATCAAACAAGTCCCACCAAAGTGGAGCCCCTTTGTGCATACTATCCTTTGCTCTTCATAGTTTAAGAACCTAGTGAGCCTCCAGTGGCCACCTCTTTGCTTTACAAACTTATCAGGCTTTAACATCCCTCAATACTTTGCAATTCCATTGTTATTATTCCTAAATTTATATTTACAAGCACAATAAATAAAGGATACAGCAGGGAGCAGAACACTGCCTTTGATCTCTGGGCAACAAGAAATTGCTCCAAGTGCTACTGCTACATTCATACTTCCAAAACCCACGTTATTTTGTACTACTCTGAGTATCTCAATGCTTGGCAAACCCACAGGTCCAGAGAACAACAGAGGTGGCTAAAAAATGGCAAGGAATTGCCCTGATGACTGCTGCCAGGGAAATGTCCAAATAAGCAACATCTTACAGACACAGCATCACCAGAAGATTATACAATGTCACATACGTGTAGCACTCCCTCATTTCAAGTGGCTGTATGTTACACAGTATTATATACACAGCATTATTAAACAGGTCCAGCTCATTTTCATACCTTCTTGTTTTCCTTCGTGTGTTACTACAACAAGGGGCTTGGTGAAGGTTTTCTTGTTGTGCATCATGGCCAGGATCATATCCACATTGAGAGAGGTGCAAGCTTCATCAGGGGGAATGCACTGGAGTGCAAAGAGCAGAGTGTGAGGTCAGAGTCACCCATCTGCCAGGACAGCTGTGCAAGTTGCACAGTTGCCTCATAACGAGTTTTACCCTACAGGATTTACCAAAAAATGAGAACCTCTAAACAACCTTCTCTTTTGCAGCAATCAGATTACAGTATCATCCAACATGGTGCATGTCTTTGGAAATTAATAAAGCTAATGTTGTTTGGGCTTTGGATATGGATAGAAAAGATAAACTCGAACCATTTGTGCAATAAAAAGCAATTTCTATTTGTAGGCACCTAATGAAATTTAAACAGAAACTGTAAATTATGTAGTCAAAATACATAGTATAATAACTCTTATCTGTTAAAATCCTGAGCCTAGAGATATCATGTTTATTACATCAATTCCACAGAAAACCATTTACCACCTTCAGAGTTCAGATGAAAAAAATACATAGTTTTCATCTAAATCAGAAGTTTTGATAAATCTAATAGATGGATTACTGACCTTTGGCAGTCCTTGAGTATCTTTGTCTTTATTTGTACACAAAGTCAACTCGCAGTGAAGAAAGAGCAGTGAGATATTGAACATTGGTTTGAACACAAAGCTAAATCTTTTTCTGTCCTTCTGTGCATGTGGTATTGGAAAATTCACTTTCTCAGTACTGTAGAATTTAACAGATTCGTCTTTAGGACAAATGTTTTCTATAATGGTATAGTCAGACATTCTATCTGGATTGGAAAACGGGGAAACAAAGCACGTTTGAATGGCAAAGCCCAAGGATCTGTCAGCTTTAGTCACAGACACCTGCATTAGAGAAAGAGACAGCAAGATCTTAGAAATGACATTTTAAGTTCACATTTCATTAATATTTTCAACAATTTTTTAAGCAGTTTTCCAGTGCCATTTCCAATCTGAAATATTTTGAAGGCTAAATGTTAAGGGTAAACTGTCAAACTGAGAGACAGAAAATCTGTGGTTTCAAAACTAGCAGCTGTTTAATAGCATAACCATGCATAAATACAGCAATCCCTTATCTTTCTGAAAGCAGATGAAAAACCCCACCCAGATAAGACACAGTTAATGGCTGTAACTGCCACCTGAGATGGGACTGCCTCCCTCAGACATACAGGCTGTAACAGAGCTGTATGGAAATCAATCACTAATTCCATGGTTTTGTATCTGTTCAAAATTATAATGAAAATAGAAAAAAAAAAAGGCAACAGATGCAACAGAGAATCCACCCCCAGCCAAGACAGGAATGCAAAGGCAGAGAGGAGGTCATGGTCTGACATGTGGGTGGCATTCCTGGACTGGAGGGGATGAGGGAGCCTCCTAGAAAGCCATCATTTCTTGTGAAAGGATCCTTTTAGCTTATTGTAAGTTTGAAATTCATATTCTTTTATGAAAAATAATTAAGACTGAAAGCTTCCAATGCTGTGATGTTGCTCAGCTGGATTGTAATGCAGACAATAAATGCTACAGAATAATTAGAAGAAAAAAAAATGGAATTTGTAACAAGTGAGGCATGTTGCTCTTAATAAACAACAGAAGCACTTTGTCTAACCATTAACACTGCCCAATGAACAGTTCCCCAAGAAATCTTCTTAGAAGAAATATGCATACTTAATCCATATGTGCTGCATGTATCTTTAAGGAAGAGCCTGCCAACTTGTGTGGTTTATGCAGTAATTTCTGGATGCTAGGAGCTTTGCAGTGAATAAAAGCATTTCTCTTTTTTTTCCTCTCCCTTATGTGAGCAGCAATCAAATTAGAGATGAAAGGATGTGCTGAAGCATCTAAGCAAGAAAGACTATCTTCTAAAAAGAACAGAAATAAAGATGGATGAACAAAAGCCAGCCACAGATACTGACAGGAAACAAGCTGATGGTGTAAACTAATTAAAAAAGAGATTATGGAAAGTAGGACAGGCATACTACAGTTAATTAAATAAAAGGATGAATGATATCTCAAGGAAAGAAAAGAACCACAGGAGGAAGGTGGAAAACCAAAATATGGTAAGGAAATGACAGCAGAGAAGAAAGGAAAAAAAATAAGAATCCAAAAGATTCAAACACAAAGAACCCCCTTACCAAACAAGAAAAAGAGAGATAAAGAATTTTTACCAAATATGTATTTATCAAAATCCAAGAATATTTTTCTGAATAACAAATGCATAATAGAAATAAAAAAGGGGGGAAAAAAAAATCAGTGTCAGCTTAAAAAAATGGAGTCACAGAAGTTCAAAACTGATATGTTTTCCACTGTGCAAGAAGGAAAAACAGAAAAAAAAGGCTTCTGCCAGGACAGGTGATAAAGAAATCAGAACATCCATCTGAATAAACAGCTCCAGAACCAGACAAATCCAGCGGGCTCAGAGTCAGGGGGATTCATCCCAGATCAATGAAGGAAGTGGACGGTTTTAAGTGTCTGTTATAAAAATATTCTTAACTGAGTGTGACACACTATATTTTTGCTTTAGCTGTCTTAAGTACTTTTCATTGGGTAGGGAACAAAGAAAAGACAAAACACACTGAAATCATGAAGAGAACTGCACTGATCAAATGGGTCAGTGTGCTTATCATGTGCAACATGGGCCCCCAAAGAGGAACTAACTTGGGCAAGAGAAACACAGCACAGCACTGCTCCTTTTTCCTTGGGGTCTTACAACCCCACGGCTCACACCTTGTGATTTACTCGCCTAGAAACTGGCGATACTTCTTCATTGCAAAGCTGCATTTATTAATGTCTGCCACTATTTGAAAATCCAAAATTCTGTTCACATAGCTATCTTTAAAAATACTGACTGTATTGGTTTGAAATTCCACACATTTCATAAGCAACTCAGCAACACATGGAAATATTATCATGTGCAAAATACACCTGAAGTCAAGGGTTCACCCAGCTGTTGATTTTGGTTTAGTATTATTTATCCAAATCTGCTAGATCTCTTGTGTGGTAGCATTCAAAAGGATTGTAATTGATGTTTTTAAGCAGATTGGAGAGAGACCAGAATCTGTATTAACTGTGTAACCTGAGAACATTAGCATATGAAAGACACACATTTGTAACAATTTTTCTGCATGTCTACATCTTTCAAATAAGGTTCAGACATACAATAAAATGAACCCATGATCAATGCCAGTTCAGAGCAAGAGCTCAGAAACCATCTTTAAGTTCTGTACAGAAAAGCAGATATAGCAAGAACCACCAGTTTACCTTGTAAGTTAAATTCATCCATTTTGCAAGAATCCTTTGGGGTTTTTACCCCAAATACTGTCCTACTTCGTATCCTACAGTTCCTGTTCTCTGCAGCCACCACAGTGGCTTGAACCAACTGCCCAACAAAACCTTTCAACTGACAAGAACAGATCTGGCTCAGTTGCACAGCCTTGCAAAACACTTCTGTTAGTTTGAAAGTCTTTTTCCATTTGTTACCTCTACATATATTGGTCCGTTCTTGGCAACAGAGAAGAGTCCTTGGGAGGGAGCAAGGAACAAATCTGTTTTGTACAGCTCCATGTTGAAGGTCACATTGGTGATGTGCGGTTCAGGAGGCCAGAAAATGCCTCTGTCATCCTCTGGCTGGTGCAGTGTGCAATTAAACTGAAATGAGAAAAAAAATACAGTAAGATCACAAGTCAAAAGCAGTAGGACAAATTTGGTGTGTACAATATAGGCCCACCCACGTTCCATCTACTTAGTGCAAATCTTCAACAGGGTCATAAGAAACAGTAGTGAGAAGAAATGTGTTAAAAGACAAACGAATTTCTAGACAATTACTGTAATTTATGTGAAATGCCTATTACAATAGAAATTTCTTCACTGTCAGGTGCAAACTCGAGGATAACATACCGCTATTTCAGGCCAGCTCGAGAAAGCCACCTCTCCCTCATCAGCATCCCCTGGAAATCCATTATCACCCGACTCCATGTCGTCATCTTCAAAGCCGCTGCCTTCAGCTGGTGATGACAGCTGAATGACAATCTGCACAAGAGGTATTGCAAACCAATTAGATTAGTGATAACTGAGCACTCTCATGGTTATTATTTTCTCCTCTCTTCAGAACAATGCAAAGGCCAAAAGAAGAGCACCAGCTAAGCAAATGGTGAAAGCATGTCTTAAACAGGCTTGTGCTGAGCATGTAGGATATGTAGCTTATATTTAAAGAATGCCTCTGAGGTTTTTTTCCAGAATTCAGAGCCAGCAAAGAAGGACACCAATCTGGGTGTTGGTGTCTGAATGAGCAGCCTAGCATTTCTGTTCTATTTCTGGTATTTCTATAGCCGACACTGAAAAAACAAATGGCTTTCTAAAGTGCTATTTTGTTACTTGCAGTTCTCCTTAGTGCACTCATAAAAAATCACTAAAAATGTTAGGGCCACTAAAGGATTTCCTCTTCTGTCATTAGCAATTTTTTTTCAGACATGTACACCCAAAACCTTCTTCATGTCCCCCTTCTTTTTTTTTTTCCTCACTGAATTTCCCCCTCCTTTTTTTTTCATCCCTTTCTTCACCTGGAAATTTCTGGTTTTGTTTTCCAGTGTTCTGCATTCTGCTTCTGTATGCTTGCAGTTCCTCAGTTAGTTCCCTCCCTTCCAGGACTTTAACTTTGTTTTCTTAGACACAGAGCAACTGCTAAAAAGCGACATATACACGCCCTTTGACGCTCCACTGCAGGGTGCCTGTTTTTTCGGAGAAATGCTCCCAGGTTCTGAACAATCCCATACCTGATTGGGAGTTCAAGTGTGAAGCCAAGACTATTAAAAGACATGCTGGAGAAAGGAGAGGAGGTAAATAACCACTTTACTTGGGCCATAACAGAATACAGCGGCCATGAGAGTCTTTAGCTCCAGATCCATGCTGTTCTGTAGCTCGCTGATGATTCTGTCTTGGTTTGGGACTGTTTCTAAAGTTAGGTGCTGCTGACTCCCCTGCATCGAACAGTTTTAACCAGGCAAGGTCAGATTAGATTGCCTGAGCTGTGTTTGGGTTGGACCACAGGCTTTCCATCATTTGCCAAAGTTACTTCTATGTACTGGAAAGCTCAGCAAGAGAAACGTGTCATTACTTTTGAACCCAGAATATCTGCATTGTACTCTGGCTCATAAGATGAGCCAGTCTGGAAGCAGTTGCTTACAACCTAACTGGGCTCCTTTGCATCATCACTCATATACTAGTACTCAAGACTCCCTTCATTATGTATAGCAACTGATAAAAAACCATAAATTCAAATACTAAGAGAGAAGCATGCAAAAATAATGTTATTTCCTCACATTTTAAAAGCCTTTTTTCCCCCCCAATTTTAGAAGAAAAAAAGTTTCACTTAATTCAGAATATGAATTAAAGAGTATTGCTTTGTGCAATTACAAAACTTCATTCCTATTTCTCATTACAGCAATGTAGTACTGCTCATGCATGGATGCACCAAAGCTGCACAGGAAACGCCAGTGCAACTACTCTGAGACCGGTACAGATGGTCCCAAAGGGCAGCCATGTTGTAAAATGTATTTAACTCCAACTCCTCCTTTTTCCTTTGGGATACTATCTGACCACAGGAGCACACTGAATGTGCAGCCTTCATACTTCCTTGAATACAGGGACTGTGGCTGCAACTAGATTTGAGCTAGACAGGAAAAGACCAGGATGCCTCCTTTTTGCTGAGACTAAAGCTAACTACAATGGCTTCCTCGTACTACTACAATGTGCAGTACAGAAGGTGGATCCTCTTTGTAAAATACTCACAGAGTTAAAATACACAATCTTGTTCAAGATGTATGCTGTCCGAGTCCCACATTTGTTCAGTGAAGACTCCAAGATGAAGTGGGTCGCATTCATCCTGGCTTTGCAGGAGTGGTCCAGCAGCGAGAGCTCTGTCCGAGTGTAGCCACCAGCCTGGAACAAAGGCACTTTATGAGGGGCTGAAGCACAATTGTGTTCAGCTCCTGCTTAAAGTGCAGTTCAGTCACTGTTCGTGACTGCTGACAGGAGGAAGTGAAGTTCATTGTACTGATATCCAGGGAAGGTCACTCTCAAAATGCTCTTATACATGGCAGACAAAGAATAAATGTAAAATGGAAAAAAAGGAAACAACAGGTTCATTGTTAATCTGCTGATTAATAATGCTGACTCTGTTTGGTCTGAAATGAGCTAAAAATGCTGGCTGTATCAGGCTCTTTGCCACAATACAAATGGACACAAGCAACCTGTCAGCTGGTAGATGGTAAAGATAGATCGATTTAGGTCTCACAGTGCTACCAAAAGCAGCTTCTTTGTACTTTGGAAATTAAAAACTCAGACTGATGGTTGAGTACAGTAATTTTTTTACAGAACCAACCATGCACATCATCAATCAGAAATGCCTCTAAAAACCACCAGATTGTTGGGAAGAGAAAACATGATTCTGAGTTATGGCAATGAACATCTACAGTACAGTTTCCTCACCAAACTGTTTTTTGGGGGGGTTGTATGGAGATGGCTGTAGAACTTAGAATGTCTGTTTTTTCAATTAAAATGCAAATAAAATGGTCTGCCCAAAAAAGCCTCCCCAGTTCTGAGAATAAGATATTACACCAACCTGTAGAGAATCTTTTTCGACAGCTACTGTCATGACCTTGTCATCACACTTTATTGACAAGGCCATATCAGCACTGCCCTGAACTTCTTCAGGTTCTTTGTGTTTTGAGAGGGAATGCCCAAAGTCATGATTTATTAATGTATCTACAGAATGCCTGGATGGGAAGATCTCTTCTCCCACTGTGTCATGTCTTCCTCTGTTAATGTGAAATGGAAAAGTCAGGCCATCAGTATTCTTTGGTGCTGGCAGTGGGTTAGCACCCAGCAATTCTGTCAGCTCCGGAGGAAGGGAATGGTCTTCTTCATCATTCATCTCTTCTGAAAAAGAACAAAAAGCAACAAATCCACATTAGTTTATTAGATATTTGTCCTAAAAAGTACCCAGAACTAATAATTTTCATACAAAAAAAATATATTATCCATAAAGAGAGCTCCTGAAGGACATTAAAAGCTGCATCTTTGTACTTTTCAGGTAAGTAGCCACAACTCCTACAACTAAGGGTTTAGTTGCTACTGAGGCATCTAATCTTGGTACTTAGTCCCTGTCAGAAATCTCTCTCACCAAGAGCTGAAAATAAACTTTTGATGAGTGGACCTATTTTATGCAAAAGATCCACAGAGGTAAAAGAAACATCACATTCATCAAATACACTATTTTGGTGCTGCTGAAACAGCCGAAGTGCAAATCATTAGGTGAAATTCTTCCACTACCTGACCCATCAGAAGTTCAGTCACTACTGTTGTGAAACTACCGATATAACCAGAGTGAAGCTAAATAAGAGTTGACTTTATAGTGAGTAAGTGAGAAAACTATCTCTTGGCTTATACACATGACTGCTGAGGACAGAACCCACGAGAGTGCAATTGATAGAATTAATGTGAACATTAGCTTTATCAAAATTGTAAAACAATAGTTTTAGTGGTTGGAACTCAGTGAAAAAACAGATGCAACTCTGCTAGCTTCAATGGACCCAGATAGCTTTACGTCAGCAATTATTTTGGCCAAATACCCAATTTTTTTAATAGTTGTATTTATTCTGTTTGCTCAGACTTTGTTGGTAAGCCACTCATGTCTGTAAACAGTTTCAGTGTTTATTTAATCGTCTCAAGGAAACACTATGCTCATACTTTTGGAAAAAACACAGTAAAAAAAAAAATCAAAGGTGGATTTATTAACTAACAAGATATCCAGTTGCTGACATTCCTTTCAGTGAACACTGGGTATCATCAGCTATAAAGTCTTGTGTGTTGGATAAACTATAAACATTCAATTCCACCAAATTTCAGGAAGTAACACAACTTGCCTGGACTTTTCTAATCAAAAAGCCATAGATTATTATTTGCAACCATCATTCATAGATATTACCAGCATTCTTGATGATGAGCAGAAAAAGAAGTGTAACAGTCAAAACCAAAGCCTCAAAACTGAGAAAACACGTTTCAAGTAATTGCATTCCTGGAAACACAAGATATGTTTTTTCTACATGCTGAAAGTCCGTCTTCAAACTTACCTGTATCTTCAAGTTGCAGATGAAATCTGTTAGCAACAGGTGCTTTTGTGTAGGAAAGAACTGGACTGTAATTATGCTCATAAGCCCACTTGATCAAACTCTCATGTGATGAGGGAATGTCAGGTATTACTGATTTACTCATAGTCATGGATCGTTCTGTTTCTTTTCCAAAACCAATACTATTTGATGTCTGCAAATGAAGAAAAACTTGGTTTGTGATTTACCACTTAAGGATACTTACAATGGAATAGTGACACTGATTGAACCTTGATTTTTTATTCTGTTTTACTCTATTAAATAACAGCAAACTGAGGACACCTGGGAAATAAACCAAACCCTGCCACCTTAGGCACATAACTGCTACACAGAAGGAAAAGAGCCCCTTGCTTCCTCTCAGGCTCTGCCTGGAGTGCAATAAATCAAGGCAATCAGAAACTTAATCCCTAAACAAGACAAAGACATGTTTACAGCCTTTTGTATAATGCCATACATTCTTCAAAACTGAGCTGAAATTACTCCTGAGATGAGGTGAACTCAAGATGACAACTGAATTTTCAAATGTCCCCTTAATTTCTTGGATTAGAGCATTACTTGAGCTGGATATAGGAAAACCTTTGTTCAAATGAGCATTACTGAAAAAGGCAAAAAGCCTGCTCATGAAGCAGAGCTGATACCAGCTAATGCTGTAAGTCAGCTGGCACCAAGGACAGGCTGTGTCTGAATGAGCTTCACCTTAGAAATGTCGTGTGCCTCCTCCAAAGTGTTGAGTTTGTTAAACAGGATTGAACTAAATGCTTAGTAGAGCAGTAAGTGAGAGCATGCACATTTATGCATGGCCAGAGTACTTAAAAACACAACATATATTTTCTGCACATGAAAAGATTTTAAAATTAATGAACAGTACAAGTTTTACACAAATACGTTGCTACAGCAAACTCATAAATGCACATGCTGACCTTATGAATGCACATGCTGAATTATTATTAAATGAATGAGTCATGCAACCACTTAGTTTTCATTTTCCTGTAAACGTTTTGTAACATTTCAAATTTTCTTCCCCAAATGGGCAAGTCAAAGGAACATAACAAGTATCTCTTACTGTTAGAGGGGCAGTTTGAAAATATTCACTGGTATTACACAAACTTGCATTCAGCAGCTTGGCATCTTTAACATGTATTCATTCACACCAAAGCTAAATACATATACATTTATTTTTACACTCACAATATTACTACTATCACTGTAACAATCACATCAATGGCTACAGAACAAGCTGAACATAGATGCTGCAGGAAAGGCATGACGATCCACTTTTCAACAATTTCTGCAATGTGATTGAAATGCACTTTTAATGCAGCTGATACCACAGAATGTTCCACAAACACTTTCATTTCCATGCTCAATTACCTTCTCCATCATATAGGCTGCATCTTCTTTTCATCCCCACTGTTTTTCCTCAATGTGAACAAATCTTACATCTCTTTCACTCTAGAACACCAAAAGATTGACTAGAGAGATCTCTTCTAGACAGTGCTCATATGGACATGCTACACAGGTCACAGAGCTCAGTTGCACTTCTCTACCTGACATCAGAATGAGTTTTTGAGCAAAGAAGTGAATAAAACATGGAGAGAGTCCTGATGGAATGGCATAGTGTACCTTCAGCTCCCTCCCTCATTTCTTCCTAAAGACCCAGTTCTGCAGCCTTTAAACACTTGGAGCTTCATAACTGAAGTTCAAGATAACTTTAAGTGCAGAGTGTCTGGTTTGAGGATACTGTTACCAGTACAGTTATCAACACTCAGCAAAGGCCACTGAAGATTAGAACAAAAATGGAGCAATAGGTATCCTAATTTTAGTGCCTTACTACTCTCTGGGATCAAGTAATCTTTGATCTTCCACAGACACAAATCTGGATACGACTGATCACGTATTTTCATATTACCACACACCTTTGACTGGTAGTTATTATGCTACCCCAACTTTGCTGCATCTCTTTACTTTTCTGTCACGAGGAGACAGCTGAACAAATATTATCTCAGAACTTTACTGTCCTAGCTGGCACACGAGCATTTCCAGGGCTTGTTTACACCCCTCCACTCCACACTGAGCCTGTAAATATTCAGTCTTGCATTGCCTCACTGAAAGAAAAGCAAGAACAAGGGCTTGCAGAAATAGACCTTCCTTCACTTGCCTGCCCTGCCAACACTTTCACACATAGTGATTGAAACCAGGCAATCTGAGCCCCCACTAACGTACTCAGAACAGACACCATTTCACAAAGTGGTGGGCAGTTGTTCTCAGGTAAACAGTCCCTCCAAGCTTCTGAAACCCTCACAGGTTTGTTTTGTGCACTGCACCTCTCACTCCTTGCCCCTCAACAAACTTATTTTCTTTCTGCAACTTCACTGCACAGTTCCCAGCGCTGCAGAGGGACACCAGCTGCAAAGGAAGTGATGTGAACAGCAGTGTACAAGCACAGAACCACAAAAGCACTGCATGTAAGGACTGCCTGCACACAGGAGTTAAACACAGCCTGGGAGGAAAGCACTGCACACACATCATGTGCAATTGATTTACCTAGAGTGCTCCCCTTTCATTTGGGTCTGTGTCCATCCTCTTTCAGAGTTTCAAGAAACACAGCAAGCTGGGAGATGAGCTATATGACCTAAAACATCTTTTTCATTTTTTGTCTGTGAACTTGACCTCAATAACTTACAGTCCTGGGTTTGAGGCAGCTTAGCACTAACCTTTCCCTCTCAGCTTGCCAATCCCCTCAAGAGAACTCTAATTTGTAGTGAGGGCAAGAAGTTAGGAAAATTGAAGTGCATGGAACTGCTTCAACTAATAAAAAGAACATTGTGAAACATTACCTAATTGCTTAGTAATGTTTTTATGCATTGTCTAAATTTGGGCTTGGAAAGGCCTTCAGCTTAATAGAGATATGAAGAGATCCTAAATGCTGGATATGCAGGCTTTTTAATGACATGGGGGAGTTCAGTTCCCTCCCTTACCCCCTCTAAATAAAGGAAAATGAACACTTATTCAGAAAATGAAGCATCTATACAAATGAAGTAGTAAAGTAAATAGTTACTCACAAATCCTAACAAGAATACAAAGCCTTTTAAATACTGACATTTCCGTATATATTTTATGTATTATTTTTTCTTTTTGTTAATCTAAATAAAATGTTACCTTCTGGCACTCATTACAGAAACAATTTTTAATTATACTTTTTACTCATACTTTCAATAATTAATGAAGAAGAACTTTAAAAATAATAGCAGCCTTACTTTTCTATATTCAAGTGCAGCATTTTAGAAATTTTTAAATCCTGTAGAAATCCTCTTGTGAAAAATGATCATCCATAAAGTGATAGCTTCACGGACATGAAATAGGGTACTTGAGCTATCTCCTAGCATGGCGTCAACTAAAGCACAATTCTCTATCCTGTGAAAGTAGATCCATATATGCCCAAATATACAGTGGTGAATTCTATGTGATAACCCAGAATGAAACTTTGAAGTCAAGCACTGATTTTTGTCCTTCTGCTTACAACAGTGGTAATCCTCAGCAACCAACCTCGACCTTTCTCTTTAAGGACTGACTATTGTGGACCTACACAATGACCAGAACATCCTTTCCTGTCTCTAAGATAAGTATCTGTCAGGGATCAAAAGGGAACTTCATCATCCTCCCTAGATAATTTTTTCATTCCATTTTCTGAGCAACACCAAAATATACTTTCTTTTACTTCCCTTCACTCTCAAAAGCCACTATGAAGTCCTGCTTGCCAATCTGTTTTCTCAGGAGATTTAGATCAATCAGCCTTTGGATCCTGCCAGAACTTCCTCTGTACACATTAAAAGCAGAAAGCAACTAAGCAAAGTAAAATTCCTATAAATACAAAGAACTGGAGTTTGAAAATGTAACTGAATTGCTGCAAAACTGCTAATCTCAAGGCTACTGGGTGGTCCTGAGCAAACATTCAGCTCAACTGTACAATGTGGTCTTAACTGATCGCTTAAGACAGAAATAGGCCACAAATTTATAGGCTGCAAGATCAGTTCAATTATATTTATTTATTTCAGAGCAAGGGAGCACACATTTTCTTAGTAGAAATGGTGTTAAGCCACAAAGCCTGTACCAAAAATCAACATGAATCACCATCTCCAGTAATTTTAGAAGTGTAACTTTAGAGAACCTGGTTTTAACTTTTAAAGAAATTATTTTTTGCTGTCTGAGGAGAGATGAGGTCAATTTGACCAAACACTTATTAGAGACAGACGTACTGGCAGGGAAGAGGGATAGATACTACTACAACCACAAGCAGAAGTAAAAGAGTTTCCTCTTCTAAAGGGATGTGGGTATGTGCTGCACATATAGTATTATCTATTCTGCACTTGAAGGTGTCATTCCAACTTCTGAGATGAACCTGTTGATCCATTCACCGAAGTAACAGCAAAAAGGGAGATAAGCATCCAACTCTGTGTTTAGAGTGCTTCAACAGAAGTCAAAAAAAACCACAGACTAAATCCTTGCAGTAACCACCTGGCTTCTGTGATGAGTTGGTCAGTTTTATAGCCCATATATTAAAGGTTAATGAGAACAAAAGTTTATGTATTCACTCCTTAAAATGTAGTAATAATTGAAAAGAAGCAGCTAAGAGAAAACATTCAGAAATCAACACAGTCTAGCACTACATGCCATTTAAATGGATTATATCCCATTGCAGCACGATAGCCCTCAAAAAATAAAGGTGCTTTAACTTACAATCACTTCCAGCTTTCCCTGGACATCATGAGACTTGATAACCCAGTTGACAGACTTTCTACACTTGAGGATAAGAACGACATCTCTGACAAGTCTGGTGCCTGGTTGAGATGGTTTAATGTCAACGATTATATCCACCTGGAGAGCACTGTATGTGGAAAATAGAAAGTTAAAACAGAATGCCAGAAATTTTCAGCTATCAACCTTCTTCCAATCCATCATGTTTCCACTGTCTGGCCAGCTGATTAAAATGCTGGATATTATCCCAGGCAACACAACATGTGCAAAACAGATTGTTATTCCACATACACTTAAGTGATTTTGCATAACAATAGAAACAAGTACTTTTTAGACAAAAAATATTTCTGTCTCTTATTTACAAGAAGTGTGCTACTCAATTCATCTATTATTTAATGCAGGTAAGTTATATGACTAGCAGGTTGCTTTCTAAAGTAAACACAATTTTCTTATTTCACTGTGACAGTGCCTAAATATAACTGTTTCAGTTTCCTCTGACTAGAACTGTATTAAAACTTAAAATAATACCTAAAAAAAAGTAAAAAAGACAAGCAGGTTAACACACATGCACAGAAAACCCAACCCACACCACAAGCATTATATTGGTGGGTGTCTCTGCCTAAACAGTTAAATTGTGGAATTACTTTGCTTAAGATCTTGCGTGCTTTGAGGAATTAAGCAGTGTATTCAGTTTCCAATACTTCTGGATATATACTTACTTTAAAAAGAAAAAAACCCAGATGTCCAGCCTACTGCTTGCTGGAAAATAGATGAAAACTATCCAGATTTTCAAGACCTCAGTAAAATAAGTAAAGCCAATAGGTTCTTATCCATCGATAACATCTCATCATGCAAAATACCAATTCAACAGAAAAACCTATACTTCCAGATGATCTTATGGGGCCATCCATTACAAGAACGTGCTCATCCCCAAGTATATAGGAACCAAGTAATAGGTTCCAACTAATATTCTGCACTGAGACTTAGGATATCTGGGGACCTTTGTTCCATCTCCTGCAGTTTTACACATGCCCAGCTCAGCTTCTGTATGTTTCTTTGGGATTTAAACTTTGTAAAGATAGCTGTGGATAACACATAAAACTAAGAACAAAGTAACTTAGTACCTTTTTTTTTTTTACTTTTAATAGCAAAATATTTAAACTTTTTGCAGTGTTATAATCTGAATAGCAAATTCCTATTGTACTATCATCCAAAGCCAAAAGCTTGGAACCAGGGCTGTCATTGTGTAACACTACAAGGGACTTGGAATGATGCTGAGATTATCATCAGCTCTGTTCTGGATGGGGCTGCATCATCATTTGGGGTTACCTACTCCTCTTGCACTACATCTCAGCACATTCTTACTATTCCCAGGTTGCTAGGCAAGAAAATTATCACGCTCTGGGTTCAACATCTTGCAATGAGAATTATCCTTTTCACAAAAACACCTCCTCCCACCTCCATTTCCCTGTGTGATTTTCTCATTTGGGATAGGATGTGCTCATGTGTAGCTGCAAGAGGAGCAGAACTGGACAATGCCAGATATCCAGTGTCGGCAGTGAGCAGACAGGATTTTAATTCTACCTTATCTCTGATGAAATTGTAACCATCTAAGTTTCACAGCAAATTTCTGTTCTAGCAATCATACTTGGCACTTAGGAAGAGGTTTTCCAAGTATGACTATCTGAAGCAAACCCCATTTATGTTCTGCCACTAAGATTTAGGAAAGACCAGCAAAGGATGAGTATTTAAAGTGTCGTACCTCCAAAGGTACCTTTGACAATTTAGATAATCCTCATAACAGAGGATTTACAGAGAGTTACTTTTCCTAACCAGTAGTTACAAAGTTTTTTGGTCAGTGCACCACTATCAATCCTTAACATTTCTTGTCATTATCAAACTATCCCTTAAACTCAACTGGAAACTTGACAGAAAATACTGTTGTGAATCTTCAGAGCAACTGTGGAACACTAACCAGAGACCACAGATCACTTGCAACCTCTGGACACTGTTTCGGAGCCACTGTCCTAGGCTTTGCTGCCAGTCATCCCTACCTGTGACAGGTCAAGATTACTTTCAACCTCTCTCACCTCCTCACACAGTGGTCTAACCTTAAACCCTCTCTGTCAGATACTGCCCTTACTGATAGACCCTCATTCACCTTATCCTTGGAAAAATGTGATTGATTGAGCAAGAAGGGGAGCAGTGTATAGTCCATAAAAGCTGTGCTTTGCAGTCTTGTCCAGAAAAATCCTGTGATTATGAAGCAGAATTCAAAATCTTTACATACTGAAGAACCAATTTCTATTTAAGGCAAAGTACAAAAGCCCAAGCTTTTCTTGAAAAGATGAAATGGCTACTTTCAGTTGATTTTTATTAGACAAGTGAAATTGTTAGCTATTATTTCAAACAGTTTTAGTCTATTTAGATGATACTTTACCTGTTAGGATTGGAATTTGGAGTGCTTAGTTCAATGATATGAACTTCTCTTTCTTGGACTAAGTTAGACATAAGGCACCCCTCTGCTGGTTTTGGTTGTAGATATCCCGCAAGGTAATTTAAAGAGAGAAAATTCTTTTTTATGTTGCACGAGGGAGGAAAAACTTGATCTGGAGGGGGGAAAAAAAAAAAAGAAAGCATACACACCTTTAAACACAGATGTCAGCTTAGATGTACACGTACCACAGCAACTTCAGTGTGGCACTACATTGCCGAAAGGTGAGTCTGCCATCTATTATAAGCACATATGACCAATCATCATATTGAAAGGGAGACCACTGTTGCAAGAATACATCACCTTTCTGATATAAAATATATACTTACTGAATAGTTACTATTTATGGATTTAAACATTTTATGAAAGAAAATCCCCGCAAAGAGAAATTTGAAAACAATTCTGAAGGAAAATATGTGAAAACTTTTCAAAATTAATAAAATACATTCAATTGGTTCCTTGCACCTTCAAAGGCAATTTCTTTCTTTTGCAATTTACTCAGAGAGAACTTTTGGAATCAACTCCTTCTCCCTGTGGAAAACGTTTTATTCCTGTTATTATAAACTTACCGTTTTTTAAATACTCCAGAAAGTACTTTCCATTTCCTTACTCAATATATTTCCTATATATTGTGTAGTCAGTGTCAGTATTGTCTAGAAATACTGCATTTCTCTTGCACATGGAAAATTTAAACCAGCAAGATAATTATGGAATCAGTTGTTGATCCAAAGTCTGATCATAATATCCATACCTGAAATAATGAAATTTTAGCATAGCTATTCAATCTCTCTTTTGGTTTTAACTGCCTAGCTGAACATGAGCATTTCAGAATCACAGAATATGCTGAGTTGGAAGAGACCCACAAGGATCATCAAGTCCAACTCCTGGCCCTGCACAGGCCACAACAAGAGTCACATCACGTGTCTGAGAGCATTGTCCAAATGCTTGTTCAACCCTGTCAGGCTGGTGCTGTGACCACTTACCTGGGGAGCTCTTCCAGTGCCCAACCACCCTCTGGGTGAAGAGCCACTAGTGTACAATGCAAACCATAAAAAACAGCCACTTCGTATGAAGTTCTCATGCACAGCCTACATTGCTGTACCCCAAGAAACAGCATTTCCACTGAAAATCAGGAACACTTTGCATTTTTGAGATAGCTTGACATATGAATTGCCATAATACATAGAAGGACTAAGTACTATGTTCAAACACGTGAAGTCCTGTAAGAATACAATTCCACACAGCTGGGTCTTTCACCATTGCTTCACAAGAAAGTCTTTTCCTATTAAGGTCAGTAATAAGATACAAAAAAACCCCAACAACAACAACACAACAAAAAACAAAAAGAAAATAAATCAAATAGCATGCATTGTGAAAACAAAACTGTGACCAAACTCTTAAAAGCTGTGCTGAGGCCATGCACTCACTAAATGAGAACTGAAATGTCACCTCTGAAGCACATTTGTGCATGCTACACAACTGTGCAGGAAGTCCAGAGACTCCTGTGACTCTGGTCTCTGCAGAAACAATTAGGGGAGTTTCTTCTGATCTTATACAAAGTAGCCTTTGAATATTAACCCCATTGTCTCCCCCACAGAAGTTACTAAAGCTGTATAAGGCTGCAGCTATTCACACTGCCCAAGCAAAGCACTTCTCTAACATCTGGTACGGGCCCTGCCAGATTAGCCTTGAATGCAGCTGCAGTTCTGCCAGCTCCTCCCACAACAGCACAGAATGAAAATAATCCAAAATGGTCTATGCTGAGCTTGAATTTTTAAATATATATAAATATATATACACACAGAGACACTAGGTATTTGCATTTTAACTGCTGTAAAACATGATTCAGGACATACAATAACAGTTCTGGAGTAGTTTGTGGGTAATTACCACACATGCTATCATTTGCCATTGCAAAGAACTCAGTTCTTGCTCCTGGCACTTCCATTAGGCGTCTCTGGAGCTCTCCAGAACTGCTGCTCTTGCCGCCAGAAGCACAGACACTCCCCAGCCTGGGCCTCCACTCGATAGCACGCTTTTCCTCCGCAGCAAATTTTAACTCTATCACAGGCTACCTGACATACACACCAAAATGTATTTACTCTCGTCCACACCAGTTACCAAAACCGGGCTGGAGCAGAAAAGAAAAGGGGATCCGTTTCATCTTTCTTTGCTCACTACACATCTCTTCCTTGTTAGTTTCAGGGCTGTCTACTTACTTCAGAAAGGGACTGCAGGTGTCTGCAATCAATTAAAAACATTACCAAACCAGCCAACGAACAGTCAGTTTTTGGATTCTGTGCCTCTCTGATCTCCCCAGACTCCCAATATGGAATCAGACATGAGGTTTGCAGGCAACACCCTCAGCAGAGGGTCTGTGGCCAGCAGGCCGGGGTGCCGAGGGGCCCCACTGGCCAGAAAGCAGCGGAGCTGTGAGCAGTGGCCAGCAGCCACCCTCTCCTTCGGCGAGTGCCAGGCTGCCTGGATGCAGGCAGAGGACTCCACACCAGGATCTGTAGTTTCTGTGTGCAGCACTTCTATTTTACGGGTGAGGACAGACACTGTCTGCTCTATTCCGCACAAATTAGGTGTCGTCCACAGGTTCTTGGCTAAAAGTTGAATATCCAAGCTTAACCTCCTCAGAATGATGTTTTTGTGCAAATGAGCACTGTTAATCAAGTGTCAGTCTCCAAGACAGGCACCCTGGGCAGCAGCAGCTGGATTCAGCAATAAAAATCCCATCCAAGCAGAGCTTGCCTTTCAAAGTCTGAGCTGGGGATAAACAAGGTGTTTGGAATTTTCCTTGGGCACTCTGATGGTAGGGTTCATTCGTGTGTATTTCACAGTTTGCTGGCCCTTAGCACAACAGAGATCAGAACCTTGACTGGCATGTAATGGCAAGACAGAAATAGGATCAGAGAAGGGCCTACAGGGGTCTCAGGAGGGAGGATGCAAACTCTAGGCAGTACTCATCCTGCAGCAGGACACAGCTAAGCCAGACACAGTGCAACCATGTACAAGCATTAAACCAAGCAAGCATGGCATGCAGGGTATGTGCACTGGTGTGTACTGGCTATAAATTCAGAGTCAGGACTGATGCTTCAGGTTCTGCCAGGACAGAAGCACAGTGTTACCACCTGTAAATAGACTGTACCTCTTCCACTTTAGTTACTGGTATGGCTGACTAATTTTTTCTTATTTAACTAAGAAATGTGTTGAAATTAGTGTCTCTGCAGGCTAGCACATTTGCCCTGGATTTACACTGGTGATACTGGATGCATTAGGTAACACTTAGCTAACTGATAGGACTTCCTGACTTGTTCAATCATGTCTTACGGCACCATGAGGAATTAAACTGACTTCTGCTGAAAAACACATACCAAGACCACTTTCACCATAAGCAGTCCTGCTTTCTAGAACCTGACAGTGATTATCTGTCATCTGAATTATCTGAATCTGACAGTCACATCTCCTTCATTACAGAAATCAAGGCAAGAACAAGAACCCTACTTCTTGTGCCCCCTTCTTCCACACCCCCATTCTGGCCCCTGAAAGTCCTTGCTGTGATCACCATCCCTGTAGTATTTGATCAGCCACTCTTTAGAATCAACAGGATTCAGATGCACTTGGCCCTGATCCAGTTTGCCAGTGCTCTCAGCTGCCTTTCATTTGCAGTTTCAAAAGTGACTTCAGAGACCCACAGCATCAGAAGCAGCTTTATTCTATGAAAGATCAGTGTTCTTCAGATCTTTCTGTCCTTTGGCTTGCATTTTCTGTTTGCTGTATTCAGCTATAGCCTAAATGTTACATCTTCCAGTATCGTATTTGTCTTAACTTGAGTGAAGCTGAAATGTAGACAATTACACGGATACAGCAATTAAATTCTGTATCGGCCACATAGCAAGGAACTACTTTGTATGACCATGTATAGATTCTGAGTAACACCAGCAGTGATTCACAGATTGTCAGCTGAGGGTACCTTACTAAATCACTCAGGGAGTGTAAGTTCTGTATGAAAAGCCTAAAACGTACATCAGTGTATGCTGTGGTTTGTGAAATCCAGGGATTCTATTGTTCACTATGCAGAGAAGCAGACCAGGACCACATCCCACGTGGGTTTCACAGAACGCCTCACATGACTGCTGAAGTTCAAGAACTGACCCTCTCCCCACCCCTGAACACATGCATAACCCCCACACATACACACATACTCATTATTCTGCCAAGAATTTAAATCAAAATCCAATACGGTTACAGCTGAGCTCGTTTGCAGGAGCCTTCTCAGAAACTGTCTATTTTGGTTGCCTGCCAAGTTCCATTTTGTGTTCTTACCCCTAGTTAAATCTTACCCCTAGTTTTAGCACTTTCTAAAGATGATGCAAAACTCTCCTCTTTAGCCTCCTGGTTTGACTGGAGGCATGCAAATCAACAAACAAAATTTTATCTGGGTTTTTTTTTTGACGTACCTAATTAAATATTTGTCTCTGCAATGTAGAGACCCCTACGCCCATGTATATGTTCCAAGAGCACTTTAATAAGCTAATAAATATATTTCTGAATGATTTTCTGGCATTAGAATCCAGGACTGGTGCCAAGTAGAACGAAAAAGAAAAAATCACACAGGGGAATCCTCTACAAATTTGGCAGGATTTGGATACAACTAACTCAGGCATGTTCTGATTTTGGGGGGCAAGGCTCATAACGTCAGGAAATCAAATTATCAGACACAGGTGGTTAGGAAAGAATGTTTTCTCCACAGAAGGCTTTTAGTTGTTGGGTTTTTTTTCTGTGACCAACTAGTTCAGCTGTTTGGGAATTTCTATAGAGATATTGCTGCAGAGGATCATACAGTTACTCTGTTCCAGCATTGCTCAGCTATGGACCTACAGCCTGAACCCTATCCCAGTATGGGCCTGTAAAGCCCCCGAGGAGCTGGAGTCCTCTCCCACCTGCACTAGGTCACTTGAAGAATTTGGCATGTGGCTCACAGGGACAGGAAATCTTTCTCCTTGGGATGAAAATACATAAGGACAGACTGAGGCAACCTATTTTGGTGAGGAAAGCGATAATTCTTTGCCCAATGAAGCCTAGGTCCTTATACAAGCAAATACTGGGAAAAAAAAAAAAAGTGGGTCTTTCTAGAAATTCCCCCCTACTTCAAGTCTCCACTTCAGTTCTTCAGATGAATGCATCCAAACAATCACCATGAGTAGCTGATTCTGTTTGAAAGGCAACGTTTGACTC
Source organism: Aleadryas rufinucha (assembly GCA_013397815.1). Classification (NCBI taxonomy): domain Eukaryota; kingdom Metazoa; phylum Chordata; class Aves; order Passeriformes; genus Aleadryas; species Aleadryas rufinucha. Next base: position 111,829 of record VZTH01018404.1, read on the forward strand.
TTGTAAGATTCTGAGCAATTGCATCCACATTTATGAGCATAAAGTTATCGCACCAGAATCCATTAAAAGTTGCCTAAATCCAAGGTCTGGTCTTTAGGCTTGCTCTTATTTCTCTGCCTTCCCCTTTCATATCACATCTCTTGGAAAATGAGAGGTATGTTTAAAAATTAAAATACATGAAATATAAGCAAGACTTATTCTCAGTATCTAAAACTGTCTATGAATTCTGTTGGATTTGTCTTGGTTTACCTTCTCCTACTTTAATATAGATGTTTCTTGATATCTTAAGTTCAGTGAAAGATGTTACTGCTCCATATTCCTTCTGGGCCCACTGTAGCAGATGTTCATTTTTCTCAGGAAAAAACTTTTCTTCCGTTTCTGCTGACAAGGAGAAGTTTCCCTTCTCAAACTGAACAACGGAACCTAAAGACACCTGATGGGAATAAAAACATATTTTTAATGTGGTACATTTATCCATGCAGACATGTAGCATGTTTAAGCAATGTAATCTGTCACACCCAAATACAATGACTGAAGGTGATTATGGCTTATTTCCAACAATACCTAAATGTTGCATGTTTTAACATCTGCATTATGATTCCTTTTTCAGAGACATTTTTAAACAAAATGAAGTGCTCATCAGCCCAGGTGGGGTGCACATGGCAGCTGAATAACAGAGGGCTCTGAGCCACTCTCCAAAATTGTAGTGCTGCAGAAGTGGAACCACAGTGCTGCAAGGCAAGATAAACTGTGGGGGGCAAAGGGAGGGAGAGACTAAGAAGATGACAGGCTGAAAAAATGAAGGCAGATAAGAATGTGAAGCACAATAAAACTGGGAACTACTGAAGTAACTCCCAAATCAGAAAGAACATGAGTCCAAGCTCAGTGACATTAAAAAGGCCAGCCCAGAAATATAATGTAAGGAAAGAGAAAGGCTAAGAGAAAATGAAGGTATTTACTCTTGTTTTATTTACATGAAGGAGGAAATACTTTAGTTTAATACATAAAGCAGATGAGTTATATACATCTTTTGAAAAATTCTTAAGAACAGGTTACATTAACTGAGGTCTTGAATGGAAAGACTAAAACGTTATTTAAAATAGTGAAAATGCAAAAATAGTACATAGAAGTGTAACAGGTTCTGCAGGAAACCCAAAGATTTTCAAATACAACTTCACTGGAGTGGCAATAGCATCATTCAAGAACAGAAGGTGGCAGAGAGTCAGACCCTCCTTCAGATTACAACCTGCTTCAACTTGTGCTGGTCTTGGAAGATAAACAAGTCATTCCAGACTTACTACAATGCAACATCTCAACAGCAACCTTGTGACTCGCCTGTCCCTGCAGATGGATGTAGCCAACACTCCCAGGACATTTATCAGCTCTCAAGAGGTCCCTACAGGAAGTGGTGAAGGAGCAGCATGCCTTCATTTGCCCAACCCATCCATACACCCCACTGTCTCTTCCTTCAAGGTGCTCAAGGACTGGGGCCTGCATGCCCTGCCCAGGCTGGTCCTTCAATGAACACTTTCACTAAGATCTAAACACCAAGTCAAGAAGAATATGTACTTGAGTGAAAGCACAGCAAGATGAACAAGCTTTCAGATGCAAAAGCATCAGTGAAGATTTTTTTGGACATACTCCCTGTAGTTTGTTCAGATACAACACACAGCCCCTCCTTCCAGACCTCTGCAGTAGACAAGGTTTCATGAAAGTACCACCATTCCATCTTCTGTTGTCCTCTGAGCACCCCAGGAACAAGTCTGAGTCACCCAGTTGTTCTCGATCCCCTTCCCTTTTCACATCTTTCTATTAACTCAGACTTCTTTGGTGGAACAAAAGTATATTTTTTTACCCAGCTGAGAAGCCAAAACTACTGATAACTCAAAGAGGGAAAAACACATCATAAAAATACATCATAACAATTTCCATCCAGAGCACTATTTACACATAAGTATCTCTAAATGTAAGTATTTTACACAGATTATCTGAAGCCAGGTTCCAATTACAGAAATTAACTAATGGCAATTGACTATTACCTTCCTTGAAGCTAATGTTGCCAGCACTATTTCAGGGTGATACATACCAAATTGTTTGGCACTTACAAATATTTGGCGAAGTAAATACATAAATTACATCCTTTGGCACGTGAAAAGAAATTCCAAATTCTTCCCTGTGTTGCCAGCTATAATGCCAGCATTTATTATGCACATATCACATATTCTCCTCTAAGAGGAGGCACAGGTAATTCAGAGTCCTATTTGACCAGACCTGTCACAAAAACCAGCTTAGGAATCCTTTTACCAGAACAGTTTTCAAAGTTTAAACTAACATCTGTTTCAATTCTGAATAATCTTTCTTATTTGTTTTCAAATGACTACCATAAAATGCTTCCTTTGAATGAAAAAAGTCTGTATTATTCAGTGTAACACAGACTACACCACATTCTCTCAATACTCTCATACTTCTCAAATAAGGAAGCTAAGTCTGCCATTAGAGTTAATCCAGTACTAGGAAAGGAGAGGAACCAGTTACCTCTATAAAATATTTAGCAAATAGCATTCACTTTGTACTTTCACCACTTAGAAGCAGCTACACCACAGACTGATTTCGTGGAGCATCTCTACGATGCTCCTAACACATCAAATTGTGTGTAAATTCCAAGTGTACAGTCTGAGGGGATAACACTGACACAGCACAAGGCAGGTCATGCCAGACTGCGTGGAGCACCTCTTACATGCTGGCTTTTATATCAGAGACATGTGGGACATTTTCATAGAGCTTTGGCCTAACTAGGAAAATCTCCCATGCATGAAATTTGCAGGATTTAAGGACTTAACCAGTGATTATTTTGCAGGAATATTGAATAGATGTTGGCATTCTACCCTCAGAGACAAACAGTTTATCCAGTAAGTACAGTAGGTGGTTTTCATTTACACATTGTTTCCAGTATTGTTTTTATGGTCAGCATCAGCATAAAGCAGCATCAGTGTGTCTTTTTAAACATTTGAGGACAGCATGAGAGAAAATATTATTCCTTCTAAACAACAACCAAAGCAATGCATTACCCTGCAATAACACATTTTTGCTGTATTTTTCATTTGTGATAGTTAAACGTATGCTAACACAACAGCTGTCTTCCTCAGAATACGCTTGGTTTTTCATTTATTACTAATTAAAACTTGAAAACCTTTTTCATCATCTTGCAGCATGACAAATGTCTTCCTGAGGGACAGATCCTATCAAAGTTACCAAGCTCTACAAGGGAGGAACCGAGGAACCGACAGACAGAAAGCAGAGCAACTAAAAAGTCTGGCACAAGCTTCCTCACTAAGTGATCATGCAGTAAACATCTTTAAATAAACATGAAGCTTATCATATTTATTTTTTTCAATCACATGCTGAAGTCTATTTGAAATGCTGGTTCCACTACCCAGGTTTTAGAAAGGACTGCAGAGTTCTGCTGTGCTTGCCAATGCTGGGATTTTTACTACACAGACCTAAGGCAAGGTTAAGTGAGCCAAGCACGTTATTTATTCTGGAAAGAATTCAACAGACCCTTCCAAAAAAGGCAACCATCACTGTTTCAACACCTGCCTTGAACATTAACTACTTACTCTTCAGAACAAATCAAAAGCAGCTCTAACATGCTTAGGATAACCCAAAGCATTAAAGTCAAATAATGTTTTAAATATTTGGGGATACACCAATTTTTATCTGAGCACTAATTACACACTGATTGATTGAGACTGCTCCCACAGACACTTTTATCTCCTCCCTTCAACTCCTTCAGTGGTTACTTTCTGAGGTTGCGGAGTGGAAAAAGCGCCCCAGTTCTATTTCTTCCAGTTGTTGTGAGGACATGAAAAGGGAATGCATCGGAAACATCCTCTGCTGCTGAGTACACCTACATGTCCTGTCACATTTCTGAGGCTAAATGAAGAAACTGGGCATGGAAAACCCCTTTGGAAGACCAAAAGATACTGGCCATAGCCACTAACCACAGCAAGCGCCGCAGTTCAAAGGGCTGCTCCTCAGAGGAAATGAGGATCAAGCACAGTATATTGAAAATTTGCTACTAAAACCTGAGTATTCCATCAAAGCACAAAATGTGTTTAGGAACATATTTTGGTTACATACACTACTGCCCTGCTTATCATCAGGGAAAATAGGGCCTGAAATTTTCTTTGCATCATACCAAGGCAAGGAAACACACCCCTCACGCCGGAGGACAGCCTTCATACATCCCTTAAAAAAAGTTTCCAGTCTGAATAAAACTGCCCTTGCAATGCTGCCATGGTAGTTCAGGACATCAGTTACCTGGCAGAAGTGCCAAGTTAAGTTACTATTCCCCAGAGGGAACAACTCTCAGAACCAAACCTGAGTAATGTCAAATATATACAGTGGTGAGTGTGAATACTGCACACACGAAATAGCATATTCTGTTTCTTATTTTACCTATTTCCTTCTCTCCTTTTAAATGTTTATTGCCTTTTTTTTCTTTGAATCTGATCCAGGGGGATATTTACTTTGTATGCTTTATAACATTTTAAGTATTTAACATAGTTATAATTCAGAACTCCCAAGTAGGAAGCAAGTTCATAATTTAGCCTTGGGAGAGAGAGGTAGGCACCTCTGGGACATGACTCAGAATACAAAGTTTAGTGTCCACAGCCACACAGCATGAACCCATCCCTCCCCTCACAACAACAGCTACACCACCACCCATCAAGGGCCTGCCAGCACAAGTGACCAACTAATCCACCCCTAAAGCCATGACTGAGGGAAATATAGTGGGAGGAAAAGCAGTACCTTCATATTTTTATCTGAGCTATGCAGTATCAGATCTGTGGTGGAACATGTAGGAGAGGAGTATATCTGCTCAGAATAAAATTAAAAGACTTGAACCAACTATCAGAGCAGCCTGCATGGGGATCAGAGTCAGCTGGTGTTTTTTGATACTGTACTTTGATGTACTTTCATCCTCTTACAGAGGAAAAATAAAGCCATGGATGGAGAAATATCAGGTATTCCAAAAATGTATCTTTTGTTGTTCATAAATCCATATACAATATACTATAATCATCAAGAGAACAATTCTCTTCAACAAATGAGTAAGAAACAGGCTGCTTTTGAAATTACATGCAACATTTGTGAATCATCAACTTTGCATAGTCCTTAGAGCCACAGAGGTGTGATGTTTTCAGACAATGACAAAATTTTTCATTTTCAGTTTAGTGTTCTCAAGACCACATGCAGTCATTACAAAATTCCACTTCCAGTTTTCACATTTTTGAAAAAATACACATAAGAGCAGCATTATCTTAATTACATTTTCAATTTTAGTTCAACTTCCTAGGAGATGCTCAGTTTGGCAGCTACCAAAGATCATTATATAATTAAAGCTGTTCAACGTTTTCTCAGTTCTGAAAGCAGAATGTTATAAGATCAGAGAGCAGACTCCTGCACATCTTTATATATCTAGAAAAAAAAATCCTGGGATTTTCCATCAAAGCCGAATCTGTGTCAAATCAAGTGCAACTTTCAAAACCCCTAAGGAGCAGTTACTAGAATGATAAAGAAACAAACAAGAAAATCCATATAAGGGGGAAATCTGTTCCCAAAGTTTAAGGCTCAGAGGGAGTTTATTAATTGTACACAGATAATTGTCCACTCATCCCACATTAATTTAACAACATCTTAATAGACTCAACATAACACTTTTTTGATACGAGCGAAATAAGGTAGCAGAAGCTTTTCCAGGGATTCTGTTTCAAGTCAGAGTCAATTTAGTGGAAGAAGTGAAGGGGAGAATCAAAGCGTATCCATGCAACTGCAGCTATAGTTTCCACTGGAATCAGTGACTCAGTAACACAACCTGTTGTGGTTTATTATCTCCACGTCACTAACACCAGTAGTCTGCCAAAATCCACTGCCTGCTTCTGTAAACTTCCACTGGCTAAGACCCCTGTTTACTGAAGCAAGCAAAGAAAGGAAGGAGCCATGACCATACAGAAGAGAAAAGACTATCACAGGTGCCTGTTCCAGGTCCTTCAGCCTCCTGCAAGATCGGTTTGGGAATACACCTCAACCACTAAATGCAAGAATATTCCTTGTTTCCTTACTCTTGCAGCCTGGATTAACCTAAAGTCCACATCTTCCTGACTACCAGCTGTCTTGGTTCTGAAAGTGATGGGTCTGGGCTCCTAGAGGGACTAGGAGAAGGAGGAATGCTTCGGATCAGAGGCAGCTGTGAGAAAGATCAGCAGGAGATACAAGAGGCAGCATCATCCAGATCTGGCCTATCCACACTCCTAACACAAGTTTTGTTTGGAGCAATGACCCACAGAGACAGCCCACTCTTCAAGCTGAAACAAACACCACGCAACAAAGCTTAAGTTTTGAAAGAATTCTTAAATCATATGGGATCTAGTATGAACTCCATGACACTCTTAGCAAACCAGGCTCCAAAAAAAATGCAGCCTTTTGAAGTCCTATGAAAGAAGAAGCTAAGGCACAAGTACCTGCCTAGTTTCCTGTGGAATTTACTGGCAAGTTGGTATTTTTGAAATATTTCTGCCCAAACCAAAGTGATTACAGTGAAAGCAGAGGACACCTATACATCATAAAATTTCCCTATTTTGGGACATCACACATAAAGAATTTTTTTACCATGCTCCACATATTCATTTCATGTACTATATTTTGCTTCCTAAGCCAGAAATAACACTTGTCTTCTGCAATGTCTTCCTGAAGCTTTGAATGAAAAAATCCCCCTCAAATCCCCATGATATTTAAAGATGCCTTACTAGGGTTGTTGTGCTCTTAAACTCCTTTTACATGCATCATTTTCAAGCATGTATTTACTCCCCTGTCATTTTCTGCCATTCCTATTGCTGACAAAATCCTTCCCCTCTTTTGCTAAGAATATAAGAATCACCACCATATGTTGCCTGAGGTCACCCTAATATTTCTGGGAGTAACCCATTTATATAGACTTTAGAAAAGCAGTATTTTGTCAGGGTTGAATCATGCCAGGAGACAAAGTCTATAGGGAAATTTACCATTGTGAAAAGCATAGTAAGAGTTACTTTTTACTAAACACTGCTTATAATTAGACACATAATACTAATTTTCACATTTTTTCAAAAGGCAAGGAAACAGTGTGGGGAGGGGAGGGGAGAATATGAACTCTTCCAAGTGGAAAAGGGCAACTACAGGATTATTTACAGCTCCTGAATAGAAGAATGATGAAGATTTATAAAAAAAAAAACAAACCCAGGATTCTACAGTAATGTAAACGTCCTTTTAAATTCCTCTTCACACTGTTGCACAACACTGAAAATCTACTGCTTTTACTTTGAATAGTGAAAGGTCACTATTTATACCAAATTTATCACTAGTCATGCATTTCCTACCCTTCCTCACTCTTCTCCTAGCAGAGCACTCTGTTCACATCTGGGTCTGTTTAACCAGTGATTGGAAATTTAGCCTCCTGATTTCCCGTTAAATACTAGGCACAGGAAAACAAATAGGACTTGTTTTTCAGTGAGTTTTGTCAGTCATCCAAATCTAGTGCAAACCATAGAACTGCCTGTGGTTTGGTGGCAGTGACCCAAAATATGTGAACCATATTTTCATGAAGTGAGAGGAATAAACCAGCAATTGGCTAAATAATAAGAACATGGCTTTTTTCTTTTCAGAAATACAGAAATGACTAATAATGAAACTCTTCAGTCTATCATTTCTTCTTCTTTAAAGCTTTTATCTTTTCAAATCTCTAACCAAGAGCAAGTGATCTGTTTTTGTATTTATCATGACTGCTCTTGCTTCCTCCATTTCACTACCTTAACACACACATTCACTCCTAGTTCTCGCGAGTAAGGTTGTTTGCCTAAGTGTTTTCTCATCTATAACTCTTACTCATTTAACTGCCTGAATACCTAACTCAGAGAAAGAGCTGAAGCATTACTTCTTAAGTCATATATTATACAAAATCACATATGTAGATATTTAAGAGGGTTTTGGATCTATTCTAACAGGAAATCACAAAGGATTGGGAACTTTCTTTCATTGATTTAATTCTCACTACTTTCACTTGCTGAGTAAAGACATTCCTAGGCTATAAAAGCAATTGAAAAAAGCTACCAAATATAAAGAAAAAAAATTACTTGCTGAGTAGCACCTATAAAACCCTCTTTCTGTGCAGTTTCATAAAACTTCTGGTTTTCTGCCAAGACATGTTCGCAATAAACTAGTTTTAAGGAAGGAGAGAAATGACGACTTGATGGGAAGGAAGGAAACTATTTTGCTGTATGAAAACTTAAAAGTGGGGTGGTGGAAGAGGTCTGGTAATGTTTTTATGCAATATTAACAGGCACCAAGATCACAGATAAAAGCAGTTTCTATAGTAGTTGTCTACCTTACATAAAACTGTGATCTGTTATAATCTAACCAGTCTAATCACCAGTGAAGATGTCCTCCAACTTCCTCTCCCACTCCCCTTTATAAAGCAATTTTGGCACTTATTCCCTGCTGAGGGAAAAAAACCCAACGTAGCACAGATGCCAAGCATTCCCCTTGCTGAACTGAACAGAGCTTCCCACCTGTGCAATACTCTCCAGAGTGAAGAGCCCATGAACACTTGGACAGAAAATGCCCAATTCCCAAATTGTTGTATTTTTGTGACATGTACAAATACACAGACTAATGTGACTACATGCACCAGTAACTGAAGTGATGATTTACAATCATTTAGGTCAGGCAGTTCATGCACTAGCCCATTTCAGGTATTTTTGGATTGAAATGCCATGATCCTAAGGTACATTTATTTTTAACACAAGGAAAATAAACTCAAGACTTACTTAACTAAAATTACAATAATTTCGCAGCATCACCTACTTCACCCATCAATATACAGCAACCCATGCAGAGCCTGAAAATAACCCTGTCCATGATAAATGTATCGTTAACACCATACTAGGTAGACACCATATATTCTTTTCTCTTTCCTTTACACACAGAGAAAATTTTTATCAGGTTTTTATCAAAATGCCCAAATTTTCTCTTAAGAGTACTCACTGGTGCTCTTTCTGATTTATAGATGGGGAAAGCACCCTGAGAAGCAACATGACAACATAGGCAACAGAATAGTGAAGAACAACTCCCCTTAGCAGCCATGCCCCATGTCATGATGGCTTCCTCCAAAGTACTGTCACTCTATGAGAATCACTGTGCTTCCATTCAGTGCCACTTTGGAAAAAACTCTCCAAAACATGACATAAAAAAAAATCCTGACGCTAACCCAACACAAACTTTGGTTTGTTTGGGGCATGCTACTTAATTTTAATGATAATTTATTCCACTGTGATGTTTAGCCACCAGTAGACATTTTTTGAAAATGAAACCATGAGCTGTTTCCATGAAGATACAGCACATGACAAGTCACTGAGTGAAACTATGTGCATTACATGATAAAAATAAGTGCAAAACCACATGTATACACCAAATCTACATTCTCATACTGAAAAAATTTTTACCAAAAAGGTCATTTGTGCTTCCCCCTATATTACAACCATGCACCCGAAGCCTGGGTTTTCTCCCACATGCAGTTTAAGCTTCTTAACTCATGGAGGACCAGGCCGAAGGCACAAATCCAAGCTTGAACTGTGTGATAAGAAGTTAAACTCCAGCCCAATTCAGTTGTCCTGTATTTTCCTGATATTTTGGATATGTGCTGACACAAGCTTTAAATCTTTTCATCCTTCCCTGGGATTAAGTTTAGCTTTAATGGAAACTCAAACAATAAATTCCCAGAGTGAAGGAAACAGATGGTTTTGCTAACAAGGACACTGAGAACACACAGCCCTAATTCTACCCTCTGCTTCAGTACAATCATCATGTAAGCTCAGTGTGCCTTGAGTTCTCCACCTGTACAATGCTACTAACAGCACTTGTGCTCCAATTCATCATCTACTCATATCCTGGAGTTACCTTTGTTAAAAATAACCTTGGAACTTATAACACAATTAATTTGTAATTTTTTTTTAGTTATTTACATACTCAAAGCACATGTCCCTGTAACAGTTTGAGAACTTTATCATGATACTTCACAAGGAAAAAAAAAGCTAATATTAAAAAGAAATAAAGAGCTAGGACTTCACTAATGGTTACATGATCCTTTCACTACAAACTTTGACCTGGCTCTAGCAGCATGGTCTTTATCAGCAGCAAGTCCCAGAAGTTGTCATTTTCTTTACACTACTTACTGTTCTAACTAGGACTCAATCAATGAAAGTCACGGCAATTCATACTTTACATACAGTATATTAATAAAACTGTGAATGAATGTATTGTTTGAAAAGTCTGAAGGAAAAGCTGGAAAGTCAATGAATATCTTGCCTGAGGCTTCCATAGAGACAGACAATAACATAGTTATGACACTCCTATGGTATGCATGCCACAGACTTCCGTTTTGAGCATAAAATTCACGAGCACTAGAAAAGTTTTTTCAAATTTGAAATCTTTTATGATTCAAAATACTCTATTTTCTGTTTTGGCTATACATTTAAGGAGATTGAACAAGTCAGAGCCACAGAGCTAAGTATTTTTAAACAAGGCCCAAGGAAGCACGCTCTGCACTCTGCAGCCCTTGGAGCTGCTATTTACAATCCTAGGGTCAGTTGCCTGAACTTAGTGAAGGCTCTGGAACAGAGGTAGGAAACCTCTCTGCAACTAGGGCAGAAGCAGCATATCCCTTTGCCCCACAACCTACCCAAAACAAGAACCCTTGATTCTGAAAAGGGACAACCTTTTCTAGAACAGAGACTGTCGCAGGGTTTGCAAACTAGCACAGCTCAACACAGGCAAACAGCTCCATGCAAAACTAGAGCCCCTTGATCTCTATTTGGCATACTGCACTTGTCTACAGGTGCTGGTAGGACTTCCTTCACATTTTGCATGTTTTCTGTGCCACATGATTCTGTGCTCTTTTTTCAGAAACCTTTTGGGAAAACAATGCATTTGTCCTTGTGAGCAGAGTGGAATTGTGGAAAAGCAACAGATGATGACCACACAAAGTTGTTCAGCCTGTAACCTCGTGGCTTATCATCCCAAGATGCCCTAGCTACTGAGAAACTGGGTCATGAAAAGTGGGAAGGCTGATGAATTCCTGGTAAGAGACTGAAGTTAGCTTATGTTTACAGAAAAAATACTGCTTTAGGGAGAGAACAAAGTGAACTTTCAGAGTGAGAGGGACCACAGGGACTAAACTGAGAGAGGTAATGGTGGATCAGTACCCTGGCATTCTGCAATCTCATTCTTTGAGCTCTTTGCAGGAAAGAGAAATAGAAACCTTAACATGGTGGAAGGAAAAATACATAAATTCATATGGCACTTAAGAAGATCCAAAATTGTTACGGAGAGCTATTGAGATGGATTAGGGATGGGTTAATGCTGAGAGCCAGTTCAGTCCCTTGCAACAAAAAGGCAAGCTCCCATGGGCAGCAGCATTATCCCAGTGCCACAGGCTGGCAGGATGGCACAAGGCACCACAACGTTCAGCCCTTTTCATTACCAGCACAGACTAAGAGATACAGTTTTGAGAAGGAGGTATTTGATTTGAGTACCCCCCAACACAGCAGCAAATCTGTAGGGCCTATCTGGTACTCCTGTCCCACCTGAGAAACAGTCCACTCCTTCCTACAGCATCCAGTGGCCAAATTTACTGTGGCAGTTCTTGAGGTCAGGCATCTTCTTGTTTGGCAAAAACTATGACTGCTGCTGCTCACATCTTCAAGCCTAATTTTGTAACCAGAAGAGCCTGAAACAGTTTTCTGAAGCAAACACTTATCTAATGGTACAGTTTTGGCAGTCAGAACCTTGGGCACATTCCTACTGTTCCTATGCCTTAATGCAGGCTGCTGAAGCCCTGCTGAGACAAACCAAGCAAGCTCAGTATGATCACCATCTGAACTCCAGCACAATCAGCTGAGCAGAAGTGGATGGGTCTCAGCAGACCAGCTCTCCACACCCAGAGCAAGGTAAGGGGAGAGGGAAAATCCTGGGTGCAGAGGAAGAACTCAAACTAGCTGAACAAAATCTAGTTGATAGGAAATGGGAGTGATGATGCATTGTAGGAGATCAAAAGTAAACTGAAAGTACGTCCAAGGTGTTAGTATCCGATGAAAGATCCTGTTTCTTTGTCCATGAGAGGAATGAGGACGTGTCGCACTGTTGTTCCTCAGCCATTTTCTGAGCAGACCAGAACTGTACTGGTTGCATTCAGGACATGTAACAGGAATGCTCAACAAGAAGGTAACAGTAGCGAGTCTCCAAAACACCAATGAAAAACCTAATATTGTCAATACCTTAGAATAAACATAAGCCCATATTCTTTGCACCAATTAGTAATATACTTTACAGGAAAGAGGATGGAGTCCTTCAAAGTTCAAAATATCAAGGGTACTTCTACTTTTATACCTTGATGACAGGAAAAAGAAAGACAATTCCAGAAAGCTTGCAGCATCCAGCAAGTGACAGAACTCTTGCTGCACTTAACAGTGTCACCACCACACCAGGTCAACTGAGAGAGCAGTGTCCCTTCTCAGTGTTCTAATACTACACCATGGTCCATCTCCCTGTCCTGCTGATGCACAGTGACACAATTAAGTTCCCACTGGGTGCTGCAGAAACAATCTTGCCTACCACTGTCAACTGTGCTGGAGGAGCAAAATTAAGCCCTATAAGGATACTGCTAAAAATAATCAAGTTTAGTTCTGCAATTAGAGTTGAATATAGTGAAAGCTGCAACTTCCATAAAGACGACTCATGATTAGACATGATGTCACACATTAAAAATTGAATCCAAACAACTTGTCTGTTTCACTACAAATAGCAAACTTGAATGTCCTGGCAAACTATAAGGACATGATTTACAAATACTAGGTAATATTTGGATCTTGCATTATAAGCAGTGCTCCAGTCTTTCTGAGAAACAAAAATGACTTCATTCTGGGCTCAGCCTGGTCATTTCAATAGACCAAAGCTTCAACAGAGACATAAACCATAACTGGACATATTGAGCTCAATACATACAAATTTTTGTTTTGGTCACAGACCACACAGCTAGCATCCACTCTTAACATTTCCAATTGCTTTGAGACTTTTTGCTTTATGGTACTGTTAGACTTCCAATCAGGACAGGCAGTCTGTTACAACCTCACAGCTTTTTGAACTCAAATGGCTGTTAGTATTAATAACCATATGACATGCAGATTCTGAAAAGAAGTTTTGCTTTCTTTCCCTTAAATTCACATAACAAGTAATTGACTACTTTTTCCAAACTGCTTTGCCCTACCACCTAACTGCTCCCCAGAGCCCTACAATGAAACTTGACCCCCTGTTAACTTGGTTTTTTTTAATCTAAGTTTGAAAAATTTCCAAATGAATGCCATTAACTCCATGCCTTATGCAACAAGCAGCTATGATAGAGAGCAGGCCAGAGGACTGTGTACACTTACAAGGAAAACTCTTCGGGTTCCAGGTGCCAGTCTTTCTGTTTTCAGCTTCCAGACCAAAGGCAAAGGAGAGTTGAGAAGAAACACCAGAGGCTTCTGGTGAATATGCACTGATGAAATTGGATTCAAATGTAACGTGACCTACAGAAAAACCCAGAAATATGTGAATACTTCCTGGAATTTGAAACAATGAATCAAAGGTAATTTTTATATATATTATGACTTTTAGCATTCAGACCTCTTGACTCAAGATTATACACTAATCTGCTTCCACAAAAATCAGTCAACGAAGTACAGAGAAAATAAAATATGAAATAGTTAACATTTGTGCTCTATGCTTCCAAAGCACTGCTAAAAAGAAAACCTTGGCAAATGCTGATGAAAAATAGCTTATGCAAAAGGTCAAACCACTAAACTGAGAGTTGGAGAACAAGGAGATAAAAAGAATTGCAAAGCAAACTCCAATTTCTGGTTTCTAGATGGTAGTCTCCAAAGCTGGCTTAGAGTATAAAACCTCATCTGCTGATTCTATTAAGGGCATAAATCTAGCCTGCAAAACAAATAAAACTAAACAAACAAAAAACAGGAGGAACAAAACCAGAGACACAAGCGAGCACTACACTACTTTATGGGAGGAATTCCAAAAGAAATTTTAACATACACTAGGTAAAGAAAATGCCTGTGTTCAGAGACTAAAAAGATACACAGGGTAAATGATCCCAGGAAAGTGGACATCATGGAATTGAGGCAAACAGTTACAGGTGGCTTTGAAGCAACCAGTTTTTGGTTGCTGCAAGTCCCTCCTGCCCAGCTCCTCATACCCCGATACTGCCCTTTGAGAAAGGGTTCAGTGTTGGACAAAACCATAACCAAACATATGACAGAACAGCCTGTCAGTCTATAGCATATACAGACTTGCAATTGATATTACAGTGGTTTTGTGGCACCTAATAAGCTGTTTAAGCAGTCGGGATTTAGCTTGATACTTCATCCCACGTTATAGGAAGACAACTTTAGTATACACTGGAGAGATGATCTACCATAGACTGAGCAGGGAAGCTGATGTCCCACAACACTGGTGACAGGCAGGTTCCCTGACAGACAATCACAGCTCTTTCTACAAAAAGTATAGAGGAAGCAAACATGAACACAACCACCAGTTTGAGTGGTGGCAAACAGAAATGAGCACACAGGTAATTCAGAATTAATTCTGTATCCTGCTAGAGAATGTAAAAGGAAATTTGAGATAAAAAAGAGCTACTATGTATAGCTCATTGCATGATTCTTATATAGTGGCAAACAACCGTTAGTTTACCATTAAAGTAAATGGAGATTCATCCAGTAAACTAACTAGATGAAAGCTAGAGACCAAATTGAAAATTAGGTACCTATTACTGCTGCAAATTTTTCTAAAATAAAAAGAAGGCTGGGGGTGGGATTTTGTTGGTTTTTTGTTTGGTTTGGGGTTTTGTTTGCTTGTGGGGTTTTTTGGGGTATTTTTGGTGAGGTTGTTTGTTCGGGGTTTTTGTTTGTTTGCTTGTTTTGTGGTTGTTGTCGTTTGGTTGGATTTTTAAAATTTTCTTTATTTCCCCTTGAGAAGTTCACACTACCTGGAAGCAGTTGCTTACAAGCAGAATGCACCACATTCTGAAAAGCCACTGACCAAACGTGTCCCCAGTCCCCACAGTGACAGACATCAAACCCCACACGCCACACCTCTGGGAGCACCGAGGACATCCCTGTCCTCCTCTTTGATTAAAACTTTTTGGAAAACTGAGTAAATCCATATTTGTCCTAAACACAAGCTGCTTTAAAGGACGAGTTCCTCTCCTGGGCAGCAGATGGGCAGCGACAGCCCTGCTTGCAGGAAGGCCAGGCAGTGCCATCTTCTGCCCTCTGCAGCCACCTCTGGCACCACCTGGCCTCCCCAGCAGAAGACACAGTGGTATTTACACATTTCATAAAGAAAACACTAAGTACCACAGTGTACCAAGAAGCACATTTCTCTCCATTTCCTGCCTCTAAAGAATAAAATACCTCATTTTAGCAAATTGCAGGGTGCTAGTGCTCTCAGTTCTAATGGGAGGACAGAGACCTGAAATGCCAAACAGCCACGTTCTTAGTTACAGAAACTGCTTTACTGTAACAGCTATAGAGCCAAAGTAGTCCTGTTATCTGAAAATGAGAGAGAAATTATTCATTTTACAAGACTCCCGCTTTGTTGTTCTGTCTAGAAATGGAGAGGTGAAAGTAAAAAGGAAAAGGTGTTTAGAACCACTATTAAATTAATGACAATTAAAAAGCTTTTATTAATTCTTGTGGCTTTTCAGCTGTAATCACTGCTAATTACTAATAAGCTGTTTAAACTATTAAATGTAATTACCTTGTTCTGGGCTTATGTTTTCTTAAAAAAACCAATAAAAATACTGTAATCTCAGTTTAGTAAAGTAGTCCAGTTACATCTTTTGCAGTTCTGACCTTGCAAATGTGAGTTCAAATTTTATTCTGATTTTTTTTTCAGCTTCCAATGGCATAAAGTGCATCCAATGTACTTCCATGCCCAATGATAACTGATTTCCTTTGATCCTAGATATGGATGAAATTACTTACAATATAGTTTATGTGCTTAAATAACCAAGAACAGAAAACCAGTAACAATCCTCTTGCACTGGCCAACAACAGCACTCAGCTTGGGCTTGCACCCTGGTTGTATTTTGTTAGAGTGTCAAGTCAGTGTAAAAGATACGGCTCTTCTTAGAAACTTGAAAAAATTTTTGCTATTTAAAACATCCATTATTTATTAAAAATAGGAATGATAAATACATATAACACACTCTGAAAACTTTGTCTCAGAAACAGCTAGGCCAAGTCCTTTGGGTAATAAGGAAATGGAGAAAACCTCTGTTTCAACTGATCTCAGACAAATTTATTCAAAGCCAACATCTATCAGACAAGACAGATGTTTTAGACTTCATGAAGATTTCTTCCTGTTGTTTTAGTCACATGAGAGAGCACAGAGCAATCATACTACCTTAGTGAGAAAATCAGAGACTCTGCAACTGGATCTACTATCAGACTTTGTAGTTGCTATTCCCTTAGCTTTGAAAATTAAAGATGTATATAATACACACATACATTATTATTTCCATACATGCATGGAAATAATCAACAAAGTTTGAGCTGTATGCAGAAGTGGTGATGTATCTATCCATGCCTTTGGCTGAAACTGTAGGATAAGTTATACCACATACTGGAATTTTCCTACATTTCTGCCTGAAAAGTGCAGATCCTTGAGAAAAGCTACAGGACTTCAACACCAAATCAACTTTTTTCATAACTAAATGAAATGCTTCTGTGAAAATTTTCTGAATAAAGGTAATTTTGCATTCCTGTACTCCTCAGTTTGCTCATGACTAAGCAACAAAACACAACGCAAAACTCATACTCCTAGTCCTAAACTTGAGAAAGAATATAGTTAATGTGACTATGCTTCTGCAGCAGCCTCCATCACTATATTCCTTAGCATATATAATCCCTGTCACTACACTTATTTGCATAACAGAGTACTCAGCAAAAAACCTGAGTCTTGAGTAAAAAAAACAACTTGGTTTTACAGACTGAAAAAAATCCAACCCAGAGCTCCAAAAAAACCTGCTCAGGACCATTTTGATCATCATGTTTTTCATAACCAGTTTCTACTTCAGAGCTAGCACTGCTGAGGAACCTACCTGCTGGGCAGCCAAGTCTGAATGTGACTGTTCCCACTGAGAAGTTGTACAAAATTAACACACTCCTCATAGTGTAACCATTTCCCCCCTTGTATTTACAGCTGCTACAACATCACTGTCAGTGCTTGATGATACACAGCAGTGGTATCTATCATGACAGATTTCTTTCTGGTTCTTGGAAAGTTTTTCAAGTAAACTGCTGGGGAGTTACCAGCACTCAAGATCTTTATGCCAAAACCCTGCTCCCAAGCATTTGGGTTTTACCTTGCACAGCTACAGCCCGGGGGTATCACATGGAAATTTCAGCCCAAGTACGCTGAGCATGGCCAGAACAGCTCACCAGAGAGGTGTTTATGTGAGGGAGAGTGGTTTGACCTGCACAGTTCAAGTGAAAGCCTGGACTTTGACTATGCATCAGAGGTACCCAAATGCCTCTTCCCACTCCTGCTTCAGAGACTGAAAGGCTTAACAGGACTCTAAGGTGTTAAAAGCTGTGACACAAGCACAAGTTCAACACTTCAACTGCACCAGCACCTCCAGCATGACACCAGCCCTCTCTTTAGCTCTGCCTTGCTAAGCTTTCTGCTGCCACATCCGTGCTCCCACCAACTTGCCTCTTTGCTAACTTCTGGCATGGCTGCCTCCAGCCACAGCACTGCAGTGCAAGATCCTCATCCCTACTCTCTACAGCAATCTCAACAAAATGTCATTTCTGCTACAGTGCCCCCACTGGTGCTCTAGTTATACCATATATTAGCTGAGTTGTAAGTGATCCCCCTCCCCTGGACACCTTTCTGTCTCAGCTCAAGAGCTATTCAAAGCATATCCTTTCTCAAATGTCTAGACAGTTCATAGCACCTTCTAAACACAACACAAATTAATAGAAAGACATTGGATCACTTCAAACCACCAAAGAAAATGTTTCTAATTAATAGCACAAGAGATAACTATGAATTTCCCCTTTCTTATTCTATTTTCACTGGCAAAATCCATATTACTAAATATTTATGTGAAGCCTTGCCCAGAAACTCCATCAGAAACCAATCCTATGTGTGTTCAGTGCTGTACAGAGTGTTTTGAAGACATGGTGTGAAACTCTGAACTCATTGAACTCTGTGTTAAAATTCCTAACTTTTTTCTGAAACTGCCATATAAGCTTTTTTAAAAAACAAAACAAAAAAAAACCAAAACAAAAAAACCCAAACAAACAAACAAACAAAAAAAAAAAAAAAAAAAAAAAAAAAACAAAAAAAAAAAAAAAAAAAAAAAAAAAAAAAAAAAAAAAAAAAACAAAACCAAAAAAACAACAACAAAAAAACCAAACAGGGATCCAAAGAGAGACATTCTCCATCCATTCCTAGATTTTCAAAGCAGCTTATAAAATACACATATTTTGTACTTCTCGACAACATATTACCTCAGACAAAGTCTCCCGCATCTCAGGCAGCTCTGTGACCAGTTTGGTCAAACAATACCAAAAGAAAATGAATCCAGAATCATTAAATGGACTTGGGCATTTTTAGGTCACCTAGTACATTTAAAAAGCAGCTGCTATTGCTTTGCCCATGTTATTTTAAAAACATATTAAGAGACAGCACATTAACCAAGCAGACAGCAGCACAACAGTACAGGAAAATAAGTCAACGTGGTCCAACACATTTCTCACTCCCAGTGAAGGGCTCATTTGATCACTGAGCTGTTGCACAGCCAGCATTTTCATTGTGCAATGAAAAACCTTCTGGGCATGTGTGTCAGCAATGGTCCTCTCAGCAAGGCCCAACTTCAGCAGCTGTTTGTCAGAGGAAGCTCCTCTTCCAGACTCACGTCTGGGTCCCTTTGGCACGCACTCCTCCAAATAATACATGACTAACTTGTTAGGAATACAACAATTTGGTCATAGGTGAAAATTATAGACTAAAGCTATTCTGAAAATCTTAAAACAAAACCTACACATTCATCTTTAAAAAGCATCTAAGTACAACTGGGATGGGAACCACAGAGTAGTTCTATCCTATTAGCTAGAATGCCTTTTTCCATCCATAGGCGCAATGTCCGTCAAGCCTTCGCTGGCACTGCTGAGCCAGCTGTCTCTGCCCGGACCCACGCTGCTCACCACTGCCTGCACATTCTGCACGCAGCTCCTTTAAGGTCTCCAGCAGCACCAAGGTTAAGGCGGCTGCAGAGGCTTCTGTCTCCAGAGATCACGGTTTCATGGAAGGCTGAGTATCACCACAGAAACCAACTACAAAAACAGTCTACGGGCTCCTGCCCCGTTACTCTGCTAAAGCAATTTGTACTATGTGAAAGGCAAGGACACAAATGCTGAAAACTGATCAAAGTAAATGCTGCTGTTAAAGTACCATTTTGTTTTGCTGACTTCAAGGCATCAAATCACAGGCTCTGTGTTTTGTTCCAAAAAGATGAAAGTTAAGTGCCAAGGATTTGTAAGGTTGAATTAACTATTCCTGCATGAAGACCTTTAGATAAATTCATAGCACATTTTCCAAAACAGCCATTACAAATCTGTACTAATAAGCCAGGACAAAATATGTGGTGTTGTATTGAATTACACTGCCTAGGCTTGGACAGCTGTTCTCTAAAAAAGAAGAAAAAAAGAATTTTTTCTCAGATCACATCAGCACATTTTCTGACTTACAAGTGATGCAATAAAGATGGATTTATGACATCATAACTGATTACTCTGCTGCAAAGATTAAATTAACTCATTCAAAGCAGGGAAAATTTAGAGCTGAAATCTGATAATTTATACCTATCTCTGCCCTAAGTGTTCTCACTCTTTTTCTTAATACAATATTTATGGGACATAATTTATTCTGGTATTGCAAGTCAAAGAAATTAATATGAAGAAACTTATTTTTACAGTTCACTTGTGTCTATCAATACAGGAGATTTGGAATTTCTACTGAAAGTCACTTGAAAAAATATAACGTTGGTATGCTGGCCATAATAGAATTCAGTCAAGGATTAATCCATTAATCCACCTCAAGTGGTGGGATCTGGTACTGCACCACTTTTCAGAAGTGTTTATCAATTCCTTTGGGACAGATACTTTTCTTTTTAAAATAAAAGTAAAGAAAAAATGTATCCTTTAGACAGGGACTGTGAATTCAAAATGGAATACCGTTTTTTCCTCCCCCTCATATTTTTGCTATGCTCACTGAATATTGCGTTACAGATTTGATACCAAGCCAGCTATAGTAGATCACAATGCCCAGCTTTCCAGAGCCAACAGTTTCTGAGACAGAGTTTGCTAATTTTTCCAAGAAACTCTAAGTACGTTCACATGGTGTTACTGCTTGAACATAATTTTGCTCGAAGGGTTACATATTTGTACTCTTAAATCAAATGATTGTATAAGCACGTTCCTAAAAGCACACGAGATCCTACTGCTTCCCTTCTGGGAAGGTTCTCCAGTGCAGACTCTTTGCTCAGACAGAGCAAGCACCAATTTTTGAAAACTCATCCCAGCAATCAGACAGATTTTCAAAACAGTATCAAAGAAACCACTAACTCCAAGGAAACTGCAGTGGCACTAAAAGCAAGTACTCATACCCAGAGACAGTTACCTTTTCTCCCACAGAACCCAATGCTGGCCACCTTCGCAGCCCTTGCCAGGGACACACCACGCCACCTTCTCTGTGCCAGACCAGCACTCATGGATGCTGCTGGGCCAGGGACCTGCCCCTTTGGGAGAGAGCAGGGAGGGGGCTGCGATGCATGAGGCACAAGGGAAGGAAAGACCTTTTGTTACTTCCAGGATGAGACACAACTCAGTCCTTAGGGAATGGATCTGAGTCCCTGGTAGCATCTACCCAGGTGCATAGGGGACTGAAGTTTATTTCCAAGGCTCATGCAACAGTCTAATTCTAAAATCAACCCTTTGCTTATTTTACCCTAAATACGTGATTGCAAATAGATTGGCATTGCCTGGACCTTCTCGCCCACACAGTACTGAGAGAATCAGATTGACAAAACAGCAGTTATAGCTCAGTTTTAAAAATCATGGGAAAGATTCACCCCTGGCATATTTCCACTGAAGCTACTGGCATTAAACCAGAGACTGATGTGGTCCCATACATTGTGCAATAGTATTCTCCTTTTTATGAAGTAATTTCTTGACCGTTACAATCTACCACCCAGACTGGAAAACTAGGCTCCATAAAAAAGAAGACAAGAGAACAGAAAACTTGATAAGGACTGCCCAGCTATGACCTATGGCCCACTGCACTCTCTTCATTAAGAAGTACTCTCAAAAACCTTTGACCAAAAGGTGTTTGAAAATTCCTTTTCCCTCCACCTCTATTTGTCCTGCAATAAGGGCTAAAGGTCAGGGTGTGCTGTGCCACAAAGAGCTTAAAAATCAAGTCCTGCAGCACATGAACCTGCCAACATCCACTAACAAACTATTTTGAATTATGCATGATGTTCCCATTATTAATGATTCATTCACCTCTGTCATACTTGGGGCTGTGATCACTTCCCTGCGGAGCCTGTTCCAGGGCCCAACCACCCTCTGGGTGAAGAACCTTTTCCTAACAACCAACCTAAACCTCCCCTGACACAATTCCAGACCATTCTCTTGGGTCCTGTCACTGGTCACCACAGAGACGAGACCAGTGCCTGCCCATCTCTTCCACTCATGAAGAAGTTGTAGAATGTGATGAGGTCTCCCCTCAATCTCCTCTTCTCCAGGCTGAACTGAGCAAGTGACCTCAGGTGCTAAATGGCAGCCCCAAAATGTGTTCAAGGCAAGAACCAAACAAAACTCTCTTCACCTTCAGGAGGGATGAAG
The DNA here is from genome assembly GCA_013397815.1 of Aleadryas rufinucha. NCBI lineage: Eukaryota > Metazoa > Chordata > Aves > Passeriformes > Aleadryas > Aleadryas rufinucha. Next base: position 133,887 of record VZTH01018404.1, read on the forward strand.
CATCACCCTGGAGTTCGGCACCTGTTCCATGCAGAGCGACACATTGTTTTTAATGAAGATCTAAGATTTATCATCAGAACCAGCTAGAAAACTGACCTGTCCATACACTGACGTGGCATTTGTACCCAACAGTCGGATGAGAGGGAGCCCTTTAGAACAAAAGCCCAAGGGCTTGCAGTATATTCAGAAATTATCTGTAGTTCTCCCTCCAGTCTAAGCTCCGGTACATTTCTAGCCCTAATATTAAATGACCAAGCTGAGGGTCTGTGTAATAGGATGGAATTGCAGCACATTTAGATCTCCTCATGTGGATTTGTAATTCAGCTGGTCCACACAACAGACTAAAAAAAAGCAAATTACAAGTACAATTTAGTACTATAACATTATCAAAGGCATCACGTGCAATGAGTACAGTGGTATGCTGTATGACACTAAACATACTGCTCTGTTCCTGGCAGCAGAGTTGCCTGTGTCTGGTTCATAACTGGTAGGTTACTGCACCAGTGATACTTTCTCCTCAAAAGTGTAAGAGTAGGCAACTATGCTGGTAAGGTTTAACTGGAAATGCAGTGCCTGTTCAGAAAGCACTACAGCTCACACAGTGTCAGAAATTTCTGACACAAGGAGACATTACAAATAGTGCTTCTAACTTCATGAAAATGTTGGATTATTTCTCCCTACAACTTAGTCACAATTTATTTTCAGACAAAACCACAGCAAATTAATTTCTGGTGTTCCTAAGTTGTTATTCTAAGCTGGAGCTGCCAAATGCTAATCACTTATGCAAATACCTGGGAAATAAAGGCTATTCCTGATAGAAATAACTTTGCAAATAGGCAGGGCAGTTATTGAAGTCCTATTTGCAATAGAAAGGGGTATTACTTTTACAGTGCAAGAATAGTAAGAGTAAGAAAACTTGAGGGTTTGTATAAGGACAGAACACAAAGGGCAATAACTGTATTACCATAAGTCATACTGAGACAGTTAGTTCTATGACAATCATCTTGAAAGTACAACCCAAAGAGTTTACTGATAAAATTTATGTAGATACCATACACACACTGCCTATGTTAGCTTTGTTTACCTGAATTACACAAAATCCAGCTTTTCCTGTGTATATATATTTCAATTCAATTTTCACTGAATGTGTTCTGCATTACATAGCTTTGAGAATCAGAATTCTCCTGAAAAAGAAGATTTTTCAAAAAATTCTGTCTGCAGCAAAGAAGGCAGTCCCTGCACAAGCAACTCTGCTCAGCTCTGCCAACCAAATCTAACCTTCACACGATAATCCCTCCTTTGGTCACCTGCAGAGCAAGGGCTGCCCACAATGACCAGCTCATGTCCCAAAGGAAATGCTTCTTAAACTGAGAGATAAAAGATGTACAATAAATTTCTGCCAGGACCATTTACTTTAAATGCATTTGGGGCCTCCTGAACAAATCTACACAGGCTATTCCAGGTACACCCAAGTTTCCACTGCCTGTATTTTCAGCAAGTTGGATAGGTGCTAGCCACCCAGCCACAAAAGACAGAGCTGCGCTAATGTATCACTACAGTATTGATACATCTTGCCTCTCAACAGGTCTTGTGAATCAAGGCTTGGTATTAATGCTAATACTGAATACTCTGTGTATTCAGAGACAGTATTAGCACTGCCTCATCTGCACCAGGTCTGAGGGTAGAGTTGACACAGCAGGTTCATAGTTCATCTCAACTGCAAAACACCACGCAGATGTAACAGAGCACACAGTGTCTAAAGAACATCATGGCAAAACTGGAATCTGAACACAGAATTTCCAAATCTCAGGGTAAATCCTTAATGGTTTCACATCATACTTTCCACTGTTCCACAAGCTGGGGAAGGGGAGGAGGCTGAGATAATAGGGCTTCAGAAAGCAAGTAAATACTACAAACAAACATGAAAAAGAGGACAGAAAGACTGCAGGACAAAAGGTTATGCCATTTGAAAGCCTCCACATACAAAGGAATTTGGTCCTCAGGATTTGCAGCTAGACCACACATAGATCCAGATGACTGGAAAAAAAACCCGTCATTCTACAGGTGTCTTTTAAAGGGCACTGTCACATAGGGAAGTGTAAAATGCAGCATTCACGTCTTTATTGGACATGCAAAACTAAATTCTTGCTTTCCAAGCCAAAGTAAAGAACAGCATGTGTGCATGACTCATAAAAAACGGAAAACCTAGCAGTAGTTCCAGATTTAGGAAACAGTTTTGTTTACTTTGTTGTCAGTAACTCACCAGCCCAAGTAAGAGTTGGTGCAAATGTGTGTCTGTACTACATATGCTCACAAATAATATTAGAAATTAAATACAAAGGAAACTGCTTTCAGAAGATTAAAAGTAATTGTTACCAATATACTGTCTCTCTACTCCCCTGGGGTGGGTCTTCAATCTTCTCAATTCTCTTCTTATTTTCAAACTTAAAAATAATCACAACTTTTAATCTCTGTACAAACAAAGCGGTATTTGGGGAATATTTCAAATAATGATTTTATGATACTAACTGCACAGAAAAAAGAACATCAAAACCCTTAAGGAACCTGATTTTCTATTTAATCAGGCCTAGCCTTATAAGTAGGACTACTCATATCTCTATATAATTGCAGAATCAATATCATAAAATCTGACAAAAACCTCCAGAAGACATTTGTGATGCTATCAAGTATTTTTTTGCACAATTATGCCATTTTATGCACTTCATATCTGCACTGTCTTGCTGATTCTTGCTTGAAAAGAGATTTACTGAACAAAATACTGGGTTGCTTTCCAGGTAAATAAGAAAGAACTAACTGCTGCTCCTTGCATGCAGTATTTTTCCATGTAGCTTCCAGGTGCATTTTCAGTGTTCAATTTACTTCATTGCAAGTATCACTTGAAACCCAATTAGTGGAGGAAAGAAGGCATGTTCCAATGGCCTACTCTGAGGAGACACCTACAAAGCAAGTGCCACTGTACTTCTCTGCAAAACCAATGTCATACAGAGTCACCTTTCCCAAGAGGCCTCAAAACCCCATGCACATATTCACATGCACTAGCACACTGTGTCCATGCAGAAGACATGAAAATTGTGCTTCCTTGAGAGATGATGGAAGAGTGAGCCAGACTTCAAACAGTCTTCAGGGTAAGAGAATGTTGGTTATCTCCAGAATGGTGGTAGTTCTTAATACTTTTCCCTTGCTGATGGCATTTGAATCATCAACAAATACTACCTCTCATCTAGAAACACTAACTACTGCCATCAGCATGTTTATTACATATGGCATGATCTCCAATCATAATAAAAATATTTATTTATTACAAATTGCCATAGCAATTGTTAAAGAGACAGTATCAGCTATGAATCACCTAGATTTCCTTCAAACTTTTCCAAGCAATTTAAGTTTCAGATATTTGTACCTCACAGTGGTGCTATTTTTGCATCTTCTCCTTTAAATAATAAGTTTTCCCACTCTATAAATACTCTGCTTATGTTTCACCAGGGAAAATAAGAAACTCTTCTAGAGAAACACAAACTTGAGTGTAATCAAAGTGTTATCAAAAGCAAGATCAACATAAAAACACCAAACCAATTAAAACATTTGTTGTTTTCCTATCTTGCCACAGCACGGTTTTACTTTATCAGCTGATACAGGAGCATGGCTGTCAGGCATGGCAAGGTCCACACAATTTATGTTGGAAATTTTCCCCTGTGCTGGGAGCTGAAGAAGAACGACTTCATTAATTCCAGCTTTTGGTTCAAACAGACACCTCCAGAGAACAACATAAACATGACTACTCATGACAAATGTTGCTCCAGTATCTCACATACACATGCACGAGCCCAAAGCTAGACTGGAAGCTGGCCATGGGGTTTGTGATATAAATGGACTCCTGGAAATGTCATCACTTCCTTAATTATCTTTTCTTCAGGAGGGAAAGTAATTACAGACAAAGCAGTAATTTATAAATACTCTAAGACATGTCAGATAGAAGCTTTGAGGGAACTGGAGACCACGAACACAAATCACAGTCTGTGATCAAAAATCAACACACATCTGCCTGAAAGAAATGTGTGAGCACACATGCTTACATACACAAGCACAGAGAGACAGGAAGAGTCCATCTAGCAAACAGCAGCAGCAGCCCTCTTGCTCTCTACAACCCTGCAAGAGCACATCAGTACCTGCAGGCACTTGCATCAGAGGAAAACAAGAGTCCAGTTTACAGCTTCCAACATGACGTTTTAAGGAGCAGTCAGCAAAACCAAAAACTGTGAGCAGTCAGAAAACTCATACTGATGTTTTTCCTTCTGAACCCGTTAGCGTTCTGTGGTAGGCCTTGGCATGGCTTCAGACACCGCTCCACACAGCTCTCTGAACTGAGAACGGGGCTCACTTTCTGCACACAGCAAACAGTCCCATTTCTAAAAACGGAAAATACCAAGGGTTTGCACGGCACTTTCCAAGTTGTGAGATGTCACTGCTGCCTCTTTAAGGACAGACATGCATCAAGCCACGCTCCTGCAGGACACTCGGCTCTGTACAAACAGGCTCCTCTGGCCAACACAGGACTTCCTCTGGCAGTTCTGGTGGGCAGAACTTGAAATGACTGCCAAATCCAATGACCAGCAAATCCTGAGCTGGCTAAAAATAACACGCAAAGACTGCAGTGCAGACAAACAAGATGAAGAAGGCACATTAAAAAAGGTGGTATCTTATGCAAGCACAGATGCCTCAAAGTGATAACAAAGAGAAGAGGGGGAAGAACATTGTGATGGTTTTCAAAAAACAAGCAAACTCCACTTCTCAAAGATATGGCAATGCCATGTTCATCAATCAAGGCAATTAAGACATCAATGTCATTTTAGTGTATCAGCTGCATGGGAGTCGCAGCTTTCAGCAGACATGGAGTTATCTGAGACAGACACTGAATGATTACGATTTCTGTGGAGCATGCTGCCACTATCTTTAAGGCTTTATAAGGTATATCATATGCTTCATTTCTGATTCAGTCCAGTACTCCAGCTGGGCTCTTGCGCATGGCTGTGTGTAAAGGGAGTAACAGCAGCCTGTGAAACCACCCTGGTGAGCCAGTGGAACTACCACAAGCTGTGGGCAAGCTTTGGAAATTACCCAGGATCAGAGATGCATGTGATGAGGAAGCAACAAATACAGGGTTGTTCCTGGAGTACATTTGCCACAGTGTCACTCACAACTTGACTCTGAGACCTAAGTGGCACAGAGCACTGGTGGAAGCAGTAATTCATCTGGACTTCTCATTCTCAATCTTCTTATGTGGTACCCTTCCCTCACAACACACCATGCAAGAAGATCACAATAAAAAGCAGTAGTCAACCTCAAATTGGACAGAGAGGCTTGCAGGTGGCCAAACTCATTTTCCACTGTCATTCTGTATGCCTGGTATGGCTGATTATGTTGCCTCTGCATAACTTCATGAACCACACATCATCAAGGAACAAGAAGTAACGGGTGAAGCGATTGAGTTGACCTGGATGGGCTCAGCATAACAGGAGAGCTGGCCAGCTGAAGAGGCTGAAGGTTCAAAACTCCTGTACACACTTGCATTGAAACTTGCATGTCTGCTGCTATAGCTAGAGATCCACTACTGCTGCCAAGCTAAGATGGTCAGAAAGTGAAGAGGCAAGAAAAGGAAAATACCCTTGCAATGTTGAAATTTGCTCTGCACCTTGGCAGAGGCACAGTGCTTTATCTCTCAAAGCTGCTTCTTCTAAAGCAGCAACTATTTTTCTTCAAAGCAAAGGCCTTTGACCTACCAGAAGTACCAAATATACCCACGTGCAGCAGTGTATACCTATTCAAACAAATGAATAGGTAACAAAATCCTCACTAACTCCAGCTGCCAAATAACAAACCTTGAACTCCCTTCCTGCCTGCTGTCGGCACATGACCTCCAGGCCCCCTCTGACCATGGCTCTGGTGCGGCAGGTCAGCATGTTTAAAATATGCCCAGAAAGTGGCCCCTTTATCTGAGCTGAATCTCAAGGCTGCTCCTGGATCTCTGGATGCCTGAGCATGAAACAAAACATTTTTCCCTGACATAGCCTTGGGTAAGGCTGTTGTAGTATTAAACTTCTGAAAACAGTTAAAACGAACACACTGGGAAATACAGTAAACATGTAGCATAATAGGCAAAATGAACTAGGTTTTCACCACCTTTATCATCCAGTTCTTCATAGTCCTAAAAACCAAAAACGCTGTGACACAGAAAAACTATCCTGAATTCAGGATCAGCCTATTATAATTAGCCTATTCCAGGAGCTAACAGCCATTTTAATATCAGGTTTACTCTCAAAGGAAAATTTTTGAAGTTATTATTAAATTTTTGCCAAGTAGCACTGATTAAACAGTGGGGAAAAAGGTCTGTTGAATTATGACAGCCTCAGTGGCATTACTCAAAATTATAAAAATAAAGACAAGTCCTTAGTTTTCCTGCCTTCATTTCATATAACACATGTTAAACATCTGTATCAGGCATAACATCTTAAAGTTTTTGAGGATGAGGATGTCAATGAAAACAATCATGAATCCATTGCCAGGAACTCTGATTCCATGTATTCATATGTATTCAATCCTAAGTATTCACATGAGATTAATTTTCTATGCCCCTCCTCTCTCCCTTTAACTATTTCAATTGTGCGTGCTTGAAGCAGCTCAGGGAAATTCAACCAACAGGCATAATAAAAAAAATCCTCCATTAATTTAGGACTTGATAATATACCTAAAGAGTGACTTCCATCTTGAAATAATTTTTATGCTTTTCTATACACATTTTTCTGGTGCAAATCTCTAGAGTTTCCAAGTGGCTTCACAAACAATAATTCTTCCTCAGAACAAAGAGCTCCATGAGGAAGCAACTATCTCCTTTCTACAAAATTGAGAAACTGAAGCAGTGAAAATACCCAAAGCCAGAGAGAAAGTTATTGTAAGAGTTCAGTAGTTCCTGGCATTCAGCTGAGACCCAGATCAGTACAGAAATGCACACACGCACTCACTTCCCCAGGAATATTTGATCAAATAAAACAAACAAAAAAGGCTTGCATTTTTCATGCCAAGTTCAATATAAACACTTGAGGCTATTACATGCACCCGTATTCTATTTCCTATGATAAAGCATGGCCAAATATGAATTGTGATAAAAGACATTTCTAAGAAATACTTGAAAAAGATTGGAACTTCGGGGGTTTTTACTTGAAGAAAGAAGACATTCCCAGTCTCAACACACAAGATTTCACCCCAATGGGATTAATGAAGTAAAATACAAACAAATTCCTTGAAGATCATAGATGTGATTACAACATTTCATGATATGACCTTATATTTACCAGATTTCTGCCTTAACACAAAAATGGTAAACTACTGATTCAGCTTTGCAAAGACTGTTCAGAATACATAATCCTATACCTTTCCAGTCTGTCTTTTGTCTTCTTTTTTTCCAGTTTACAGGGAAGCAAAAGCACCCAAATCTTACTAACCCTTACTAAAAAGCCTGCCTGTTACAGGAGGAACACATACCCCTGCCATGCCCTCCCCCCACATCAGCCACCCCTCCCATGTTTAAATTTGCGACTGCTTGTTGTCTGTATATTCTACACAAGTGTCAAAGTGAGTTAAATTAATGCATACACATATGTTGCATATTTATGAGAACCATGATAACTGCACAAGTATGTTTAATGCATGAACCCTCCAAGGAATTTGCTAAGGGAAGTTTACACTCCTCTCAGCAAGTAAGGAATGTGTAATTTAGCAGCATTCTAGCACAGTGATGGTTAAAAACAAAACAACCCGACCTCCTCCCCCAAAGCAAGTCTTCCCTTAAAGATTTTCAGATCTTGCATTCCATATTATCAAAACTTCAGCCAACCTCTGAACAAATACATCATTTATTTTAAACACGCTTTCGATGTTGCTAAATCTAAGTAATGTGCAGTCAAACAAAGCCACTGGTTTTATTCTGGAGTCTACTGGAAATACCCTATGACAAACAGATCTCTACCTTTGCTATCAGCATTTGCAGGCAACAGGAAATACCTCAGCTGGTAAATCAAGCTCACGTAACTTAAGGTGATGGGTACATTCTACTTTTAGACAAAGGGCCACTTGGACTTGGTTTCCACAATAACGGAAAAGATAACATTTGCTCTGCTTTGTTCTCTGAGTCTGATCCTATAAGTAAAATTGATCTTTCCAAGTTGTTTACACTCTTTTGCTCAACACTGCTGCCAGCAAACGTTGCTCCAGCTTCCTGTGCATTTTTAGAGCAGCCATCTCCAAGGGCCGTGACTGGAAGTTGCTCAGGAAATGGGAGAAGGAGGCTCAAGGCTCCAAATGCTGAAATCTATTCAGTGCCCTACACTTCAGTACACCCCCAAAGCACACAGACAACACAGCTTAGGGCAAACTGCTTTCTTAACATAAGCACGTCAGACGAGGCACAAGCAGCCTCTTTCTGCTAGACAGCAAGTATTTTTCCTCAAAGCCAAGTATTTAATCTCTCATTCTGTCAAGCTGATCAGGCAGTAGGGGCACAGCCTGCATCCCCGTGCACGCGTGTCCCGCTCACGTTGTGCGCGCACACAACTGCACGGAGCGCCGCGTTACGCAAGCAGCGCCAGCGGCACCGGCAGCGGGCCAGAGGGAAATTTGGGCTTATGCAAATGTGCACTTGAGTCATGCTGCTCTCTCGGGAGGTACAAGCTCCAGCTGCAGCCTGCTTCATCTCATCCCTGGGCACCCTTTAGTAACCAAGAAGTTAGAGGTTCCCCTGGTACCATGTGCCCACAGTGAGGGCACTCTTCTGCCTGCTTTGGATAAAACTTGTGATTACCTTCTGAGATCTACTCACACCACATTTGCCTGTGACTTAGCAACGGATTTTAAGTTTCCTAAGTAATGAAAGAAGCACTGACAAATCCATAGCAGAACCACATACAGCTGTTTAATTCTCATCAGAAACTACACTAAAAAAACCCAAAGCAAACAAACAAACCAATGCCCAAGCACTGTCCCCCCCCCGCCAAGCAAACAATCCAAAAACCCCACAAAAAACCAAAAAGCTCTACAATTTGGTCTTCATGTGCAGAAAACTGATTGTACCTACACCATTTTCAGTCATTCACAGTGCCCTTATCAGGCTGACAACCCAGTGCCTGGCATACTATGAAAGGCTTAAAAACCACCAGAACAAAACAAAATCCCAAAAGAAACCCTCATACCCCCCGCCAAATATAAAAATATCTGTTCCTCATTCATAGTCCCACAAAAAAAAAAAGTGTAATTTTTCTGTTCATCTCATGACACTAGAAGACCTGACAATTTTGATTAATGGAAGCCAATGAGATATCTACTGAAAAAACTGTAAATAATTTTTCTTATCATATACTACATATTTAAGACTGTATATATACTGAAAATGAACACAACAGTTGAAGTTTCATGGATGCATACAATACACATTGAGCTGAACTCACCACAAATCCAACAAGGCTGATATTGAAGTCAGTGGAAAGACTGATTCTGGCCAAGAGAATCTGCCTTTATTTTAATCACTATAAAAGACTTCACTTGAAAGCTCTTTCAACACAGATTTAGATCCTCTTTTTCTAAGCTTCTCCCTGTTAGATCATCATCTCTGTTCTCTCATTACAAATTCTCTAATTGTGTACACACAGGTTGCTCTCACAGGACACAGTACTAAGGATTTGTGAGTGTAATACCGTAAGAACATGAAATAAGAAGCTCAGCTGTCATGGCATGCAACGTTTTCTTTGCACTTTGGCACTCTGTTTTGATGTGTTTTGAGAGTAAACAACACTATAGCACAACTTTACATCAAAAATTTTATTCTGCTGTTGCTTTCAGAACAGCTAAAGTTCTTGCCAGTCCCTCTGAGTGCAGCACACATAAATAAGTAATTGGACTGCCATAGTCAGCAAGGCTTTCTGTACAGCAGTGCCCCCTCAGTGAAGCACTAAGGCTGTATTACACTAGTAAAGGAATCTGAACTTCAGTATTTGTTTATAGTGGTCATGGCAGGGATCCAAAGGTATTCATGTTAATTTACAACACATTTAGGTAAACGATCTGCTTTTGAAGACATCCAATTCTGCAAAGGCCTGTTGGAGATCTAAATCTGTTTCTTATTTCCTTTGCCCATCCCCCACCTTTTTTAAGTATACTTTGGGGTTGTGAAAGATAATGAAGAGGGTGGCTAGGTATGGAAGCAGTTTACTTATATGACACGCAAAGCATAGGTGGACAGTCTCCGTGCAAATTGCACATGGTTCTTTGTGGTACTTGGGTGACAACTGAGAAATATCTTTATGCAGCAAATCAACGTATAATAATCCCATTTGCAGACATACTTATCACCAGGGATCTGGACAAAAAGTAATTTCCCTTTACCTCTCTTTCATGATGGCCAAGACCCTCCTTGGGGTTTCTGAGATTGAGGACGTGCACCTCTTGCGGCAGGCTCGTCGTGCCCCGGCTTGCACAGCCAGATAAGACTGTAAAGCTTTCCAACAAGGCATGGACTGGGTGTGAATTGTTAACAGGCGATAAGACACATTCCCTCTGAGGAACAGGACCTGCAGAGAAAGACACAGACATCATTTGGAGAAAAAAAAGTAATACATCATTTATACATGTCAAATAACGATCATCCTTTTGTTCAGAAAATCCATGGGAATGCAAGCAGAAGCTTCGTATTCATTCTCCACAAAATTAAGACATTCATTCCCATTGCCCTTCTAAGTTCTCCTGAATATGCTAACTCATTGGTTTGTTTCTCTCTGAAAGTCCAAATTTTCAAGTACGAATTCCAAAACTGAAGGTCGTCTTTTCTTTACCAGGGAGGAAAACAAGGGAAAAAAAAGTCAACAAAACCCCGTTAAAAAAACAAAGGAGAAAAAAAACCAACCAACCAACCAAAAGCACCTCCAAAAAACTCCCCAAAAACCAACCAAGAAACCCACCACCACCAGTGATAGCAGGGGAATTGGTTTGTCTTAGATGTGAATTATTTGTTTATGTCAAACACTGTTATCTGCAAACACTGAAAATGCAATCATGTATAAATAACAATGAAAATTTAATATCTACTATAAAGGTAATTACATCAGGAAGGATTTGGGCGAGTTGGATTTGTTGCTTTTGAAGCAGTGCTGATTTACAGTGAATATCATTCAAATACATTGTACAAAACAGCAGGCATCTGTCACATGATAAAATGAAATGTTTGTTTACTGAGTCTATTTTGTGTCTGACAGCAATTATCTACACTGATAACAGTTATCTAGTCCAAAATAGAGTGTACGCCCTTTCAAATAATCACCACAGCATGATGTAGTGCCATACTCTTATATAGTACGTGAGACCGTGTGATGTGATAGAGCAAGATAGCACAAAAGCTGAAACATACAGAGCAGTTTACATTTAAACTATATCTCAGGAAACTAAATCAAGACAAATATTTATGAAAAGCAGCCCTGCTTTTCCAAAACGGCTCAAGCCCACCCCTGACAGTAACAGATACATGTATGTTTTTGATTCAGAAGGTCACAGGAGAACGTAATTGATTTAACCCCTAATTTGCACCAAAGTCACTCAGATAAGAATTAAATTCACATGAACCAGTCGGTTCAGAGGCTGCCAGGCATAGAAGAGAAATACAAGCTAGAAGCATAGGGTCTTTTTCTGGTTCATGCATGTCTGCAACTGAAGTAAAATGCTTCCTTTGAAAGAAGTTCAAAATAAAGAAAATCTTCAACTGATTAAATGGCAGAGCTCTATCTGGTTTTGTCAAGTCTAAAGCCAGCTACTGTAGCATTAGAGATCATTTGACACTGTTGTACACGTATGTTTAATTATATTAGCACTGACCTACACTTTGCTGGTTAAAACCACGGTTCTTTCAAAATACGGTTTGCAGTTGGCCATTTATTTACAAGTCTGAATCTGTTTTAAACCAGACTATCTGGAAAAAGCAAAGCCCTTGAGCACAGGGAGATTTCTGCAGTGCCTTGGGCCACAAAGGGGCCGTTCCTGAAACCCACCAGTGCATAGTGCATATCCTATGAGCTCCCACAGAGCAGGAATATTTGTAAAGGCAATGCTCAAGGCATAAATTACGCATGCCTGTGCTTGGGGTACAGAGGATAAACAAACTTTCTTCTCTCTAAATGAGGAGCTTGGCAGTAGCACTGACCACCAGCTTGGAGGACTTGAGGTTTTCTGGTTTTTATTTAACTCCTTTTAAAGCATACACATATAAAATGGGACCAGTCCAAGCAATGATACTCAGTTTAAGAAAAAAAATCCATTAAAAAGTTGGCCTTTGTAATGGTTGAAGAAATATTTAGAATTTGTAACAACAACACAATCAGTAGAGAGACTGCATTTTCCTGATGTACAAAAGCAGATCAGAGAACCTTCTAATCAATTAGCCCAGCCCCTGATGTGTAAGTCTTATAGCACACAATGCTGTACAACCTGCCCAAAAAACTTCTAAACTCCACAAACATTTCTCAGTCTAGGAAGGAAAGAAGCACTTGTTCATTGAATTGTTTCTTGTAGGCCAGAATGGAGTTGATGGTTAAGATGTTTCAATTATAACACACACTCACTCACAAAGAACAAAGTGCAAGACTGAACAAAACCAGAAATGGAGTTGCTGACAAAATGTGCACTTTGCTTAGCAAAGGTTCAGGAGAAAGAGCTGATACCTCCCTTGTGATTTCCTTGTGAACACCTATTCCCATGCAGTACATCTACCAATCCTCCCCTCCAGCCTCCATCTGGTATTTACTCTGAACAAATTTACCATATTAGAGTAGAAGACAACTGGATTTTCTCCTCACAACCTACAAGGGGAAGATGACTGTGACTGTTTGGTTCAGGCTGTAACCGCCTCCTTTGCTGGCACCCCAAATGCGCGTTAAGAAATCCCTCTGTTCTGCTCAACATGCAAGATGCAAACAGTCCCGGAGGGAGCAGAAGTTCACATCCTGGATAACTGTGCACAGCTGAGCTTATCTGCACAGGGCCGGGCAGAACGAGGCATGCCTGCTCTGCCTGCACTCCACCCTGGCTGGACAGGGGCCAGATCTCTGGCAGAAATCCCGTCACCCTGCTGGCAGCGAGCCCACGTGCTGTGCCAGTCCTGAGCACAGCTTACTGGTGTAGGTCCACTCTTCCAGCAGTGCAGCTGCACAGCGTCTGCCCACACACCCTGCCAGCCTGGGGCACGCTCCTCTGTCAGCTCTGGTTGGAGGGAAGTGGTGCACAGAGCTGCTCTAAGCCGCTCAGCCTAAGAAACCAATGTTTTGGGGGAACTACTGCATTTGATAGAAGTGCTTTCAGATTAGCCTTGTAAGAGAAAGGGGTACAGCCCTGGAAATCTGAACTGATGACCAGAATACTGGCAGGATGCTCCACTGCAATCAGACCACACGTGCTGTGAGACTGCCCATGTACAAGGCATGCTGGGGGGGTAAATAACTGAGAGGTTACTCCAGCTGTCGCATTTTTGCCAAGGTTCACATAGGTGCCTGTGTAGCTGTGCCCTGGGCCCATACTGCCCTTCCCAGCAACTCAAGACTCTCATGAGCACCGTTTCTCTTACGCATGCTGGCAATATCAATCCTCATGTGCTGATATTGGCATATCTGCCCAACCACTAATCCGGGTGTAGTGCCATGCCCAGCATACACTGGCATGCCTGGAGGTAGCACCAAGAGGAAGGAAAACTTATTTCTAGGTCACAAAGACCACTGAATGCTCAGCCTGTACACGGCACAAGGCAGCTTCTTCTGCCACCTTCTCTGCATTTATGCTGTACTTTAGTCTATTCTTACACTGCGTGCACTGCAGCAATGATAGGGTTATTTGCTCAACATTCATTAACTGCATTTCTTTCCAGCCCTTCATACTACACCTGCAGATCTGTCCCACTCAAAGAAAGGTGGATGCTGCTACAAAGCACTCTCACTCCCGTGGGAACTGTAAATTAGCAGCTTTTGGCTCTCTCACAGATCCTTCCTCTTTATCTTCCTTCCTTCCTACCACTTTTCTCTGACTAGAAGGCCAGTTACTTCCTCTAAGTAGTTTAAATCCTACAAAATGCATATTTACCACTCTGAAAAAAAACAAACACAAAGTCCTCCATAGGACACTACTAATCTGATTGTTTATCACCTCCACACCACCTACTTATATTTGAAAGCCAACACGAAACCACAGCCTCATCCTACCTGGGCTTTACTGTCATGCTGCTCTGCCCTCCACAAACACCAGGATCAGGCTTTGCCAGTTTTCCACTCCAGCCTCACACCCTGATTCTGCCAACCTCACCTGCATCAGCAACACCAACATCCTGCCAAAACTCATTCTTTTCAACTTCCAATTAACGCATCTAGATTGCCTTATCAGCTCTAAACATGTACAGATATTCTCCTGCATCTCCATCCCCATCAAACTTAAAGGGCCAAAGATATCTTCCAGTTTATCCATCCTACTGCAGTCACAAGCCTTTAGTGCCTTCTCTACTGAGAATGTCAGTGCGCACACAGACATCCTTGGGCTTTTGTTTAACTTTGGAGCATGTAACCACTTAATCTTATTAGGAAATCCTGGCTCCTACCACACTCAAATTTCAGTTGCTTAATGCCTTTAGAGGATGGAAAGCAGGTTAGGCAGTTTTATAAGAACCAATTAGTAGGTATATATTTTACGATGGCAAATGTTTTGTGAATTCAGAATTCTAGAGAATTGTTGAGTATTGAATTATTTTTCACTTCCAATTAATATTTTAAAGGAAATCAGTGCAGACCCAACCTTGTTTGATACTGTGTGGCTGTGTCCATCTGGAACACATTCAATACAACTTCAACATTCTTGTTTCCCATATCATCCATGGTACTAATGAGTAACATGTGCTCTGCTGTAAGAAGGTAGCAGAAATGGGAGTAAGACACTAAGGGGGATAACACAACAACCCAAGACCAACTCATAACTGTGATTGATTTTATTCAAATAATAAAGGGTAATGTACTTTCTGCTGTATTTCCATGGTGATTTCTGCAGTGTTGTCAGCCGAAAAGCGCAAGCAGCTCTCGCAGATTGTGTGAATCAGTGCTGGGGGTTCCACAGCACATTAGCATGGTTCCCATATGCCACAGCAGAGGGTACAAGCCACACCAATAGGATTGAACACTCCTCAGAAGGACAGATTTATTCTAATTGGTTTTTGAATGAGGGAATGACACTAATCTAGTCATTACATATAAAAACAAAAAAATCAGAATCCAGACTTGAGGAACAAGGGATCTCTATGCTGTCAGGTACAAAGTAATATAAATTACTGCAGATCCTGCTAGAATTCATCACTTTATGCTGAAAGGCACATTAAGACGTGGAGGAGGCTAACTAAACCAGAGATTTCAGTATGGCCAAATGGCAGACTTCCACAAAAGTTCTTTTAGAGAAGGTTAGTTTAAGGGCATTCTCTTATATCTCTTAGTGGCAATGATGGCTGAAACAAACATACTTTTGAGCGACAACTGGGAGGGGAAGGCATTTTCTCTTGAACTAAAAAGCTTCACTGAGCACTTGAGCAAGACTCAGCAATAACTTCTTCCCATGACCTTCACCACTCATTTCTAAAGATGCAAGTGCATGGGCGAAGGGCCGCTGTTCTACATGGAGCAATTGTTAACACCTACACAACCTTCTTTTCATAAAGGGTTTCTCACTGAGGGAAGCATTTTTTCCAAAAAATATACTCAACAGTTGAGGCAAATAAGAATTTACAGAGAGAAGTGATACCTATCACTCCCAGAGAAAATGTAAGTCATTACTACTTATTCAATATGGGTGGCTCTCTAACACTAAATTCCTTCCTGCACACCCCTTCACAAAAGACCACCTGGATAAGCCAAATTCCTAGTAATTTGAATGTAGAGGATAATGGACAGCCTCCACTATTAATATGAAGAGCAGCTTTTAGTACAGATGACCATGAAAAAACCAGCTTCAGACTCCTAAGCAAGCAAGACATCTCTGCTCAGGACCAGTTAATTCTGGCAAGCAGCCTTGAGAGATGAAAAAGACAAGATCAAATGGTAGGAAATATTACACAGCTTTGTGTCGAGAGGCAGTGGCATAGAGGAAACCGCAGTGTTTCTGCTCATGAAAAGGAGAAGCACCTCCATGATGACCAGCAACCACAAGGGGCTAGGCTGTCCAAGACTACTCCTGGGTTACACGATTTTCCTCTCTGAATAAGTGTGACCGCCATAAGAAAGATGCAGGGTAGAGAATATCAGACCTTCTTACTGGCCAGGAGGAAGACTAAAGCAGATGACTGTCTAAAGAATTTTATATTTGTATAAATCTACATATTTCCCTTCAGATCTTTAATTTTCAGGGAGTTCTTTTACTTTCATATCTAGCGCATATTTTTCATGGTGGAGCTACTTTTGACTGAATTACCATTGGGGCAAGGGTGAGAGGTTTAAAATTGCAGGGAGAAGATTCATGAACATGGACTAATTTTGGCTATTTTGAAAAAACAAACCAATCCAACCAACCAAAACACCCAAGATACCAGACTCCACAGATATCTATTTGAATTGAATGAGCTATTAAACTTCTACTGAGAAGAGAAAACATATATCCGCAAGAAATATCCAATAGAGGTGGCAAGATTGGTTGTAGAAAGAGTTAAAACATACAAGCTATACTAACTAAAAACATGTGCTTTTGCAAAAACTCAGCAGAGGTTTCCCACTCCAGTGCTCTGAGCTCACTAACCTCCAGCAACTCCACTACACCATCCCTGCATCCTTCCCCTTTCTTCAAGGAAGAAAAAAAAATTCTCTGGAACTACACATTAACCCACATCCCTCATCTTTACACTGACATCTGGTGCTAATGCTACATGCAATTAGACTCTTGCTCCATGTGCTGTCTATCCCCAAATATTATCCCCCAATTAATTCCCATTCCAGTATCATCATCTCTGCCCAGATTTATTCCATGTATGGGCCAAACTATTCAGACATTTCAACACATTAGATTACACTTAATCCACCATGTCTTTTGATCCTCTATTTTCCTCAGTTTTTCTAGACATTTGTTATACATAGTAAAGTCTATCTAACATCATCTGCCTGCCCACTGGGAATCATTCATATGACATGCCCCATACCTTTTTAGGTTGCTGTTATGCTTGGTACAAGCTCCTGATGCTGGCTTCTCCTTCTAAGCAAACTAATTTTTTATGCCTCTCTGGTGGATGTGTTGCAGAACATCCACTCCCATGGCTCCCAGCCACTGGTAAAAGCACAAGGTTTATCACTGTTTAGTAGAGATGATCTAATTTCAAGTGTTACCTGCACAAACTTCACAGCTTTTTCTACGTAGGAAAAAATTCAAGTTACATTTTTAAAGCAGAAATTCCTTCTTCCACTTTTTGAAAAATAAGCTTCTATTGATCTTTTGTCCTTATCAGGACATAAAACTGATGCAAGTTTAATTGGAAAGGTTAACTATCAAATAAAACTCAAGTGCTGTAGCAATGTACTGCTACTTGGAAATTATGAATTAAACCTAAACTATCCATTTAATGAAAAATTGCAAATTATAAAGTCATATTTATTTGTTATACAGCAAAACTCTATTTCAATACCTAAGCAAGCAAGGCAAAGCTAGGCAGTGTCAATCACTAAGTATCTTGTTTAACAAAAGAAACTCCAGGTGTCTTATTTATACACATATTAAGCTAATTAAACAGAAGAGGCAATGAATGAAAAACCTGTTTGGTTTAACATCCGCTGAGCACAACCTTAAGACATTGCTACCCATAAGGCATCATCTTAGAAAACAAACATCTGCACCTGGAAAACAAAGAAGTCTTTCAAAAGCAAATGTACTCTACCACAGAGCTACATTTTATGTAACCTCTGCTGTACTTCTTTCTGACCAGAAGCACTGTCAGAGCCCTACCTTCTCTTGAGGTTTGCAGCAAAACACTGCTCACAGGAACTCTTCTCTAGTATTTTTCCATGCCTGAATGTGCAAACTCATCCACACATGCTCTTACTCTGCCTTCCCATTCCTTCTCCCAAGCAAGTGTTTAGAAAACATTTCCACTAACATAAGAGCATCTTTTTAATCCCTATAAGCAGAACAGCATGAATGCATTGACTTTCATTTAAACACATCCAGAAAGCACAATTTGTTTTCCATGCCAGAGAACCAAAAACAAAGTGGTCCACCAATGTTTCAAAAAGGGTTGTTTGACTTTTTCCCATTGTTATCCTCAAGAAGTACAAAAAACCCTGAAGTTTCAAGCATTTAGTCTAAAAATCAAATGCAGGTGATTCTCTTGCATAAATCTTATGTCCCATGAAGCACCCATTCTTTTTTAAACAGTGGTCAATGTTAGTCAGACTGAGGCTTCCCTGCCCCCCAGGCAAGGCTGTATTTCAGAAATGCCCGACTTGCATCACAAACTTTTATCAAGACTGTAAAAGACACAAAATTATTTCCAATAACAAGCAGTACCTAAAATGCAAAGAAACATTGTGCCTTAACAGCCTTAATGGAAGAAGCAAATGTAGCATTCAATTTTCATTACTGTTAATGGATGAAGTTGTCTTCAGCCCAGCGATTGTACGAAGAGGAAGAAATGAACGAACACAAACTATTTCTAAAATTCCTTGTTTGTTATTCCCAACAACATTCAAACTTCATGTCGTAAAAGTCTATTTTCCCTAGAGATAGCCCATAAATTGTCTCAGATTTACCCCTCTTTACCATAGAAAGATAGGAAGTTGCATGGAAACAATGAATGGAAGTGCACTTTTTATCAGAAAACGACAGGAAGCATTCTGCTTGGTTTACATGAGAGCTCTGCATTGGGGCCAAAAGGAAAAAAACCCCACAACTCTATAAAAATGTAATGCCTGCTTAGAGCAAAAATAACTAAAACAGGTTTCAAAATCATTGTGTTTTTAATAAATCAGTATTGAAACTCATCAAACCATCCTACCCACGCTACTGCTTTTACTGTATTCCTGAAATTGGGTAAATTAAAGATGACAGAGAAGGAAATTCCAGATTTCATAAAATCAGTTTCAGGAGGCAAAGAGAGAGAACCATACTTACTTTCACAATCAGCCATACAAGAATTCATCAAAGAGCATGCACAAAAACATGCATGTAAACTTCAGTAATCTATGCTTATCTAAGGAAACAAGCCTTCTGAGTCTCCCAGCAAAATGTTACCTATTTAAATTGCAAATATATACTTCAGCTCTTTATATACTCATGGGTATTTTTGAAAGTGCTGATACAAGTTCTAATGATTTTCAAACCAACACAGAAGTGTTGGAATCCCATCTCAGGCATTAGCAATAGAATAGATAAAAGTACCAAAATAGACAGGAATAGTAAGATTATAGAATGTATACACTCGAGTGGGGACAGTGCTAAGATTTTTGGCATAGGTGAATTTTGTTGTTTGTTTTTCTTTTTTTTTTTTTCCACCCTTTCTGAATCATTTTTATTAAAAATCTCATGGCAGTTTTTCAGAATTGCAAGTAGCTGTCACATGCTTGATCCCTACTGACTTTAATTTGGAACTACATATGCAGCCATCTTTTGCCCAAAAATACACTGTGTTATATTGGTTGTCCAAGGGGCACTAATATGCAATGAAAAGAGTTTATATCTTATCTGGTGACTAAAGAGAACAACCTCAATGAGATGAGGAGAGATTTCGAGGTGTCTTGTGTTTACTGGTTCAGGGGGCATCCCAACCACAGAGTTGATAGCCACTCTTGCAATTTAGAAAATTTTCCAATTGCATTTACTGAATCTATTAGACACTTCACAAACATTCCTCAACAATTACAGTAATACACAACTCTACAAACCATTAACAGATTTTCCTTTTATTCATAACATTAGCATAATTTTTGATAGGTTAGCCAAGCTTCAAAGTAAAAGCGTAGCCAAAGTTTTCCTTTTATTAAGTTTCTTTTATCTGGCCCAAGCTGCTTCCTTTTCTTCACATACATAGACACACTGAACTTACAGGAGCTCTGTTTGTATCCTTTGCTTTTTTTTTTTTAACCACCTCTATGAGCTCCTTTCCTTCTCCATAGCTGGTTTTCTTTCCTATCCAACCCCTATTATTCCTTTCAACCATTCCTACCTAGTCCCCTAAGCTTCATCAGCATTCGGCATTCCCTACATCTGCATACACAGGGCTCTTCTTTCAATAAGATGTCTTGCTTTTATCTGTCAATTCAATTATCAGCAAGTCATATTTTGGTCTTCAGAGAGGGAACAATGAATTCTGGATGCCGGTGCATATGGATGCATGCACATCTGGAGAGTTAGAGAGAGGTGATTTCCTCTCAAAAATATCTTCTTGACAGCCACAGAAATGCAGAGTACCAGATGGTACAGCTGTCAGCTCAACAGCAACTTCCTGCAATCATCTTCTGCTTTAACTTTGTCCCTGGGCCCAGGGCTGCATGGGAGCCTTGCCATTTGTGGCTAGCCCATCAGAAGAACAGGCTAGCAGTCACTGCCTCCAATCCTTGGCCAGTATCGAAGCTTGTGGAGTCCGCTTGCAACACCAGGCAGTCAGTGAAAAGCAGCTGGAGAGGGCTTTTTGGTTTGGGGTTTGGTTTTTCCTCCCCTTAGTTCTGCCTGTCAGAAACTGACATATAGGTGCTTCACTCAAGCATGAAACTCCACAAGCCTTCCCCCTTCCTAATCTCAGCTTGCACGTCAGAAACATCACTCCATACTAAAAAAGGGAACATCTGCTCAGTGCTGTGTCAGGAAGATCTGATAAACACCGCTGCTGGACACAGAGTCAGTGAGAGCAGCGGCACTGAACCGCGTGATCTGCATGCTGCCAGCCAGACCAGGACACACTGGGGGTGCCTTTCCCAGCTCCTCAGCTGCAAAAGGATTGACAATCCTCACCAGTGGACAGGACCCTTCTTAAAATAAAGAAATGTGGCTTTGTTATTCAGGCTTTCAGCTGCAGCAGTTGGCAACTGCTTGACTCAGTCCCATCAAATGCAGTGGGGATCTTAGAAGCAGCAAGAGCCACAGGGAAAGAGAAAAACTTGGGGAAAGATGGCTCCATAAGTGAAACCATACCAGCTTTTTCCTAATTAAAAATAACAAGATTACAAGTTCAATTGAAGGCTGAATTCCTGTAACTGACCCTTTAAGGATGAGTTCACTATCACTAAATGTCTCACTGAAAAAACCTTGAAAACTGATCCTTATCAAGTGCTTAAGCAAGACAAAACTTCCCTCTGCAAAACACTTGAAAGCTTCAGTCTTGTCTTGAAAAATACAAAAAGAGATACTTAAATAAACTTTAAAAAGGGCAAAAACGACCATACGGTACCCCAGCTCCTACTCAGTTACCAACTGCTTCTTGCCCTCTGCTGCAGAATCAGCAAGGAAATCAACCCTGGAATATGCCCTGCTACAGGTTCTCTCTTCAGACTTGTGAATATTTATTACCTGGTTTGGTTTTAACTAGGAAACACTCTGTGCTCAAAATTTTTCAAGGTTCTGTGCCTAAAGAAGATGAAGAAACACCAGGTTGGCCCCAGTGCTGAGGAATGCCCCAAGCCAAGGCAGTTGTGGGCACCGTGACCTAATGCCTGGATATTATTTGAAGCTTGCTCAGAAGCACCAGCCCAGCTCCTGGACAGGCTCCCAGGCCCCAGTGGCTGTTTGGCAGGTGACAAATGCTGTGCCTGGCACCCAGGGCACAGCTCTCAGCTTCACATACACAGGGTGCCACATCATCCGGAGGGAGATGGACCCAAGTGAACAAGTCTGTGGGATGGCAAGTTTGACAGACCTGTACATACACAGCTATTCCTACAGGTAATGAAAAAATAATAAAACCTAACCCTGCAGGTTTATGAGACAGGATGAATCACCCAACATCTAACCACAGCCAACCCAGGGTGCTTCATTCTCTCCACCTCTCTTCTCCTTCCCACCAACACTTTCCAGCTACCTTATGCCTATTTTGATGCTGACCGAACCTGCCTTCCCCAGGAGCTGATTCAACTCATTAATAGGAAAGTAACCCAGCAATAAAGAGACTAAGCAGGTTTCTGTTGGCCTTTGGTGCATCTTAGAGCAGGAAGGAAGGTTTGGGGAGTACCTATGCTGGCTGTCACCAAGGGCACCAGAATAACCTGCACCCCTGTCCCTACTATGGGCAGCAGGGAGCCTCCAGACTTGATCGTGCTTGTGAAACCTCACTGACAATGTGAAAAGACCTTCCTAGAAAGAGATACTGTTGATTTTAGAAAACATGCTGACTGTGCAAATGCAGTTTCCTTCTAGTCCATGATAAGCACAACACTGAGACAAAGTACCACTTTCAAAAGCTCCTCATGCATTTTCACTTTGAATAAATATTTCCATGGTGGAGAACACAAATAGTCACAGCATAACAAGTGCTCTGATTACCAAAAAGGCTTCATGTAATACCTCACTAAGTTCTATGTATGTACATGTGTGTATAAATATATGTACACACACATGTTCTCCATAGCTATTTCATCTAGATGTTGACAAAACATTCAGTCGAAGTGAGCTCAATCACACTTTAGTCATATAAAGGTATTCATTTCACTTTTGAAGAGCATGCAAGAGACTTGCATGCTTGCATTTCCTTCAGGAAAAGCTTTTATGTTAAAAAAGCTTTTCCTGAAGGAATTTCATTTAATTTTCTCAGCACTACTATACTCACCATTTACAATGACAGGACATTGCAGTCATGACACATGGTCTCTTAAAATTGCTTTCCTAATCAGTGTTCCTGTAAGCCCACTCTTAACACCTCATATGAAATGTAAGACTGGAGCTACCTCCCTTTTAAGTGGTAACCGCATTGCACTTCTGCACTCTCCTTGCCTTCTCATCTCCACTTCCTGTGTTAAACTCCTGGAAAATGCATTTACAGCTGCACTGGGAAGAATCATCTTAGATGTAGCAGTATTAGACCTGATGTGGAAGAAGTCTGAACTGGTTTAATTATTTATTAAATGCATACACTGTCACTTCAATTCATTTACATATTTAGAACCTCATGGCACAGTCCTTCAGATAACATAAATTTATTTACTATTGTTGAATTAACATAATGCTTTTTATTCAGACAGAATCATTTTTCAGGGAGACTGAAGGAGCCATACAATGCTTTTACCAGCTCAGCTCTCAGTCCATGTCAGACTTACCTCTAGCTTTCAGGGTGGGGTCCAATCCTTTCCTTCAAAAGCAGCAGTACGGTCATTCTAACACAGCAATGTAGCACCTACATTTATGCAGTGCATAGACATCTGTCCTGGACTTCCAAACACCTGTAAACTATCCAAGATCAGTAACAGCAGCTTTAACCAAGCTCATAGATCCCAGAAAGTCCTGAACAAACAACCAAACTCCTGTTACTCTGTCCAGAAGAAACTTCCAGGCAGAAAAAGAAGACATGGAGCAGAAGAGCAGACTAAGTCAAGAGGCCATCTGCACTTACAGAGACTGAATATTAAATACAGATGAAAGCCCAAGTGTTCAAAAGTAGATCAAAGTAGGATCTGCTCGTGTTGTTCCTGCATGTATTTCAATGTCAGTATCTATTTCACCTAACTGAATGTTGGGGTCATACCAAAATGACCACCTACAGCCAGGTACCTGTCTCAAAGACACCAGTACAGAGAGGTGATCAATCATATCCATCTTATACAGAGCTGGGAACCAGGAAGTCTGAATCATCAGCCCAGAATGTGAGTGTCCAAAAAAAGAATCCAAATCCCTTGCCATGATTGGGTTTTATTGTGCACAATGACTTAATATGCAGTTTGTTGCCTCAAAGGAGAAAGCTTTCTACAGGAGGAAAAGCACCTCTGATTCAGACCAGCTCTGAAACCATCTAATCGTGAACAGATACATCTATGGTTTTTAACCATAAAAAGGCTTAATAAAAAAATAAAAATAAACATCTTCTCATCAGTACTGTCCACAGGTTTGTTTGCTGGGCACAATATTTGTCCACATCAAGTGCATGTTTTTTCTCATCTTCTGCTGCTACTTCTACAAAACTGTCAATATTCAGACAAGTAAATAGAGATCTCTGCAAGTCAACTGCTTTTGGCCTACAGTTATGAAAAGCAGAAACCATCTTTGTTTTTTCCTCCTCATACTGGAAGAAATTGAACTTTGACCTCTCAATAAGACTGACTCAACAGGATGAGTGGAATACAAGCACAGAGATCAAGTGGCCTCAGAAATCTCTGTTTTGATCATCTACACAAAAAGGCTGACAAGAAGCAACAAAAACAATACCTGAATTTTAACAAGCTCAGTGCTTACACCACACTCTAAACAGAACCTGTTTTCAAAGTGTGATGTTACATATTAAACTCAGCTGTTACTCTAATACTGAAATGTGACAAACAACCAACTCACCTTCCACTAGACCACAGGCCATTCCACCACAGCTCAGTGTTGCCATCATCACAGTGAAGTTATCTCAAAGAAAGATTACTTAAACCAGAAATTCCAGGTGCATAAACCTAGACAAACATTTTTAAGAGTATTTTCAAGAAGTTGAGGATCTGAGACTTTTGAAATGCTTGGCCCCGGTTTCCTAAATACATAATCATTTAAAGTGCAGCTTAGGACTTAAGATAAATCGTTTGCACTAACATGGCTCCATTGCTATATTTTCCCCTTTTATAACCTGTTAACATTATTACCACTAATTTATAGAGCAAAAGAAATTTAGCAGCTGAAAAGGTGAGCTTGTCCTTAGGCAAATAATTTGGTGGCTTTTAAATGAGACTTGAAATTAACCCTGTTTACCTAACACACAGAAGGTTCTCCTTGAATGCTTTACATGAAAAACATCACTTAAAGTTTATTCACATCTTCCTTAAAAAAAAAAAAAGGCATATTGCAAAACACACTTAATGGAGGAGAAGCTGATGGTGGGAGTATGTAATCATACAACACCTGGCCAGAGTGCCACAGTGCAGCATATGCCCCATGTCCTGCCTGATCTTCCACTCCGCTGAACCCAGCAGTCCAGCCCTGAAACACAGTAACAGCCATACATGGGAAACAATAGAGACACAGACTTAAATGGAATTGAAATCTCAGAATTATTTAAGGAAAATTGGGACTGGAAAGATTATTTTGGATCAATTGCCAGGAAAATGGACACATGCTCCCTCCTCTTGGAACCACAGAATGATAAAATAGTTTATGTTGGAAGGGACCTCAAAGATCATCTAGTTCTAATGCCCCTGCCATACGCAGAGACATCTGCTACTACTCCAGGTTGCTCAAAGCCCCATCCAACCAGGCCTTGAACACGGCCAGGGGATCCACAACTTCCCTGGGCAACCTGTTCCAGTATCTCACCACCGTCACAGTAAAGAATTTCTTCCATATATCTAACCTAAACTTCTCCTCTTTCAGTTTGAACCCATTACTCCTTGTTCTGTCACTACACTTCCTGAATCAAGAGTCCCTCTCTGGCTTTCTTGTATACCTTCAGATACTCTCAGGCCTCCACGCAACCTTCTCTTCTCCAGGCTGTACAGCCCAAACTTTCTCAGCTTTTCTTCATAGGGAAGGTGTTTTAGTCCCCTTAGCAACTACGCAGCCTCCTCTGGACTTGCTGATGTCTCCAGCCTGTCAGTGTCCCCCTGGATAGCATCCCTTCCCTCCAGCATGTCAGCCACATCACACAGCTCGGTGCTGTCAGTGAACTGGCTGAGGGTGCTCTCTTCCAGGCACTGCATCCTACCAGTCCTTTCCACACAGGCTGGGAGACTTCCCCAGCTGAAGGCAGCCAAAGGCATTTAAAGGTGAGGAGGAGGTCCTTATGCCTCCTCCTTCCTGCCCTCCCCCACGGATCTGTGATAACCATGAGCTGTACAACACAGACTGGGTAACAGAAATTACACTATCTCCTTCCTTTCCTTCACAGCCTTTGCCTTCTACTCTTTTTCACACTACCATTTCTTTTCTCAGTCAAACCCCATCTTACTTCCTTCAGTCTCTACAAGAAAAGTGACTACAAACTTACTGGTTCACACCACTATCTTGAATATGCATCAGGGTGTACAAGAACACTTTTACTAGTCTTTGTTTCATATCTTTTTTTCATTATAACCTCTTTGGGGCTGCATCACTTGGGCCTTTGCAATCCGTTCTGTTTGACTCACAAAGCCTGGCTATTCCTACCTGTATAAACACCACATGTCACTAGGTCATCCCAGCAGAAGTCCATGTTGCAGGAAGAGAAAACACATCAGGCTTGTAAACACACAAGCGTTATCCTGTTTGAGCAGATACTACCAAGTGTGCAATCACAGTGACACCCAGTCCTGTGAACCTCGTATGGAGCCAATTACAGGTGCAGGAAAAAAAGAAGTATATGCTCCAAAAAAGTTTATAAAACCAAAAGTGCTGGTCTTGAAAGACTACAAGAGCATTACCACCAGACAGCTACCTATATTTTTAGGTGACAAATATTTTTTTTTCAAAACAATATTGCTTTAATTAAATACTACCTGTGTTTGTGGTGAGCTTTGCAATAAAAAATTACTTTCTTGGTAGGCATCCTGTAGCTATGCTGTAAGCCTTCAAATCAAGAAACTTTCATCTTTTAGGGGTTATTCTTTCAACCTAAAATTGAATTTCAGGCCCCTTGTTGTGCCTAGGTGCAATAGCACTCCAAAAGGAATCTATAAGTAGTAATACAACATTAAAGAACAGTTTTTTCTTGTGTCAGAAATTATTTGCAAGTTAAAATGCATTTTATACTTACCCAGTTTTTAATTAAAAGCTAATTTGTGGGTTATGTGAGCATTTCAATATTTCTTTCCCCCTTCTGAACTGGGAGGTTCTGTAGGAATTGTTTTTTTCTTTTTAAGCCTTGGGTTTGGGTAGTCCACTCTATTAAATAAAGTCTAAAGGGCATTACCCATACAAAGAGCTGAAGGTCACTATCCAACTGTGCTCATTATCTCATTATATGGTCTAATTCAGTAACATGTTTTCTTCCTGGATGTGATAATTAGCTTTCTTTGTTTCTTTGTGTTTCTTTGTTTTTAACAAAAACTTGGAGATACTGGAATCTTTTAAGGAAACAGTGAATCATTTTGGAAGGCTGTGTGCAATAAGAGTCAAAGTTACGACCCTTCCTAGATTTTATCATTTCACGGCCTCCACTTCCCCAAGCAATCTGCTCTTGGATCCCTGCTTTTAGGAAAACAGCTCCTAAAAAATACGAGTAGCAATAAACTGAAATTTTCTGGTGAGAAACATCTCAATATACACATTCAGAAAATGAAAATTCATTCTAAATAAGCCACAAAATCCACAGAGAGACTATGTGCTTCCCTTTCCACAGAGGATTGAAATCATGGTAATATACTCACAGCTTAATCAAGTTAGGGCCAGTATGTATACTGTAACACAGCCAAGTCCTGGAATCATTACCTTAAACCCAGAATATACGCTAAAGACTTTAGCAGCACATGCTGCCTTCAACTCCCATTGAAATCTGTAGATTCTTGCAGGGATCTGGGGTTTTATTATCTCACAGGGTCAAGCTCTTAGTCCTTAATCAGGCAAGAATCCAGATGAGGTCCATGGGAGATTTGCCAGAGAAAGGACTAAATGGAGAGTGAGAAAGGATGACTCTAAACAAGCTGGGAGCAGATCTTTACACAGAGCAGAAAGCTTGCACATTGTACGCCTGATTCATAGGGAGTAATTTAGCTCACGCAGATGGCAGCCACATGTAAAAAGATGTGGCCGTATATATCCTATACTTGTGCCTTGTCCTCACCAAAAAGAAAAAGGCTCATCAGCAGACAGGCATCAGTTCGATTATTTAAAATGTAAACTTTGACAGAATAAATCCAGTAAGGAGATTTTCAAAACTGTTACAGTAACATAAAGGGATATATATCCAATTGTAAAATAAAACACTAACTAGTATCCTTGAGGTTCTTTTCTGCCCACCAGCAATAAAACAAACCCCATGCCGAAACAAAATAGTTCTCGATGAAAAAGTAAAATTGCTCACTTAGGAAATGTCTCTCAAAAGGCCATCTGTAACATCAGAGCTCTGAAATGAATCACTCACTAATGTATCTCTTTCCACTCCCCTTGAGGTAAAGCTCTGTTTAAGGAGTTTCTTTCTAAATGGCACCACTCACTCAACTTCTTTCTATCTAGGCAACAACCCACACTTCACTCGCTACAGCCCTTCTTCCCTGCCAAAACACCAAAAGATTTTCTCCTCCCTGACTTCCCTTTGCTCATTTCTTCCCTTATTAAGCACGTGCCCCTTGTGTTATCCTACAGGATTTCTCCCCGTATAGTTCTACGAGGGGAACTGGAGAAACAGAGATGTGGTTCTACAAGAGTTAACCGATTCCATATCTTCTTAATGTACTGCCCAGCTGCTTGTTAGCTGTAACCAGAAGGAGCACGCACACTGGCAGTTAACTGCTAAACGCATTTTCAAAACTAATAAGAAGCTGAAAACAATTCAAGCTCTGGACATGAGTACAGCACAAACTCCCAGGCAAGCAGCAGATATAAAAGGAGAACTGAGATGGCCTCCATATGAAATCACAATGGCTCTTCTCCTCAAATAATCTTTTATTAACTTTTAAGGGAATTTGGGGAAAGGAGTTTTAACGCAGGAAATAAGTCATTTGTGCCCAGTGCTAACATATCCTTTATAAGACATGTATCTTAGTATCATTGCTGCACGGAAAAAAGTCTTCGGGAACCTCAAAGCTGATTCAGGTTTCACAAAAATATAAAATGTTCACATGCACATCTGAAGCACTTCCCTTTCAGAGACCCCACAGGTGTAGAAATCCATCTTTCTGTATGGCAAGGGTTCAACTCCCATTTAAGGGCTTGCATGAAGGAAGCACAAGCCCCCTTGTCACTACAGACAGCAGGGAACACATAGAACTGACTGCTGGTGATGGGGGACAATTCCTTGTCTTTTCCAGTACATGAAAACTCCTGTTGCTCCTTCTTCAACAAGCAAACAAACAAGATTTCAGGAAAAAAATGCAGGTAGATTCTGTAAAAACTAACCACAAAACGCTAACTAAATGTAAAGGTGCAACATCATAGAAGCTTTCCTATCCCCTGACCTAAATGGAAGCAGATACCTCAGTGAGCAGGATGGCTTTTTGCTCCCAACAAAAAGAACAACCAACAGCCCAGTCCTACATATGGGGTAAGCAGTGAGAAACCTTCCAGTGAGACTTTCAAAGTGACTTGGCAACACTTAGAACAGCACTATTTGTTTTCAAGTACAATCAGTAAAGGATAGTGTTATTCAGAAAACAGTCACAATATCCTGGAACTTACTAGATGCAAAATAACTTTGCAGTGCAGTCAGCAGTCTGAGGGGCCTCATACATGCTTTGCAAGCCTT
This sequence comes from Aleadryas rufinucha, assembly GCA_013397815.1. Taxonomy (NCBI): domain Eukaryota; kingdom Metazoa; phylum Chordata; class Aves; order Passeriformes; genus Aleadryas; species Aleadryas rufinucha. Next base: position 163,474 of record VZTH01018404.1, read on the forward strand.
CAAACAGTCCCCCAGAAAGGTGGGGGAATGAGTAATCTCTCTTCCTGCTAAACATTCAAAGTACACATAAAAGCTATCATTGAGTCAGCACTTGGTGCTGGCAATTCATCTGGTTTGCTGAAATTTATAACAGCCTGAAAGTGGCCACTGCTATGCATCTTACATACCCTTTTTTTTAAATTACTACAATTATTTTTGTAGAAGAAAATACCATTTAAGCAACCCATTTCAACATATTTGTGATTAGGAGGTAATATGAGGTTTTGATTTTGGGGAAAAAGCAAGAGCTAGGGACTGAAAAAACTTGGATATTAAACAAGTGGCATCTTAATACGAACAAAAAACCAAGCAGACAAAGAAAGTTAAGCAGGGCCCAGTTAAACTGTATGGTTGGGTAGAGTTTAACAAGCTCAAATGTTTCAGGCTTTCATTTGCTTACACTGTAGCATAACACACTGACTGTGAAGGGTTCCAGCTCAGAGTCCAGAGAAGGACTGTTGCCTCTCATTTATTGAACAGTTTTCATAGGAGAAGCATAAAAGTTTCAACATTGCATTGTACAGTGGCACATTTCCTTTATGTAATGTATTGCATATCACTGTAGGAAACCAGCTGGCGAACCCTTGTTATGGGTAGAATTCCATAAGTTATATGAACAAAAAAAAGTGCTTCTGTCAGCTTTTTCATGTACTTTTGGGTAAGGATGTATAGCTATGCCAGTAAATCAAATCGTTTTGCTGCCATGTTCCAATTCTGACAGGCTATGTTTTATTTTGTGGTTATGTCTGACTGTGCCACCAGGTGAACCACAGATCAAGTTACTCAAAATACTTGAACAATACTTCGATACTCTACTTCTGTAAGAGGAAATTCATTTTTGACCTACTACAAACATGAGCTGCTGCAAAAACGGGAGGCTCCACTAGCCCTACCATGCACTTCAAGGGTCCTTTATTTGCTCTAGCAATCATGATGGTTCAGAGAAAACCAGCCACTTCTAGGACTTCAAAAGCTCTCATGTGAGCACACAGGAGTCAGGCTGAAACTTATTCTTCCTATCAGTGGGCCAGTGGTTTAAATTCATTGAATGGAATGGAAGTTAACACCCATTCTTTCACTAATACCTCATGAGATCTGTGATAATTTACTGGCCCTGCAATGCAGAGGCAGCCTTAACATTACACTGCAAGGCAAGTTACTTGGTGAAGCATAAGCCTGAGTGTATCCTGCTTTAGAAAAGCCACCACCCCCTACTGACCAACTGAAGCACCCTATTAACATTTTCTAATTGGATACAAACAACTGAATAACAAACACCCCCATTCCCTCCCCCAAGGACAGCATAGACCTGACTCATGCTAAGAGAGAATCCGGGCAGAGCAGTTTGACAGTCCCACTACTGACAGCCCTACCACCAGTGCCACAAGTTTGGCTGGAACAGAACCAAGTTCTTGTTGAGGACAAACACCCTTTTCTCTGGATAACAAGGCTACAGTAACTAATTGAATATATTCAGAAATATAGCACAGAAGTGTACTGTCATCTACTGATTTTTTTAATTATGCTTAATATTAACCATTAACAGTTCAGTTAGTCCCTTTGGACAATTTACTGCAGTTTTCATTCATTATAAATGCAGAGAGACTCCATATGTCACCTACTACACACAGTTCAGCCATTGTATGAAAAAAAATGTTTCTCTTTAAAGCTTCCAATGTAACTGCACTGTTGTATTTAAATGTTCCTTGAGATCATCCAGGATATTACAAAGATGGTTGTTTAAAAAGTCTCTTCCAGCTGTTCTATGTGTATATTAGGAGCATTACAAAGGCATCAAATACTCATTAGTGATGAGATCATCCTAACTAAAAAAACCATACTAATACACATCTTGGATACAGACAATTACAGTGAGGTATTGAACACAGGAGGAAGAACATACCCCCAAGTAAAGAGGGGAACAGAGAGCATCACACTCATTGCAGGGTCCCACCGAAAGTGAGCAATAGCATGGTTTCCCTTCACTGGCACAGCAGGTCCTCAGTAAATCTCTCTCCAACTCCACCAGCCGTGGCCTATTTAACAAAATAGCCCAGAGGACCTAACAAGAAGCAGCTTTGAAGAAAAAGCAAACAAACCCATGTGTTGCCAATGGAGAAGGAATGCCAAAAGACTTCAGACCAGAACACGAGTTTCGTTACCATTTCAGGACATGAACCGTTACCATTTCAGGACATGAACCCTAGGATTAAATCCATTAAGAAAGAGGACCTGTGCTACACCATCTTCAAATTTCTGCCATTAAATCTTCCTAGTGACATAGTGCTATACAACTCTATCAGGATTAGACACCTACTGACTGGTTTAGAATGGAATTAAGAGGAAGAAGACACAGCAAATCTGCAGAAAGTTATGGTCTGAACATGAACCCATTCTGTCTGCAGCACTTGTAGCCCACCGAGCAGCAAACTGAATCCTCAGAAAAGCTTTCCAGCAAGAGATGCCACCAGGGAGCACGGGGACACCAGTATACAGGCTGGTTCCTTCCAAAAATTTAAGTAAAGCAACTGGAACGAGATGACAACACAGGTATCAGAACTGAATCAACTTAATTAGTTCAGTCAACTAGTACAAAAAATGTTCATTGCTCCAATTAAATTACTTCAGTCCACTAGGCCAAAAAAGCACTGATTCATTGCTCAGAAATCCTCCCTGATAAATCCTGATTTCACTCCATTTCTTATTTAAGCAATCTTGTCAAATCATAGACAGTTACATGAATGCTTGACCCATAAAACCATCTCAAGTGCATTATTATTTCTCTGGAGAAAGAGGGAAGATACATTCTAGGACTCTTCAAGGCAGAAAAAAATAAAGGAGTTCTTTGTTAGAAACTTTTACTGGAAATGTTTTAGACAATTTTTTTGTTAATCCTTTACACAGTGCCTGTGTAATGTTGAAACAAACAGAAGGATATGCTGGTTTGGTTTTCTCCACATACAAGAAGATTTTAACACCACCATTAAGCAGTTCAATACTCAGAACTGTTTCATTAGAATTCTCTTCTCCTGAATCATATCAATAAAGTTGAAGTTCAGTCTAGTATTTACAAGAGCTGATTTACAGGCTTCTTGCTGCAAACATACTTTTAAGGCCCAGTAAGGGTATCAGAGACCTAGAATCAAGTAACTTGAATTTTTTAAAATTGTTTTATTCAAAATCAACCATCACAAAGTCTTAAACTTTGTTTTATCTTGGGCATGAAATTGCTGAAGAAAACCCTAGCTTTGCTAATTTCAAAAAATAAAAAAGATTTCAAGAGAACACAAGTAACACAACCAGATCTTTTTCAGGGCTGCTTTTACTTTTCTGTTACTGGCATGAAACATTCTTAATCTGACATTTCAGTTACTTTTTTTTCCTTGGTAAAGAAACCATTACTAAAGTCATATAACTGCCTTTTAACAGGAGGCACTGCAGAAGCATTTTTCAAGTATTACAATTAATACAATTGTAATCTGAAAAACCTCTGAGACCTTCCTACGATGCAAACTTGAGCTCTCTTACTTCCATCTGTAATGGCAAATGTGATCACAGAGATCAAACATTAGCACTGGGAGAACAAAAACAAATGCAGCGAACAATACGGCCATGAGCACTATTTTAGCAAGAAAAATAACTACTACTGGCCTAGTTCCAAAAAGCAACTGAGACAAGTAATTTCCAAAGTAATCTCTGAATAGTTTTCTTGCCAATTTACTCAAATACCCATTACTTTTTCAGCTTGAAGGTGAAACTATCCCACAGAAAAATTAATTACTGCTGTGAACTCATTAGTGCTATAAAAGACTATTTTGCCAGACTGACCTAACATTTCAAAGCAGAAGATACAGAAATCTGGCAACTTTTACAAATTATATAGTTTAACAAATCATCTCCAAAGTCAAAGACTACCCTAATGCAGGAAGCTGAAGCCACACATTAACTTGTATCATGTTGCTCAAACTATGCATGGGATTTAATGCAGGTCTACCTGCTGCTCTAAGTTGTCTCCCAATGACGCAAGAAAAAAGTTGCATTCCACCTGAAAATCCTTTTTGGTACAGTCTCAGATTTCCCACTTCCTTGCCTTGGTATGACTGATTCTACTTCCTGCAAAAATAGTGATTTTTTTTTTTTTTAAGTACGGATTGGCATGGCAGGTAGAGAAAAAAAGAAGTAACTCCATGAGTTAAGACACTTCTCAAAACATCATAATTAATCTATGACTTGCCAAAACTTCAACCACCTTATTCCTTATCAGAGATCACAACAAACTTCTGCAGTTCAGCATCCACGAGTCTAAAAGCAAGCAAAACAGGCAAAAAGTCTGACAGTCCCTTAAATAAAACCTTTGCGATTTTCCCACCTCCAAAAAGGGCAGGGGGAGGTTTTGAAGAATTAGCGAGACAACAGCAGTTTGCAACAATGTGATCCAAGTACGTTAAAGCGATTACGTTGGCTCTTCAAACAGTCCTGCATGGAAGGTGCCACGGTTGAACACATCTGTTTTACATATCAAGAGACCAAGACTGAGAAATGAAATACCTCGTGGGGAGATCACAGAGAAAGTCACAAACCCAGATACAAGCCTTTCATCTTTCAGTCAAAAGCAGAGGCTCATAGATTAACCCTATTCATTTAATACAGCTATGGCCGTCGGGCACAGGGACTCCACAAGGAGAACAGGTCCAGCTGGTGGTCCAGCATCCCTGCGCTCTCCTTCAGGACTCCCTGCTCATGGCTGAGCCACAGCTGAAAGGAACTGCTCTGACAGCCCATAACTCACTCCACCCTCTCCCAGAGGTGCTTTAGACACAGGCATTTACAGTCAGCCACCACAGAGCATGAACACACACACAGTCACACACGGCTGCTGTGCCTTGGCTGTATGAAGAGTGCACAACACTCCATGGGCAGCAGAAGACTCCACCATGGTCCTCCGACACAGCAGCACCGGTCCAGCCGTGCCCTGAGCCACAGGGAGCTTTGATGCTACAGAGCAGATGTTTCCCAAGAGTAACCAGGAATTGCCCATTGGACTAAACACACACACGCACAAATATATAAAATGTGTGACCATTGCTTTTAAAGTTCTTCATCTTCCACAGATTTCTTTAAAGCAACCCCAAATTTGCAAACTGAACTAAGCTGAGCTACTTCAGCAACAGCTAAATTTTCAAATAACCTTTTCACCTTTATCCACTTTCATACAATTCCTGAAGCCTAAAAAATCACCAAGGCATTGTGACACTAAGTGTCCAGTCCCCGCCACTGATTTTTCCACATTAATGAAAGGGACACAATCTCGTGAGGGAAAAAAGTCAGCTAGACTCCAACTAACTTGACGAGCTTCTCTAGTAGGACATATGTATTACTGCTCCATTTAAATTAAAATTAATAACAAAGAAAAATTTTATTTATTCCAAAATAGATTGCATCAATCATCCTTTCCAGACACAAGGCAAATTTAGTGATCCAGGAAATGAAGAAAAAGAAAAGAGGAAAAGAAGTTAAAATAACATTAAAAATAAATTCTTAACTCATTCTCGACTCCAAGTGTTAAGAAAAATACATTAATTTAAAATTTAAAAAGAAAACAAAAGAAAAAGCCACCACCAGAACACCAAACCTGCTTCAGATGAAAACAAACATTTTGCTGAAGAGATAAAACAGCAACAAACACCTTATGTTTCCATTGCCCAACCCCAAATTCCTTTATTTGTTACTTCTTCTCTGCACTACTTCCAATAATGAGAGTAATGACTTTTTCAGTTTAGTTATTTCCATCCCTGACAGGTAAAATCCCTTTTTTATTAAATGCCTATTAAGTAAGTCTCGGAGTGTGGAAGCTGCCAAAAAAAGGAACAATAGCTCCATCTTTTATAAAGTACACTTATGGAGAAAAGCACATTTTGCTTAAACCAGCTGCGCTTCATGGCATTATTAAAAACCTTTGCTTTTGTCACCTGGGGTCAAAATTTATCCTTGGTGAAATTCCATTGACTTACAACAAGTTTACACCAAAGAGGAATCCAACTCTATGCCTTCAGGTAATGAAACATGGTAAAGTCTTTGTGCTAAATATATTTTTTTTCACTCCAAATTAATCTCTCCTATGACAGCCTAAGGGACTTCAGTTCTTTTTGTCATTAGCTACAGAGGATGAAATGATTTCTCTTCTTTGAAAAGGAATGTATCTGATGCCTGTATTTTCTCTACACTACAATATAACCAGTAGCAAAATAACAGCATTGAATCATACAAGCACATTTCAGTGGAAGGAGCTTATAAACAAAAAAAATTTGCAGAAACTCAATATTTAATTTTCATGTAAAAATAGCAATTGTTTTTCTAATAGCAGATGCTTCATTTCTTGTTGAGACACCCCAGGATCACATTCAGGAATGCTGGGTTTGGGCTGCTACACCCTTTGAAGCCTAATCTTGAGTTAACTAAATATGCCCTTTTCACTTTTTTATTAAAGGGATCAAGGGTTCATGATATTTATAAGACAAATGACAGATGGAGAAGCTAAGAAAGAGTTAATAAGAGCCTGCAATACAGAAAGGATATTAAAAGATCTACAAGCAAAACCTCAAATCCCAATTCCCTTCAGAAAACAAAAGAATTATTTTTAGCAAAGTATTTATAAAATAATTACGTGAAGCTTAGAACTTGTTAAAGACGAGTTTCTTTTTTAAAAAAAAAACAACCTTGAATAAATTTCCTTAGAAAGACAAGGATTAATGCCATTCCCCATTCTCTCCCATAAAATTTTCCTCAAAACTACTTTTCATCAGTGGAGTACTTCCCTCCAGAGACCCTCAGTAATGCTGCTATTTGCCTGCATCCACACAATTCGAGTACTGCATTATGGGCTTCGTATTGCCTAGGATTCCTTTGGCATCACCCAGAGTCAGTTTTAATCCAAGAACCAGATATTCATGTTTAGAGATAAGTGCTCAGGTTCAGCAAACACTTCGATATACACTCAGCTGTTCTGCTGAATCAGGACCCACCATCCCACATCCTACTGCTCCACATGGGTGCAGAATTGTGCCGAATTCTGCTGAAATTCAACTGCTTTTAGCTTAAGAGCCTTGCTGATACAGGAAAAATGAAATCTGCTCAGTTCAAGCCATTCCAAGTCCATGATACAATTACCTCTTTGAAAATACATAACCCTTCTCTGTATCCTGACTGTCTAAATTCTTCAGAATTTTTGTGTGGGTTTTGGAAGATAAAAAACCACTATTTATGCATAAAGCACACAGAAATGGCACAGGATTTGGCTCAATTCAGTTATTGAAAGAGACAGATGACCAGATTAAAAATGTAATTTACAAAGGAATAGATCACCATGCAGCAGAAGAATGCTGAAGAAACTTAAGTCAGGGGACAGATTTAGTCTAACTTCCCAGTTTTCATCAGTCTTTGTATTTAAAGTGCTCATTTAAAACAATTTACTGCTTGAAAGGTATTATGTTTTGTGTGAAATGAAAATTAACTCTTTTTTATGTATATTTTGGCCTCTCAAAGTTATCTCACAGAGCTCACTGACATGAAGTTAGAAATGCATTATTTGCTTCCCTATCAGATAAATATCTGATATTAAGATGTTTCAAATCACCATCAGGGTGCTGAAAGAATAAAAAACTGAGAACAATTTCCACCTTGAATAGCCAGTCACTGGTTTCTCAATAGTATTTCTCAGAACTGAGAGCACGTTAGCCTCCCATGAAGAGCATGACCACTCCCTTGCAGCCCCCACAGGAGGGCTTGCAGCCTTTCTGACATGGACAGCACACGAACCAGCCCTCTGCTCCTCTAATTCTCTGAGACTGCAAATCTTCAGAAGTTCTGAGTGCTGGTTCATCTCATCCTCAAAAGTCTGAATACCCAGACCATAAAGGGATAGGAGTAGGTGGTTTTACAAGGCAGACAGAAGTCAGCTGATTATGAGAAAGAAGTGAAGGGAAAGGGAGGTAGAGAGTGAAGTCCTCATCCATTCAAAAGCTGCAACCAGCTTGTGCTTTACTTCAGTCCTAGGAATTCAAGATCCAACCTCTGTCCCTTGGTTCTCATCCTCTAAACACAATTTAAACAAACAAAAAACTCCACACCTCTGGCAACAAATACTTTGGGAAAAAGATAAAAATTACAACCTAATTATATCTGGGAAATACCCAGCAACCACTGTTTAAAATAGAAGGAAATTCGTGTAACTCCCGCTATTAATTTCTATTTTTTTTTAGATCATGTCCTTTACCTTCCAGTTGAAGGTTTTTCTACTACACTTCGAAGAATCCTATATTGCTTTTGGAAACACAGTGTTCAAGGTCAGGGGAAGTTCGTCTTCACAAAAAAGAAAAAGTAGATGTCATGACAAGGCCTGTTTCTTCCTGTTGTTATGCTTATTAACATGGCACCCGTCACCACCATATCTGGGGGGCACAGATCCAAAAGATACATGAGCTTGCAAGTGAACAGCCTGACTGAAAATGAAGCACACATGCTCTGAACAATGTAATATTACTTCTAAGAACAAGTATGTAAAAACAAAGAAAAAACAGCTAGGATTACAGTAGAGTGGAGAATCAGGGAGTAAAGAGCTGTTGGAAGGAAACCATAAAGACAGACCTAACATGAGCAGATAAACCAGCAACCTCAGTATTACAGAAAATAGGTAAATTCTTGAATATATCCAATTCTTACAGGGTCTTCATCCACCTGACCACAACCGTGAAACTCTATCATAAGGAGAGAGGTGTCTACAAGGCAAGCACAGGCAATGCCAAATATCAGGGGGGTTGAAGGAAAGTGAACATGGCTACATGGGCAAATTCTGGTTGGTATCAGATGCCATAGCTGTGCTGCTTTCTCAGCAGCAGGGATGATTTGCACCAACAGAGGATCTACCCCGGAGGCTGGAATGAGAACCTTTGGCCAGTGCAGATCCATATGCTGTATCACCCTTCTGTCTTCTTTCCAGCTGAATAGTAATGCAGCAAAGAAAAAAGGAAAAACAGAAGTTCAAGTTAAAAAATGTTCCCATTCCTTCACAGAAGGACCTGTCTTGCTGAAGGTTTGGCCCTCAGGGTCTAGGGCAGGTATGCATTTCAGTTGTCCTCTAAGACATTTTATTAAGACATGCATCATGCACCCAACCGAACAAATTTGCCAGCAAGTAAAATAAATATGTTCCAGCCTTTGATTTAAGCCACATTAGGACAGAATATTTTTGCTCCAAGATTACAAAGCCAGACTAACTTAAGAGGTTATCCAAGGCCTGGCTAACTGTGTTCAGTCCTGAGTGTTTGTGTGGAGTTCCTACTGCAGGTTGCCAGACCTTAATTTAATCCCACTTCAAAAACTTAATTCCTTCAGTCAGGCAGATAGCTTGCCAGCAGCTCTTCTCTCCATCCTGCATTGGACTTTCCATGAGGTAGAAAAATCTCAGAGCAATCAAGGTTTTCTTTGCAGTCTTTTTCTGTCTAAATGAAGCTGGATAAAGACAAATTTATAAGAAATCCACATACAAGACAAAAGCAAATCAGATTCACATAAGCATTTAGCTACATACACCCAGGTAGCACGAGGACATAGAAAAACAGGCAAATATTCTTTGAATATTTATATAGACCATTTTCAATGCAGTTAGTGAGGTGTAATCTTTAAGCTATTGGCATGAAAAACATGCAGGTCTGTTACTCATCTTTGACTGACTATCCATCTCTGTGCATCACGTCATGTAACTCCAGGGTTTTGGGGGTTTTTTGATACATTTAACACATTAGTACCTTAAAGAGCAGGAATAAAAAGAAAGAAACTAAACAGAACATAGATTCTGTCTAGAAGCTCACTTATACCTCAAAACACAAGAATGCTGAAGATATTGTAAAGTCATACAAAAAACCCCTAGACCAGTAGCAACAGTTTCAGTGCAGGACTGGCAAACAAAAGAAAGGTGTGCTCTGCTGCAGCAGCCTCACTTCTTCAGAAACAAAGAGCGAGCTGGAAAAAGGCTCAATGTATAAAAATCAATACCCTAGGGAGGTGGCATGCTGCCCCCTGCCTCCCCCAGGCTCCACCACAAGCACGCAGGGATTTTATTTATACTTCTTAACTTTATTTAGACTTCTAGTTTTATTTATACTAGTACATTAGTGGTTCAAGACTGAAAGAGCACAGCTTCTGTACACAGGCAATTAAGAGCCAAGCCTGCAGTACCCTGGCCATCACGCTGACCAGAGCTCAGGGGCCTCTACCACAGCTTTTTCACACAACTAGAACTCATTGCTTGCTCCCACCTGTTCTTCACCTAGAGACACAGACTCCCTGCATTTAAAGTATAACTGTTTGCATTAACAGAACTTGAGATCTCCAGTTGCAAAAGCTCTACCTAAATAACCTTGAGAGAGCTGTCCTTCCTCAGTTTTATATCTGCCTGACATCTCTTTCCTCTTCATCATAGTCCATCAGTTCTTGTTCTTATCTTACTGTATTCATTATACTCTGTAAAGGACAATAACTAGTTGCTTTCATTAAGAATTTATTGAAAAAATTAAAAAGCATGGAGGAAAACCAAAATAACATAGGCAGGTACAGCCAGAAACCACAAAGACAGTGCTTCCTCACCTTCTCCTAACAAACTGTGACCCTTCCTACTCACTTCAGCTAACTTCTTCCCATGCAGATAGAGGGAAGAATCAGTCTCCAAGAGAGAAAGAATTTGAAATTAGCCCTCCTCCAAGCAGGGTGCTGGACTAGACTTCCAGAGGTCCCTTCCAGCCAAAATAATTCTGTGACTCTACTTATGAATAAGCATCTGATTGAATCCAAAGCTTTTTAAGAGTTTGTTTCAAGAATATCTGCCAGAGGAAAACACAGAACTGGGGACTAAAACCAAAAAACCACAATAAATTTCAAGACAGACATGTTTTCTGAACACCAAATAACTTTCTAATAGTAGTACTGCTTGATAACACGTTTAAATGAGTGGGTTTTAATTAAAGCTGGTGTTAAGAGGTAAGCTGCCTTGTTAGGCAAGCATTCTCCTCAGCAGCCAAACAGAATTATAGTTGCGATCAATTAAAAAAAGCTTTTATTTTCTGCACTGGCACTTCCCTTTAAAGTAGATTTTTACACATCTAGAATGATGTGGATTTGCTCCAAGTAATGGCTCTTCTCAGCCAAGAGCAGCGTTCATGTCCTCAGCCGCAGACACTCAGACACACCCGGTATTGCTGAAAGTCTGTGTCTAATGAAGCTATTGCAAAATGTTAGCATCACGTACTATTAAACAATCAAAGTTACTAATGTTGGATGGATGCCTTCAAGGAGGTCAAACCCAGAGAAAGTCCCACAAGGCTTGAGGGCTTGAAACAACATAATTTTCCATGCTGAAGATGAAATGAAGCCAAAATTGTAACACATTTAATTGCTCAGCCTTGTCTCTTCCAAAGCTGGTCATCTTTTCCACAGTGAGGACATCTCAGATTTAAGCGAGCCATCTGTCCACTGTCCACTTTTCCCACTGTCTCATTTAGACTGACTGTATATCCACTTGGCCTCTTCCCCAAAGACCCACGCTGGATACAAACTGGACACATAAGAGGCTTCCCCTTGCAACCACAGAAAGAACTTTGACAAACAAACATACTGAGTAGAAACACTTCAGTGCTTGAAAAAACTACAGTATAAACTAGGTACTTGAACTCCACAGATCTTTCCTTTCTCTGTCACAAGTTATTGCAACATACTGTTTTAAAAATCCCCAGCTAGGCCAGAATGTGGGACAGGAACAATCCCCTTAAATGGAAAAGCATGTTCCTAACCTACAAGAACTCCATTAATACTGGTAACTGTTATTAAAAGGTTTTTGCCATCATCACTGATGGTTAACTATAAAACAGATTAGACAACTGTCAGGAATGATTGAGGTGAGGTTTATCCCAATAATCCAGGAAGGATGCACGGACTCAGTGACCTATTATGAACCTTTCTGGGATTCTGTCAGATATATTTTTTATAAAGTCAAATAATTGGGACTTAATTCCAGATTATAGGTCTTGGAGGCAGCATGGAGCTGAGCTGGTGCACCCTTGCAGCCCAGCTCTGTAGAGAGACTCTAGCAGCCTCAGTTTCACCAGCACAACCCTGCACCTGGGGAAATAAATCCAGCCTCTTGACAGCGCCAATAGTTCATCATGCTGGCAGAGCTATCCTGCTTCCACTCCCAAAGGCTTCCATACCAACCCTCCCCTTTATAATACATGTGCACCATGCAATTTTTAAAAAAATAAATAAGTAAATAGCCTAAAGTATTTACATTACTACTGCAGTTTTTAAGTGATTTTAAGGGTGAACATAGGTGCAAGAAAACATTCTTACAGGAACAGCACTGTTTCTCACATCACATATGATGCAATTATGATCATAATAATTTTATGGAAAACCTAGACAGAAACACAAACTTTAGCTGACCTACATTTTTTCAGCACGAAAAAGTATTTTTGATCAACAATTCTAAATATGCACAACCAGTTACACTGCATGCATGATTTACATAATACCACCTACCTGCAGCTGCAAAGCAGAAAACCATCAAAGCAAACACTGAAGTCACACAACTTGACGACATTTTTGTAAATGCTGTGTCTTCTCAAATCAACTTCCTTTGTAGCTCTTCATGTAGATTTACTTTGTTTGAAATTTGTGGTGTGCTTTGAAATCGGATCTTCTGGACTTTTAATTGCCTACAGAAAGAAGTAAAAATAAATATTAATACAAATAAAACTTACAGAAATGTTACTGGATATTTAAAATTATCTCTCTTGTAAGTAGAGAAACAGAACTCTCTTAAAGGACTACTAGAGGAGTGCATTTTATATTGCCAGATACCCTAAGTATAGCCTAGTACTCTCCCCCCTGTATTTCAGTACTTCTTTGCAGATTGCTCCCTTACACTATACACTTTGCAAGTTAGGATCTACTTGGAAGTGAGACCCCAGAGTTCTTTCTGTCAGCTAATACCGAAGTCCCACTGAAGCCTACCAATGGTACTCACACTTTCAGACATTTATTTTAAGTAATCAGACTTTCTCTGGGGCATATAGACATTTGTTTGCTTAGTTATCTGCTGCTACCTTTATTATAGCACAGAGAAATGTTTCACATGTGCTCTAGCTGGTTTACAGGTAACTCCATAAATTAAACTCATCATTTCTCAGTATGACAAACACTGAAAACTTTTCAATGCCACTTGGCACTAAATATAAATATAAACCTGTTCAGAATCTTCATTTTAAGAGATTTCAAGACATGATATACCAGGTCAGTTAAACAACTCTAGTGTGCTATACTGATAAATGACAATACAGCTGATGCCTGCAAGCCTTACAAACATCGAAAATTCTGACCCCAGGATGTACGCTGCAGATTTTGTGGGGGAAATACTTAACCAGATCCACAATATCCTCTTCCACCTTTTTTTAAAAAAATCTATTCTCAGTCATCTAGATGTCTAGAATAAGATTACAGACCAAGAAGGTAAAGAACCAGGATGCTGGTATTGTGTTCAGTCAAATAAAAAAAATGTATCTACCTTACTTCACTACCAGCCTTTGGGAGCAGATGACAGACGGTGCCTTGGCAACCACCAACACTCACCATAAAGCAATGCAAGCAATTACAAACCCCCATCATGGGGTGATAGCAAAATGCTGAGTCAGGACCAAAAAATCTAAACTGTGGCAACATGAATACCATTCAAAAGGTTCTTGCTGACATTAAAATGGAATGAAGTACAAGGACAAAAGGCCAGATTCTGTTATACAGTGTGGGCCATGCTGTGCACCAGCAAAAGTCTGCTCAACAAAAAACCTGCACCTAGACCAGCACTTCAAGATCAGCACTCATTGGGCTACGAGGAAAACACGAGAAACTCCTCAGCAGCATTTCTCAACAGGTTATTTGGCAGGGACAGCACTGCCCTGTGTGCAGGAAGCTGCATCTATACACCCAGAAAGGGCTGTCGGTGCCCAAGGCCAGAACTCCAGCCCCCAACTCAGCACCAGGCACCCAGCTCCTGGAACGTCTAACTGGTTTTGGCAGCTCCCCAGATCCCACCTGGGAGGTGGGAGGAAAGCCCAGGAGCAGCTCTGCAGGCTGCTGAGAGCACCCAGACCCAAACTTCAGCAGGACAGCAGTGTACGGGGCGAGCAAGGAGCTGACTGCCACAACGTGGGGGTTTATGCAGGTCACTCTCAAGCTCAGCGTCCCACGTAAGATGCACATTTGGCAAAACAGCAAGACAATAAATACTGAGCATCATTTGGGAAGTCAAGTATAAACTGGAATAATTTGCTGCTATTTCTCTAAATGAAAAGAAACCTAACTACCCAGTGATAGTATTTGGTTGCAACTTCAAATTTTAAATGCTGCCATAAAGAAAAATTATCAAATAGAGCAAATAATGAGGTTTCTCATCAGTGTTATCTATAGAAGACCATCATAATGTTCTGCAAGATGCCATGTGTGCAAATAGGTAATGAAGTGTTCTGAAACCCAAGTTACTGATGTACAACCACTTCACCAACAATAATGAACACAAGAGAAACCAGAAAAAGAGCAACTAGAGCACATATGCTAATATACCAAATAAGAAAACACAAGACATGACTTTGATCACTCTTCCATCAGCACAAACCTCTCATTCTTTAGTGACATTTTTATAAGGCACCAAGTTGGACAGAAATAGGGAGCACAGGGAAAGAACTGGAGAGAAAGCAATGCTGTTTAGAATGCCATTCTGACCTGAGCATCTAAGTATGTTAAAATGTCAAGTTTCAAGTCAACTCTGATGAAAGCCTTTTTGAAAAAGATTATTTAAAAGGCAGAGAGAACACATACACATTTCCATCTGTAGGAGTGATTTGATTCCTACCACAACCCACTGACCAATAACATTTCCGTGGTACAGCTCAGAGCTGCCAGTATATGACTGAAAAGCCCTAAACTTCTACCCTGATTCTGCCAGTTCATGAAGGGTGAATAATGAAGACTTAAATGAAAATTTGTAAGAACTTTCTGAAGAGTGAGCTCACTTGCTTGAAGACATGCATTAACAAACTTTAAAAGGAGGGCAAATATCCAACAACATGAAAAGGTGACAAACTGACAGTGAACTTCATGAATTTAGGATGAATGATACCCAAACTGTCAGCTCTGCAGCTGCAATTTAAGTCAGAAGACAGACAAAACTGCTATTAATAACTCATTTAAGAATAAACCTACTAAGCAGGCAATTTGTCAATATTTTGCAAAACCTGATCATCCTCACTTGTGACAGGAGTCAGCTACAAAGCTGCTATTAAGTGACCATCTGACAGTACCAAACAGAAACCAAACAACAACAACAAAACAAGAAAGTGAGAAAATTAAGCTGTGGTGCAAAATCTGCTGGATTTTGCTTCACTGTGAGACCTGCTGTCACTAAAAAAATATCTGAAACCTGCAAACTAGGGAAAGTAGAGCCAGTCCACAAAATAGGAAGACATTTCCTTTGAAATAAGAGAAGAAAGCTGTGCAAAGGGATAAGGAACCTAAACTATTTATCCAAGAAGTAAACACAACTGCTAGTCAACTCAAGATTCAAAAGAAACTTCCAAGAGAATCATCTTTTCCTTTGGGGTATATCTGGGTGGCTATTTTTGTGAGGTCACAAAAGGGCATATTAAAAGTATAACCAAAAAATCCCCATGTGGAAGAGAAAGAAGACGACATGAGAGCTTTGGGTTTACTAAATATGTTTTCATGCCAATGCTTTATACTACAATAAGCTGCAAGGAAGGCTGGCAAAAGAGGGCACCTGAATCAAAACCATTGAAGACTATGGGGTCATTTTCAGTGAAATTTGCTGTTGTAAAGGCCACTAGTCCTGGTAAAAGTGAGTGTCTAAAATGCACAAAGACCCTGTTTCATTGAGAAATATATATATATATATATATGCAGAGCCAATCAGGAATGAGTGCCGCTGGGAACATCAGGAACAATCTTACTACTACTAGATTTCATTAGTTTTGAAAGACGGCTGGGGGAATGGAAGGGGAGAAAACACATTTTGAAGCATGTAAGAACAAGGAGAGGAGAAAGCACAAGGTTTCAATTTGGTTTCAACTAGGAGCTTCTGATGCCCATGAGAATTTTGATGCACAAGGCTTAGCTAGAACCCAGTGAAAAGCATGGTGCTTTTGAAAGATACCCAAGTGCGCTGACTGGAAGGACAGATCTCATTGCTGTGGTGAGCTAGAGGACAACAAATGCTCCTTAATTCAGTGGTATTTAAAGCAATCTAAATTTGTTAGAGCCAGCAGACAAAACACAAATCACTTGAGTGCACTACTGTTTTCTCTTTGCCTTTCACTAACAGAAATAGTTTTCTTTCTAAAAATCTGCTACTCATCTTCCTCAGAATTTCAGTCTTTGGATTTTTTAAAGCTATTCTTTGAACTAAAAAGTCATCTTTAATACTAAAACAAGAAGGAAGAATTCACAGGTTACAAGCATGATGCTTACTCTTAAAAAACACCTTTCCCTAAGGATTTTCCAGTCCTTACTGACAGGCACTCCCAGACCATAAAGCTCTGTGGCCTATGGATGTACTAAGAAATCACATGCTGCACTGTTCTGCCACTAGCAGAAATGTATCCACCCCCACACCAGCCTAATGCTCTCCAGAAAGGGATGGGACTCTGCTCTAAAGTGCTTGAAGAACTATAAATGAAAATGAACAAGTGTACACCCAGGGGTTAAGCTCAGTCTTCAGGACATTTGAGCACCTTTCTGCTCAGCCCAATTCTGTACTTCTAGCCAAGTACCTGTTAAGTAGGTAAGTAGGTACCTGTATGTAGGTAGTCTTCTTGAAATCAGCAGTCTCCTTAGCTTCAACTTTTGCACACTTTTCTTCTCTTGGTAAGCAAAAAAAATTTATTTTCGCTTACTTTTTCAAAGCTTCTCTGCCCAGTCCAACCTGCAGGTGGCCAGAACCACACATTCTGGGGTGATCCTGTTTCCTATTAAAGGCTTCTCTAGCATAGGAATTTGCCACATTTCTTGCTGAATTGGAATCTTATTGGTTTATTTACCCCTTTTATTAATGTTCCCTTAAGCCCTTTCCCCAATAGCCACCATCTGTTTCATTAATTAGCACCTACCTTTCCCACACAAGTTCTTCCCCTGCCTTAACTCCATCCTTCTTGCTGTCTAAACTTTTCCTTTACTGCCTGAAGAATAACTTCCACTTCCTCTCCTACTTATCAGCATGGACTCTGGTAATTCCCTCCTCTTTCCATGCGTGGTGCCAGATGTTGCACAGCTCCCTACAACACAGCTAACAAACACTTCTCTACAAAAGCAAGCCAAAAATCCTCCTCCTCTAAGTCACATCACAAGTCCCAACAAAGTGAATGGGGATACTTGAGCGAAGCCAGCAGGATCTGTCCCTTTGTGTTGTTTTGCCATAGCAACATGAACCCAAGTTTCTAGGCCATCCAAGGCAGCCTTCACAGCCAAACCTTTTTCACTTTTGTTTGCTTGTTTTACACATGGCAACCATTTCACTTATTTAACCGGTTTTTCTCCCATTTGTCCAAGTTGCTTCCCTATGTGAATGCAGTGAATGCATGCATACCATGTGTAAGTAAAAAAGGCAATCATTTGTAATCAAGTACACCCAATCTCAAGTGAAAAAAAACCCCACAAACAGTTAACTATATGAGCAGTTCTATAAACTTAGGAATAGCATAGTTTTTGAAAGAGTTTATTTATAACCCTACTCCTATTAAATACGCATTTTTGAAGATTTCTTATTAGCTGACACTGATCATGTCAGTTCTGCATGATTTGCACACATACACGTTGGAAAGCTGATTAATAGGATTAGCAAATGTTCACGTGGAATTGAAAATTCGTACGTATTTTTAAATGCCTATGTCCAAGGCATATACACAAAGTCCCACCATTCAGAACTCAAAATAGTAACTTATTCATAAGCTATAAAGAGACAGATTTTGGTTTAGAAACAACAAAGTGGTTTCATTTTCAGGGAATATATGAATAGTAATAAAACTAAAAATCCTGACATATCAAAAGCCCAGGGAAAAAGTAACTCTGATGTCCTGCAGTTCACATGCTGCTGTGCTTGTAATGGGACATTTCAACAAGTCACAGTTAAAGGCTATGGGAACTGGAAAAGTGCCAAAGGAAGATGTCTTATGCCATTTAGCAATTGTGCCCCTCTATTCCATGTGAGTTTTGTTTTAGTATTTTGTTTATTTATTTTCTTATTAACGTTTTACAATGTAGCCTGCCAAATTACAGGAACAAAAAGATACACAAATAAAGTCCACTAAAAACGTGAAACCATTCCACCTATTCAGTAATAGTATACTGAGGTAGATTTTGTTACCTGGTACGTATTTGGCCCACAGCTGGAATGAAGCTCCAGTTTGGATGAGGGTGTCTATTCTCAGTATCATTTCAGAACCAACTTTCCCTTCAGCTTCACAACTTACTTTTTTTTTTTAATCACCTGATTTTACTGCTGTGAGTTTAGGTGACACCAGACACTGGAAGTTTCATCTAAAGAATCATTGCACAATATAGCACAAAAGTAAGAGACAGTTTACAGAAACAGGACAAAAATCATTCTGTTACATGTTCCCAGGACTTCCCTTCCCCCAAACGTGGGGAGGCATACAGGTCAATCTTCCTAGGGTGAGGGGCAAGGTTTTGCTTATCAAGTGTAAACAAGAGAATAGTCTCTTCCAGGATCAGGATGTAGGAGGGTTTCAATATGGAAGGGAAGGAAGTGCTTTCAGGCATCTTTTATGGAGGGAGTACACGAGACTTCCACAAGTAGTAGCCTGGAACAGATTCCTTTTTGACAACAGCAGAAATTCCTAGAGGTTACTGAACCTCTGCAGGAGGAAGCACAGATGGCACTGCAGACAGGGTTTAACAAGACCAACAGGGTACACATAATCTGAGTACCAAATCAGATTTTTTTTACTTTATCGTAGAGCCCTCAGGCACTTCCTACATCAGGACATCTCCAAAGGGAGTGGAGAAAACAAGATGCTGGGATGCTGTACAGCTCTAATACTGTAATGGCTCAAGCAATCTGCAGTCCAGTACCAGCTTCAGCCATGTGTTTTCTGTGCAACTCCCAGGTACTCTATTCTTTCACAAGCTGAAAAAGTCATAACAGGACCTCACCCTGGCCACAGCAGCACCCCCTTAATACCTGCCTAGAAAGACAACAGTACTTTAGGCATTCTGCTTCCAACTTCTAGTTAGAAGATGGACAAAAAATCTCACTGATCTTACCAGGAATACCAGCAGCACAATTATATGCCATCTTCTTTATACACATTCAGGAAGCAGAAGGAAGAAAAAAAGCAGAAATTACTAGAAACATACATACATAAAAACATGGCAACCCAAGAAGTCTCAAATGTACATTTAAACAAAACCCAAATTCCCTATTAACCAGTAATATCTCACCACAACTAACAGGAACCAGGCTCATGTTTTTTAAATGGGACTTGCTGCTTCTGAAAAGTTTACCCTAAAACAAAAACAAAAGCACTAGAAATAGGAATCTTCAAGCAGAGCAAGATCATCAAACTGCATAAAAAACCATCTCTACAAACTTTCCTTCTCATAGCTAAATTTCTTTGGACTAATTACTCACTTTTTTATTGTTTCTAATTGGAAATAGGATAGGTTTCCTGGCACTGGACTATCTTACTCTTCACAAACACAGTAACAGCCAACAACTTTACACAAATTTAATTTATCTTAAGTTTTACTTGGCTGAGTTTCTAATTGCACACCTAAATCAAACAGATAACAGCTCTAATGTACCTATCAAGACAGATACAACCCTAGGGAAGGCATCTCTGTGGAATTGAAGCCACAGCAGGATGGAAAGTTACCAACAATTCAGCAACGCTTCTTCCACTCAGGGTAAAAGATTTCAGCAAATTGCTGTCAATGAATGCTTGGAGCTGTTATTTTTTTCAAGACTAAACTGCAAAACCTTAGGACTGCATCTAGAAATATTCTACCTAGAACCTTCCTACCAGGTAAACAAACTAAATCAGTCTGGTGGATTTAAAATCTTGAAATTACCTCTACACCTTTAGAAAATTAGTTCTGAAACCATGACTTATAAATACCTGAAACTGTCTGCGTTCATTGTGAGACACTCAAAGAGTAATGATGAAAAGCAAAACTATAGCATCAAACATAAATTCACTGTATAAAGATGCAGTCCTCTCTGGGAAGGGAAAAACAAACAAACAAGGTAGTTAGTAAATAAGCGAACAGGATTGAAAATCAGCATTTCCCATTACAGGGGAATTGGATGAGGTGATACAAACCAGCCCTCTTCACTGCCATGGGCCATTAGATATTACAAGATGTAAATTAACAGACTGAATTATTAACTACTATGTACTTTAAAGTTAACTGCACGCATTAA
The DNA here is from genome assembly GCA_013397815.1 of Aleadryas rufinucha. Taxonomy (NCBI): domain Eukaryota; kingdom Metazoa; phylum Chordata; class Aves; order Passeriformes; genus Aleadryas; species Aleadryas rufinucha. The sequence continues at coordinate 184,064 of VZTH01018404.1, forward strand.
CAAACCCACATTTTGGAAAAAAAAGCCAAACAAAACAGAACAACAAAAGAAGCATGTCTTTTGTCTCTAGAATAAGGCAAACTCTAACAGGCAAGTAGATTAATAGATTATTTCTTCAGGTTGCTAAACAAGAATGCAAGATAAACACACTTACCAAAAGTTAACTGTTAGCCACTAATCTTTCAGCTGCACATCTTATAGGAAACTTCTCCCACACAAATAGGGAAGTCCTTAAAGTGACACACAGTTAAAAGAATGAGTCAAAAGGAGTTTCCCTTTGTGTAGGGGTACCTACCCTTTCCCTGTCTGTCAAGTAACTGGTGTAATTCCATTTGTAGAGCAGAAAAACACATTCAGGTTGGAGCAAAACTTTTTCATAAAATTTTTTATTTATAAGCAGTTCATTGAGGATTTGTTTCAGTCAGGGTATCAATCACTAGGATGTTCCACTGAGAATGCAGATACACTCCCATAAAATCTTTACTATTCAGAATTTCCTTTAATCATTTTACATTAAATGTATAAATGACAACTGTAAAAATCTCTGGGCACAGGTATGGGGAGAGGGAATACCACAACAAATTCCAATAGTCATATAAATAATTGGTGTGTCTCACCTGCCAGAAGGAAATTGCTACACCTCATCACTGGAGCGAACTAAATCACCAGATCTACAAGTATTCAGAAACACCGGTCACTTTAAATGCTGGAGGGAGGAACTAATCTGTCACAGAACACAAGCTGTACCTACTGGAGGAGTGACTTGGTTCATTAATGCAATAGCTTTACTACAAGAAAAGGCCCATCTTTTCAAATACCACAACAGCTGCTTTGTAAAGTAAAACAGAATTTTGTTTCATTGTCAAAACCAACATATCACATGTGTGATAAAATACTACTATAGTTCTTAATCACACTGTGTCAAATGCAGCTACAGTGTAACAACTTACTTGTTAAATGTAAGACAAAAGAGGACATGTCAGTCTTCAACCCACCTCCAGCTTCTTGGCAAAGAAACACATGAATTCAGCAGATTTATACTATACAGTAAGCTCACTGGATACGCAAGGATTTTTTTTTATTGTCCCTGACTAACACAATAGAACTCTGATTTCCAACAGAAAATGCCTATGCTTACAAAGCAGAATCAGAGAATAAGTGAATTGCCATTATTCTTTAAAATCACCAACAACACCTTATGTATCACAGCCCCTACTGCCTTCTGTGCAGAAAAATAACCTCTACACAGTAGCTCTACAATTAACCTGTTTCAGACCCAAGACCTCTAGATAAGCTGTTCTCCTGCAATCTAAACAAGCCTCTTGCAAAGTCTCAACTGAAATCATTTAAAAGAGAGGCCCTTTCCAGCTGACTCTCAAAACCTTACATCTTACAACAGGAAAGAAAAAAAGAAAAAAATCTAAATTTGGCCAACTAGTGTACTGAAATTAGACAATTAAAGAGAAGTGCTAAATATAATGCAATTCAATTTTTAATAATAATCAGTTATAGCTCTATTTAAAGCACTATTGACAAGATGAAGATGAAATTATTATTTTCACATTTTCCTCAAAAACACCATTCATTTCATTACACATACATCAGAAACTAGCATACTTTCCCAGACAATTATTTGTAAGCAGGACAAATCAACAGTTATTACACTTAAAATGCAATATATGAAACTGACATATCTGTTGACATATCACATCTCTGCTGAACTTGACATATATGACTACTTAGATAATCAAGGTCATAAAGTAAGTTCTTCTTAAAAAAAATCTATTTTGTGATACTTTAAATAAAAAATATGGAATATAAACTGAAGCTTTAAAGTCCCTCTTTTGGTGATTTTCAGAGATGTGTAAATCTTTCATTTTGGCTACAACAGAGTTAATTGTTGCTGTAATAGCACAAGAAATGCTGCTCTACTGGATGACTGCCAGGACATAAAAATGCAAATCCACAGTTATGGATAAAGCAATTCCAATTGCACTACTTTTTGCTAGTACATTTTCATGGCAAAACATGCTTCTATTCATGAAGTAGCTAGAAACTAGCATACCATTGTTAATCACCACAAATATTACTGGTATAGAAGTAATGCCTATTTATAATACACAAATATTTTGTGGAACCAGATCAAAGCAAAGATATTTGCAATCTGTATCTCAGAGAGTATTTTCTGAGATTCACATAAATGGCCCAAGACTTGGTAATTCATGTCTTAAATGTTAACAGAATATTATTGGAGGTATCAAAGAAAAGAATTGTAAGATAAATTAGGCAAAGATTTACTGCTATTTTCAAATCCCATTAAAACAGAAATTTCTCTTTGGCTTTACAAATTACACACTTCAGCATCTCAGAGAACCACCTGGAGAGAAAGTCTGGGGATTCCATGAAAACAACGGAGGAGGGAGATTGCCAACGGAATTGAACATACACCTTTTTGTACTTTCCGTAGCAGGCAACATCATGTAATGCCCTTAGAGAATAATGCATGGCCACTGACATATGCAAACACTTTAAATACATTTATATGTATTTTATACCTCACTATGCAGTCAGTGCCATTCTAGAACCAGAACTTGCATATCTTGCTTTAAACCTGACCTAGGACTGCTCATTTCAGTTGAACTCTATTGTGTCTCGACTTGCTCTAACACCTAATGCTGGTGGAATACGCAGTTGTTATCACTCACGAGCAGCAAATTGGCTACTCTGTAGCAAATGCTCCTTGGCATGTTTTTATCCCACCATCCGTGAAAGCTGGCTTAACCCCAAGTAGAAGCAGCAAGATTCTCGCATTTACTGTGGGTAAGAGCCCGTTCCCCAGCTCTGACAGGAGAATAGCTGCTAAAATTCCCATTCCTCACTTCACATTCAGCCATCTGTTTGTACATCCATACCTTCAGTATTTGCCATTTGGCTGCACCAGACTTCACAGACCAGAAAGCAATATGGATTGGTGCAAGCCATCCACATAACCTTCCTTGGCAACAGTCTTTACAGCCAGTATTCCTGGTACAAAGGACTTAATCATTATGCCAATATGAATCAACAAGGAAAGCCATTATTGATCTGTGCTGGGACTGTCAGTTGACCTCTACAATAACAAGCTAGTAATGACTTCTTAAAACCTAAGAGAATATCTAAAAATATTTTCTCTTGTGGAAATCCTAAATACTAGAAATAGTTTCTTGTGAGAATACAACTGCTTTACGAGTCAACTTGAGCTCTCAAGATGTCTTTAGATCATAAATGTGATATAGTAAGACCTCCACTGTGAAAATATTTTGTCTAGTTTAATATCTGAAACTTTGCAAGATTACTCAAAATATCATTTCTTAGGTTTAATTCACTTCAAATATCTTCAAAGAGAAATTTCAGTCAGATAAACCTCTAATGTTTTTGCAAGTCAGTAATGGCTAATATGATAAAAATTCCATTCAGATGAATGGGAGACATGCCTGCTAGAGGAAATTTATAAACAGGAGTTTAAAAATAATGTGTTTATTTCAATGTATGTGGGTGTTCCAAGTAAACTGATATTCACCTTCTACAGAAATAGTATCAAAAGTATAGGCCCAAAGTTTTAATAAATTACAACTATGGTAGGAAGAGAGACTTCATAGACAAAGTTTTGTGTTCCCCCTGCTGGTTTAGCAATTGACTTCAAAACACTGTTCCTGAGGTAGGCACCAAGATGCTGGGGTATGAAAAGATGGTTTTGCATGCCAGGAACAAAACCTGAAGCTTACTTTTTAAAAGAATTCATATCCTTGGTGGATATCACTTACACACTTTGACTAGATGAGGCTCTGGACACGCAAAACGTACATCAAATTCAACNCATTTACTGTGGGTAAGAGCCCGTTCCCCAGCTCTGACAGGAGAATAGCTGCTAAAATTCCCATTCCTCACTTCACATTCAGCCATCTGTTTGTACATCCATACCTTCAGTATTTGCCATTTGGCTGCACCAGACTTCACAGACCAGAAAGCAATATGGATTGGTGCAAGCCATCCACATAACCTTCCTTGGCAACAGTCTTTACAGCCAGTATTCCTGGTACAAAGGACTTAATCATTATGCCAATATGAATCAACAAGGAAAGCCATTATTGATCTGTGCTGGGACTGTCAGTTGACCTCTACAATAACAAGCTAGTAATGACTTCTTAAAACCTAAGAGAATATCTAAAAATATTTTCTCTTGTGGAAATCCTAAATACTAGAAATAGTTTCTTGTGAGAATACAACTGCTTTACGAGTCAACTTGAGCTCTCAAGATGTCTTTAGATCATAAATGTGATATAGTAAGACCTCCACTGTGAAAATATTTTGTCTAGTTTAATATCTGAAACTTTGCAAGATTACTCAAAATATCATTTCTTAGGTTTAATTCACTTCAAATATCTTCAAAGAGAAATTTCAGTCAGATAAACCTCTAATGTTTTTGCAAGTCAGTAATGGCTAATATGATAAAAATTCCATTCAGATGAATGGGAGACATGCCTGCTAGAGGAAATTTATAAACAGGAGTTTAAAAATAATGTGTTTATTTCAATGTATGTGGGTGTTCCAAGTAAACTGATATTCACCTTCTACAGAAATAGTATCAAAAGTATAGGCCCAAAGTTTTAATAAATTACAACTATGGTAGGAAGAGAGACTTCATAGACAAAGTTTTGTGTTCCCCCTGCTGGTTTAGCAATTGACTTCAAAACACTGTTCCTGAGGTAGGCACCAAGATGCTGGGGTATGAAAAGATGGTTTTGCATGCCAGGAACAAAACCTGAAGCTTACTTTTTAAAAGAATTCATATCCTTGGTGGATATCACTTACACACTTTGACTAGATGAGGCTCTGGACACGCAAAACGTACATCAAATTCAACAATGAAACAAGATCTCCCCAGGGACAGAAAGCATGTCAAAAGAGAAAAATCTGAAGTGTCACTTTAAGCTTAAAAAGGCTGGACTGCAGCAAACAATTGGGGGAAGCACGTTTCAGAGTAAAGGACTCTTCACTGAAGGAAGCCAATGACCTGCCCCCCCTCCAACACACGTCCCTCCCTTCCTCCCCCAGCCGAGCACCAGCTGCAGCAGTTGATGTCGGCCCAGGTCTGCATTCGAAGAGCAGCTCCTCCTCAGCTAGAGGTGAGCTCCTCCAGCTTGAGCTGGAGCTCAAGCCCTGTAAGCTTTCATGGGTTAAACTGGAGCTCTTCAAATGAATAAGCATCTTCCATTAACATTTTACTAACACCCTTGTTGGGAATACTTTGGCAAGACACCTGTGCAGTGTTAATTAAAACCGAGCTACCAACTTATGCTGTGCCTGGCATTCATGGAAAAAAGCATGGACTGTAAGGCAAATAAAGTAATCTTCATAAGTAGCAATAAACAAATAAACTTTGTCTTGGGAAGACATTTCATTTACACACGTAAAGTCTTTCACATATGAGACTACAATAGTATCAGTCCTCTGGGTCACCATGAGACAAACCTAATTGATGCCACAATTAATGAGCAGGCTCTCACTTTGCATTTTCTCCCCAGTGGGGGTCTAATATCAGCCTCTTTGACCTCACCAAACAAAAAGTAGATAAAAGCTTAGATTGCTATAAATACAGACCCAAACAGAAAAACTTTTTTCTTAGAACAAAATCACAGCACTTAACTGTCCAAGTGTCCCTCTAATAAGTTACAAACACTATCAGAAAGTCTCTGTAAAAAAATGAACTGTGCTGATGATCATATACTTGAGAAGAAAATAATAAATGATAGCAAATCAATTTTAAAAGCTACAGCTTAATAGAACTGAGATAAGTAGGTTTACATCTGGTTACATCCACAGCAAGTGGAAAAGGCATAATTGCACACGCACACTATGCCTGAAATAAGTCCTTTTTTTTTTATGAAAGGGACAAGAAGTATCACCTCCCGTGCTGTTTGACACCAATGACAATGACTTTGGAATTACAAGTGTACCTGAAACTGGGAAAAGCTCGTATTTAAAAAGTTACTTAATTTACATCTAACTTTGAAGGCACATTCTTGTTATTACTAGGAGAGATGTACTCAGAAGTCTGCAGTGACTTGACTCCAGTGCATCCCCTGCAAAATATGCAGCAGTAATTCCCACATGTCAACAACTCCTCACTGAAACAGCAATGAAGGGACATTATAACTGGCCTTTACATTATTCTAACACTGAACTCACACTCTGCTCGTACATTGCTGAGTTCTCACCTGACCTCATGAAGAGTACGAAGACACACACACACACACACACACAGAGCAGTACGAGCATCTGCAAAGGGTTTCGCTCGGTGCCCGTAACCCGTCCAACACGTACCAACCAGCCGGACACCGGGACTATCGCTGGGACACCTGTAGCTACCCCTCGCCAGACACCCACCTCTAGGCTCTCCCCTGAATTCGCACAGGGAGCCCGCAGCTTGCGCGGTCCCGAGGGGCGAGC
>VZTH01018404.1:190560-376433 GCA_013397815.1 Aleadryas rufinucha
GGCGCGGCCCGGGGGGGCGAGCCACTCCCGGTGCTCCTCACGGCACACGCGCGGACACTGACCGCCCCCGGCAGCTCCCACACCCCGCGCCCGGCGGAGGCCCCCGGGACCCTCCTGCTCAGCCCACGCACGGTGACACCTCGAGGGACGCACACCCCGCGCCCGCCCCAGCGGACGGCGCATCCCTGCGGGGCGCCCGGACCGAAACGCCGCTGTCGGGGCGGGGGTCGCGGCCGCCGCACCTACCTGGCGGCAGGTCTGTCCACGCCGCGTCCCGCGGGGCAGGCGCGCGGCAGCGCGGCTACGCCATGGGCACCGCCGGCCGGNAAACCCCCGCGCAGACGGGGCGAGGGGCACAGCGGCGTTAGACCCCGCTCACGGCAGCCGGGGCCGGCAACGGCTTTAAGTTACCGGTCTCGAAACCGCGTGAAGCCGCCGGGCCCCGCGTCCGTAACGGAGCCTGGGCTGCGCTCGACACCGGGCCCAGTGTGAGCGGCGGTGTGACGGTGCCCTGCCCTGTGCACCGAGGTACGTCCGTGCAGCCCCCCGGGTGGGCCCAGCTCCCACCGGCGGCTGGCGCAGAGCGAGGCCCTGGCCGCCCCCTCAGTGCTGTCACCCCAGCCAAGGGCACCCAAAAGCCCACATAAGAACGAGTTTTGGCCAACACCACAGAGCTGACGTTGTTTACAGCGGAGCAAACTAATCCAGATCACTCGAGGTTCATTGTGTTAGAAAATAACAGAAAGTGCTGTTCAGAGTGCAGTGCAGAAGGCACGTTTAAGGTTGTCAAAACCCCACCTTGAAGACTATTGAGTTGTGGAGCAAACTGTCATTAAGGGAGCTACACCATGGATGAGGCCTTTCCACCCTTAGCCCAGTTCAACCATAACTTTATCCTTCAGCAGTATGAACAGTTGGTTTCTGACACAGTCCTGCAAGACTTCAAGGTCAGGTGTGTGCTGCTCTCAGAACGTCTATGTCCTCTAAAGGTCATGGTAATGAGAGCAGTACTAGAACGTGGCAAACATTAATACAGCAGAACTCCCATCATAAAATTGAGCCCTAGTCCTATTATTATCCAAATAAGCAATTGTTCTTGTATAGGCATGGACACCATGTGGAGATACAGAGAAGTAGAGAGGTTTCAGGACGTTTCAGTAAAATTTACTAGTTTAATTGGCTTTCTTACTGAGGGGATTAGGGGTGAGTTGATTTTTTCATAATGCTGTTTGACTTCAGGCACTTTGGCCTGAGTCACGAATGCCAAGTTCTTTCATCTACCCAAGAGGCATGTTATGAGAGTTCAGACACAATTTAGCTACTCTTGAAATGCCAATTTGCAACCTAAAATAATCCATTGCCTTTTAGCTTTGACTTGTACGTGTTTGGACAAGCCTTACTCACAGTTCTGCTGCATGTACCACACATCAGTCAATGGCTGGGTCCCCCAAAGACTAGTCCTCAAAATTTCTACATTATCTGTATATGAGAGCTCTAGCAAGTAAATTAAAGTAAATCAAATAACAATCATTTAGTCTACATTAAATATTTAAGCAAACAGGCTTACAAAACCTGGAGAAAAACCTGCAGAAACAAGTAAAATACAAGTTCAGGCTGCTTCTTGGCAGCCTAAGCTCACTTTCAGAATTTTTTATTTCTTTTTAGTGCTCGAAAAGTTGTGCATGTTGGAGCATGACATATCTCCTCTCTTATGACTATCATATGTAGGATGCAAAATATTTGCAAGAGAGATGTGGAGGTGGGGGAAGTCCCTCCAACAAAGAAGAAAACTAATATTCTACAGCAACATATGTATTTCAAGGCATATTGTGTGTCTACTATATTTCTGCTAGCTAAAATTCCAGACTGCTGATTAAAAATGGGATTAAAACTGAAGCAAACGCATTATTTTTATTTTAATTACTCATTTAGGTCCCAATCCCGCAAAGATTAAATCAAACAGATTAGAGTCACTCAAATAAGCAGCCATGAGAGCTGTTCAAGTGTGTGACATCAAATGTGTATGCACAAGCCTTTGTAAAATCAGATTCTTTGTACATAGGTCTAACCCAAGCCAAATTATTGTCACCATTTTCAGTGATGTTGGTAAGAACCGATTCTTTTCCATGGAGCCAATTCTCTTAGGTACTCAGCATCTTTGACCAAAGTCTAGGATTTCCACCACTTGTCCTGGTGTCTGAAAAAGCTCAAGACTTTCTAAGAAGCAAAGAACACTGATTTTTATTTATAAACTAATATGTAACTCAGTTGATACACATGAAGTTCAAAGACTGGAGCCATGACAAATTGCCACATTAAAGTACAATTAGGCACATGAGTTGGCTCACCCAGGAACATAATGATATACAGTTGGCTTTGGCTTTTTTTAATTTTTACATTTCGTGGCAGAATAAACAGAAAACATCTAATTTCCTCTTTAAACCATGGAAAATTCCTGTAATCTTAACTATAGTGTTCAATCTTTGAAGCTGAAGAACACAATTACATACATAATTTACATTTTTACTTACAAGTATTTACTGATCTAGTGATTAACTTCAGTCCAGGGCAGGATTATTTCACGGAGCAGGCACTGGCCCAATCCAGCAATGTAATGTATTATCTTCACTAAGATGTATGAAAGCTGTGACAGTTCACTTTTGCAGAAGGTTTAGAGGTTTTCATGGTGCTACAGAATTAAGCCTAAGTAAATGTAAAATCTTAAAAGATATGCACTGTTAAAACTATTAACATCACAGTTTTAATTTTTTTTCCTCTTTTCTGACAAAATTCAGTAGGGATACTCCTGTGGATAACAATTACCCATTTACTACTCTCAAAAAATTCTAGACTAGCTCCAGTTACTAATTTCATGTTATGGTCATTAAGCCCTAAGCTGCACTGAGAAGCCAGCTGAGTTCAGCTCACCCAAGCTAGGAGCAGTATTTATCTGTTAAAATGGCATCCAACCTGAACTAATTAATCCTTCCCAGGGACAGGGGTTATTAATTTGCATACCATTCTATATTCATAGAATCATAGAATGGGTTGGAAAGGAGAATTAGGATTCACTTCATCTCAAAACTTTAGCACTAAACCCATCATTGCCTCGGTAATTTCCACAGTTTTAAGAAACACAGAATCCTCTCTGCCTTCTGTAGCGACGTTAGACTGGGGCCTTGGGACTAAACATGGAGCTAGGGACTGCGTGCTGTCATTGATGGGGCACTGAATATATTGCCTGCTAATTAACAGATTCTTATGATGAATCCACTGCCACAAGTACAAGTGCACTTTAAATAGTGGCTGTGGGATGTAGGCATCTGATGATCACCTACCTATTTATAGCACTATTTAAACGTACTTCACCCACCAAAAGAAATGAAGGGTACACTAGCTCTACAAAATGTCTATTCCCAAACTGACTTGGAATTGTAATTGAAGACACAGACTTCCATAAATGAGCAACTTGGTATGAAAATGTTTCCTTGTCATAAATTATTTTAAGATCACAGAAATTATTTTCAGACATTAGTAAGGACTAATTCTCACAAAACTCTCTTACTTTATACAGTGTCTAGAATCTTTTCAAGGCTAAAAGACTGTCCCAACCAATAAAGCATTAGAAAAGAAAAAGAAAGCTAGGAAGGACCACACTGTCCTAAGAACCATTTGCTTTTAAATTTATGGATCATGGATCCAGAAAAGAGGCCAGCAGCCATGCTCTTGAAATGCCACAGAACCACTGGTAGTTTTGAAAATCCAGAAAAGAGTAAGCATGCTAATTCGCCAAATTTCAAAAACCAAATGGATGAATAGGCATCCTGCTTGTACGTAAGATGGGTTTGGAACTGGGATCAAGTGCAGGGAGTATGTTCAGATGAGTGCAGTCATTGCTCAGCACATCCATTCTGGCCCTCTCTGAGGTAAAATGTTATTTAAAATTAGCTTTGTGTTTTAAGCTGATTTATTGTGCTGCCGAAAGCAAGGAAAGGAAAGGTCTAAAAGTATTAACCATAGGTTGCTGACTAGATATGGATTGTTATGCTGCAGTAACTCCCTTGTTTTAGTCATATGACTCTTCCCAACAACCTTTAATATGAAGGTTCAGTTAATATAATTAAGGCATTAAAAGCTTCTTAGGAAATAACTCATTAATACAAACTAATGAGGTAAAATTCTACATTCCTTACTAAATGATCCTGCATTCCTTGAACACCTAAAACTTTTGCTAAAGGTAAGTAAATGTTAGTGTTGAACTGTTAGGCTTGTCTACACTTGAAAGTTACTTTGGATTAAGGCAGGGAGTGAATTTCAAGTGCAGCAGCAAATCTGGAATAATTCCAAGCATGGATAAATCATGTATAGTGCAATCCTGGAAGATACCATGGATTTTAAACTCAAATCTGAGGCTACATATCCAATACTTACAGATTCATAACACATTCTTACAGATTTCAGATTTTAAAAAGGAAGGAAAAAGACCAAAACCCTCCAGCATGACTAACCATCTCCTTTGTGCCTCCTGTTCTCCCCTGCCTGCCTTACACAGGCTCCTCTATACTCAGCACTCCTCTTCTGATAAGCCCCTTACCCGCCTTCCAACATTTTTCTGATAAGATGTTTATAGGCCCTCAACCTACCAAATGCAAACAACAGATCAGAAGAGGGAGGAAAGAAAGAGATTATATGAGAGAAGGAAAAAATCAACAAAAGATCAAACAAGAAAAATGTGAAACTAACATACCTTCACTGCTCAATCACTTTCTTCTGGCTGGATCCCATTCCTCCTACTGTATGTTGCCTGTTTAAAGCTCAATCCAAAATCTAATCAAGTAGGCAAAAGTCAGTAGATTTCTTTAAACTGTTCAGTTCCAGACAATTCTCTTTATGTTCGATCATAACACACTGAGAACTTAGTGACGTAAAAATTATTTATTAACATATACTTTCAGATTCAAGCCCACATATTAAATAACTGATATTCATCCTGTAATACCTAAAATATGGAACTATATATATGGCTAAAACTATATGTGTGGTTTGCAGGATTGGGTCCCAAACTGCTGTATTCTGTTTTGAAGTTCATATTGCATGCTTGTGGTTTCAATACGATATTATGGGTGAAATTCTTTGTACCCAAGATGAAAGTATCACAGGCTAAAATATTTTCATGTCTACAATTTCCTAATTACTTTATTATTTTTTATCTACATAATTCCACAGGGTGCCAAATATTTTACTGATGAACATCAAGACAAAGCTGCTGCATAGAGAGCTAACAACTTCAATTAGCAAAGGTAAGTGAATGAAAGGGATGCAAGACAGTGTAATTGTGCATTGAAGTTTGACACACTGTATTAATTATTTATCTTGGACATTTTCTTTTAGCCCTTTTGATCTTTAGTTGATCTGTTTTTCTCTTTTTCTTCCTTTCCCAATCTGATTTAATTGCAAGGACATGGTAAAATGGGTCATGATAAAGAAATTGAAGGAGATTTAAGTACAGCCTGCCTCACAGATGAAGCAGAGCCAAAAATCAAGCTGCTAGATAAATAGTCATTATCTTTCATAAAGTAAATTTTATCCAGCACAGTAAAAATGCCTGAAATAAGACTGGTTTAGCTATATTTCTGTCACATAATGAATAGGTTGGCTAGATGTTCAGAATCTAGCTATACATACCAATGAAATTTCATGTCAAGTAAACAATCAAACCTAAAAAACCCCAGAAAAAAAACCCACCAAACCAAAAACCCGGAAGTTGCAAGTCCTTATTTTATTAAATAAATCTACTGTTTTATTATCAGTCTGCAAAGTCGTTTGAGGATGAGGAGGTTGTGAGATATTTATAAGCTGATACCGTGTGATATTTTTGAAGCCCAATACAGATAATCACATTTTAATGCAAAGCCATAAAGTGAGCCTTTCTTCAGTATACAGTATGTTTCCAAACATGCTCCCCCCAAGAAAAAGTCTCCCCTTTAAACCTATTAGCTATATGAACTTAAATACCAACCTGTGGCAAAATTTTGGGATTTGGGAATTACCAAGTAATGCATTGCTCATGCTCCATATTATTTCTTTAATTATTTAAACTCCAAAAGTTCGAGAAAGGAACTCTGCACTGCTGCTCTGTGCTTGGGTTTAGCACTGCTCCTGGAGAACACACCTTTATTTTCCTTTTGCAATGGAAATTACCATTACTACTGCAAAACAAATCTCTAAAAGGGCTTAATTTTATACTTTCCTATGGGGCTTACAGTTTAGATCAATTATGAATTATGAATCAACGTAAAAGTTTTTCCTTCACATATACAGTGCAGCATTAACTGTTTCAGAGAACATATTCTTTTGTCTTTGTGTATATGAGAATTAGAGTCTTTTTGCAAGTACTGGATCTGATTTTTATCCCTCCAAGTGATCTGCAGTACATGACATTCCTTATTTTGCTTTAGACTGCTACTGATTAATGCCTTATATTGGATATTTGTTTGTTTTTCCCACGTGTTATTTCATCGTTCTTGGAATTACAATAACACGCGCCGGGGAATGTGACTTATCAGTCTTAACCGTCCTTCACTGAGTCTGGATGGGGATGTAAGGCAAGTGCATACATATAATATATGAAGGGTTTACACTTTAATCTGACACATCATTTGCTGCTGGAAGGCTTTCATGTCATACATTGATTCATAAAGTATCAATTATTTAGTGTAGATGCATGTGGATTGCTATCAAAATCCAGTCTTTGTTGCCATTTACATACTAAAAAAGCCAAATGCAAGTTTCTTTTTTCTTCAAATATGCACAAAAGATAGGAGAGATCTTGAGTAATGAGACAGAGGAGGAAAAAACAACCCAACCTTCCGTCTGCTCCTTTACCAAACCTTGAGGGAAAAGATTGGTCTTTCCACTTCTTGGGTCTCTTGATTGCAGTAGTGAGAGTAGGGCTTGTGGAGAAAGACAATCTTTCAACATAGAAATCAACAGAAATAACTCGAAAGCAGCTGCCCAACACCACTAATCACAGCACATATCTGAAGACAACAAAATGTGAAATACCAGTTCACAAGCAGTCCAGAGTACATTCAGCATTCTGTATTTTCATTAATATTCCTCACTATGGCCCCAAACACAAGCCCTAGTAATTTTCACAGCTGCTTCTTGTAAGCCACCACCATTCCCTCCCTTGCACAACTTAACAAGAATTTTACATATTTCTGGATTATTACTTCCACAGAACTGGCAATGTCAAATACAAAGACGATAATGAGCTGAAGGACATCAGCAAACTAAGTACGTCAGAGCCAATGCCCCCACTGTTATCAAATGGAAATTGCTTAAAAGCAGGGACACTCCAGGCCCTGTTATATCACAGGGCCAAGAACCTGTTGAAAACCATGGACAAAAAGAAACAATCAAAGGCAAATTATGCCTTTAGCAGAGATTATAAATACATGTATCCAGTAAATTTGCTATTCAGGCCTTACAAATTTTGCTGTTGCCTGAAGGATTAATTTTATCTTAAGGACTGGGAGTTTCATTTGCACTTAATTTTTTGTTTTTAAGGTATGGTAGGTGGCCACCGCAGCAATACAGATCTGCAGGAGGTTTCAAAACTTATACTGAAAACCTCATGTTTTTATGAACTAGTCAAAATGTACCTAAGAGTCTTCAACTTCTGTAGGGTGTAAGAGACCGGGAGTCTGAAGAAAGAAACACTATATTCTTGCATTTTCCTGTTGATACTTCATTTGTTTAATTCAATTGCTCTTGGGGAGAAAAAAAAATCTACAAACCATTTCTACACAATGTGCTGTTTTTACAAAATGGAAGGAAAACTTTGCCTACCCTAGAAAATATACTGATCTATAGAAATACACAGAGACAGACAGAAAAATCTATAAACCAGAGAGCTCTTTCATATCTCACAGATAAAGAACACATTTTTTCAGATTACTTGGATATCTAGATATTTAGATGTCAAGATATTTAGATATCAAGAGGCAACAGAAGCAGAATAGTTAACTACATTGAAAACTGTTCCTAATGTGCAAACCACAAAACTAGCACTATGAGGGTGAGAAAGGCCTCATGCTAAAGAACATTGGCCGGCCTCCATCTGTCTCATCCTGTTTCTCCCATGAAATAGACCAACCGCTTTGTCAATGAACAGTAATTAATTCCAGAAGGAATAAGAGATACAAGAGCAGATTCCCATAATCATTGGGTTTTTTTAAAGCAAGACCTGTTAATGATAAGGCTGTGGGTATCTCTCCATTAACAACTAGCCAGGTACAATAGGAAGTGGTCTACAGAACAAAACCATATGTGTTGAGAGTCTGGTATCGACACTAGACACAGCTTATGCGAAGTTATTTCCAACCAGTTCCAGTGTGGACTGCATGTCCATTACTTGCTGGAGCATATTAGGTCCTAGGTCACAGTTTAATTTTACTCAGGAGGTAATCCCATTTGTGTACTCTGACACTGTAAACCACCTTGAAAACCAAAGCTCTATATGTGGGCATGATCAGGAGGTTCACTTCCAAAGCCTGCTCCTGGTCCAACCTAAAATGCTAATGGAGGCATATCCCAAATACCTCACAGGACACAATTTTACTCTAATTCTCTTCAGGGACGTGCATGGGCAAGAGAAACTGACAGATAAGATACTGCAGAGCACTGACAGCACTAGCACTTGCTTCCTGCCAAATACATGCATCTGATACTATTCTAAGATGTTCACATTCAAAGGGAATGCAAGTTTACAAAACATTTTTAGGACTTTGCTTGTAAATGTTGAAATCCATGCCAATTCAGAGAAATAGCTTTCATGTACTGCTCTGCCCTTCTTCATTCCTATTTTGACTCCACGTTGTGTCCAGGATTTGTACTGGCCCTTTGCTAGGGAGAACTTCACTGACTGTCCATGAAGGGATTATAAAATCCTTCTCCCCAGTCCTCTTTCTCCTCTCAAACAAAACACAAATGACTCTTCCATTAGGCTTGGAACCTTACATATCCATACTTGTATGTGTGAGGCAAATACACCAGAGGAAATACTGTGTTGTGCTGACCTGTATTTCATAAATGGTTTTACTTCTTCAAGGTAAAAATATTCAACCGCAGTTCTATTTCATTGTATGGGATGGAGCTCAGATCCCTGAAGAGAAAACCACTGAATTCCTTGGTTCAAAAGGTTTAATGTTAGAAATTTAAAAGGTAACAAATTCTCTTAAGTGCAGAAGGGATTATGAAGGTAATTTCTTAACAGCTGCATAATAAATCACATACATTAATGATAAAACAGCCTTATTTACCATAGGTTGAGAAAACTTGTTTTTTTACCAAAACGAAGAGTGATTTTTCAGATGCAATGTATTTCTTTTACCTTTTATGTTAAAAAGTGCAATGGCAACAAATGGAACCATTCATCCAGCAGAAAGGCAGCTAGCATCTGGTAGGTCAAGTTAGCAAAAGACAGATAAAACATCTGACTGGCCTGCTGTCTTTTCTAATTACAAGACATGCAGTTAATGTTTGAGAGTAAATCCTATCCTAAGCAGTAATACTGAGGCCCATGTTGACTTTATTTGTTGAATTTCTGTGGGTAAAAAAAGCATCCAAACCAACCTATTCAGCAGTTTAATTTAATTTTCTTGTTCTGTGTGTAGTTTTTGAAATGCAGGCTTGTTGTACTACTCAAAACTTAGACCTTGGTAACTATTAGCATTTTATTAACAACACTATATGTACATTTTTTACTGTAACCATATACATCTCTCAGAGGGGCATAAGCTGGGGACCATTCATAGCTCATATTTGTTTTCCCCATGCAGCCCCACATGTGGTGAACAGCTGTAGAAGTTGTAAAATTGTCTTTACACATTGCACATGCTGTTGAATATAAAACACATTATGTATGAAGCAAGTCCTGAAGCAAAATAATGTACTGAATATTTCTATTTACTTATTCTGTAAATATTTGTCTTATTTAAATAAAGACAAATGTTTTCTTTTAAATTCTTTCAACAAAATAATAGCACTTAATTATTCAGAATTGCAGGTTTACCAGTTCTTACCACAAGCAAGCCTTTTAACCACGTCCGCTATGGCAAAGAATCAAATGCTGTCAGAAGTGAAACTGCAAAGCAACTGTTACTATGGTATTGTGACCAGCCTCACTGCAATAAAATACAGAAATGAAAATCTAAATTGTTACTTACATATACATTTTGCTCCAGGGTACTATAAGCAAAAATGAAAACAGCTGACAGTGAGTCACCCTTCTAGATAATAAATATTGCTAATATGAATCTGATGTGTTGAAGGGTGGGATGAAGCTCCAGAGACTAACACTCCCCTCGTTAATATTCTATACCAAATTGAAAGAAAGGTGGGGTGGTTTCCCCATCTCTAGTGAGAGCTTAGTTTTCTGAACACAGCTAAATCAATCCCCACAGAGCTATCTTATCTGCAAGGCTCATGAAAAATATCTGACAAGTAAATGGTTAGCATTTGGAATGGACCACACTGAGTGAAGTAACAGTTATTTCATAAGAGATTTCCCATGGTATATATTCCCAAACCCAACTACGAGGCCTTCACTCCCACACTCACCACAAATGATAATATTTGAATCCTGTGCTATACTATTAATACACTCAGGGCCATTTTAAGCAGCAAAGTACATATAGCCAAGCACACTAAAAGGGTAGCTTATTTCTTGGTTATTATTTTAAAAAAAAGGAAAGCAGGTCTGTTTAAATGAGGAACACTTCTCTCTGCTCCCATTTTCCATCTGCCAACAAATCCAGATACTGCATGTGGGACATATCACACACCAGAAAGGAAAGTGTTATACAAGCCCACTGTTAAATTAGCTATGTAAATGTAAACAATCTTTTTTTTTTAGTTTGCCCCTTTTTCTGCTTTCTCACAGTCCTTGTAACATGTTCAAAAGGATAAGCATTATTCTGAAAATTATTATTATTTCAAAATTATTTACAATTTTTTATTATATTTTGATCAACTATATACTGTAGAAATGTGCTATCACTTTGATTTTAAAGTTAGTATGTATGAAAAGAGAAGCAATTGCTCATACAAATTGTCTGCAAGCCTTTCACACTTATCTACTACGTGTTTTCTGCATACACTAAATCTGGTCAGATTAAACTTAAATATTTTTCTTGTCCATTTATTAAAAAACCCATGAATTTAATCTTACTTGTGGATCTGAAAAAAGAGTTTACATTAGCTTGACAGCTAATTTGAGAAATTTTACAAAACATTTTCATTATAATATCTAATTACAATGCTCTCTCTTTTTCCTTAAAAAAAAAAACAAAACAAAACAAAACAAAAACCCAAAAAAACATCAAACCCAACTTACACAAAGTGGTTTTACTTTACTACTTTTAGTATTACCTTATGTTTGTTCTTCATGCCAGAACAGCACATGGATTATTGTGGTGCTCTGATTTAGGGTATCATCTTACCCATCTGTGCCACTGAAGTTCTTAGGGAACTTTATCCATAATGCATATCTTCATGAAGCCCCAGTTCAGCCATTACTGATGTGTGTACCAATCAATTAATAACTTGTTCCCCTCAGAGTTAATGAAATTGCTCAAGTGTGTAAGTTTTGTTGCCAAGAACCGTGATGAGATCATCTGCCTGGAGAGATGCAAGTTGGAACCCCTCACTATTTCGGTTTGCATGAATTCAGATCTCCTAGTGGTACTAGCAAACAAACACTAGCCAAAGACCAAGACTCAAACAAAGATGAGACTCAGGCCAGAACAAGCAAAGAAAAAAACACATCCTATGTTGTAGGGTGCTGCCTTTTCTTCCTTGTGGGATACTGCGTAACTCAGCCATGGTTCTGCTAGCTCTGCTTATTGGGAAAATTCACACATTGACACGAGTGCTTGAATCAGGCCACTTCAGATTAAAGAGCCTGTGACTTCCAGCATTTAGGGATATGTTTACCAGACAATATGCTCTACCAAAAGTTAGACTTTTTATTTCTGTTGTCACAGTAATTGTCATGTAGCTAAGCCATTGTTGATACATAGGAGAAAGACTGGACTTGTACAATAAGGATTATCGACGTACCTGCTATAAGAGATTCAGAACCATTTCTTCAAACATATAGAGAATGGCTTTTCTTCCAGTAGAGATCTGGGAGAAGAGGAGGAGGGGGAGTTGGAGACATCCTTCCACCAGGAATGTAAGTTCCAATAATCACTTACAGATGTCAGAGTAATGTTCTAGGATCTTCCTATGTGTCCAAAGCTCTTATTTGTAACATATGCAGAATGAAAGCCCCTTGCATAAGACTGTAAATAAGCCTCTTGACTGAACTAGTTGTGGCTCAGCCAACTTCAGCCCTTGGGACAGGGAGGTGCAAAGAGGGTAAAAGAGGCCTAATTTAGTAGTAAACATGCTCAGGTTTTCTTATAATTTTGCCATTACTTTAGAGATGGGATGTCTTTAGCATTTGGATTCCAAATTACCACAAAACTATTGGAAATGCTAGTGATAAAGCAAGTAAAACCACACCCAGCATTACAAGAGAGAAATTTGAATTCAGACATGGAACAGTAATGAGAAAAAATGAGAGTTTTCACTTAGAACGTACAAAATTCTCTGCTAAAAAGAGAATGAAAAAGCATCCAAGTTGGGTAGCTCATATATGCTGAGGAGAGTTTAAGTGTATCCAGTTTTCACAGTAAAGTGTAACATATAATTAATCATATTTCAGCAGTAAATGTTAAAATGCTGAATACCTCATTTATTGGAAAGCACTTCCAAGGTTTCAGTTTCAGATAGTCTCATTAAAAGTAGCTGTTTCATAGAAATTATTTGTATAAATTAAAGTAACAGTTGATCTTCATGCTGGTTCTTAATTATCAGACAAAACTCTTAACAGTGTGTCTTTCATGTAAACCAGGGGCACACTGGAGCTGACGTATTTCCTTTACACATGAAAATAAATTGTTTACAGTGTCTGTCATCACATGTACTTCAGGATCAGAGACAATTTGACTGCATCAATTAGATTTTCATTAGGATGCCAATCAGTACTTTATCCAGCAAAAAGACACCAAAGTGTGTGTGGAAGCATCAGCTGTGTCTGGCACCCAGGTTTGCGGAAAGGGGAGCAAATCAGGGAAGAAAAGCACACCTGGAGTCTCCTAGACCCCTGTGTTGGAGGTCAGTAGAAGATGGCCAATACTTCCTTTCCCCAGCCCTAAGCAGCCAGAGGGGTACCTGGCAGTGCCCTGCCCCTGCAGAGGGACATGGGCTTCCTGGCAGGAGCAGTAGGAGCTCCAGCTCCTCACCAGCAGCACGGGAACCAGGAGCACTGCTGTACCTGACCAACTTGAGCTATATTGATGGCCCCAACATTGAAGTAGCAGCTTTTAACCACTGGTACTTCTACAACCTAGTGAAGTGTAGGAGGTTGAGCTGGACTTTTCTTACATCCTACAACCAAAGAAACACACGCAGATTCCCCCTAAAGCTGACAGGTGTCAGGGCACTGCAAGGACCACATTCTACATCATAGGGAATTACTGCCATCGGAGTGCATTGTTGTGCTGGATCAGGCCCATGGTTCAACTGGTGCACAGCTTTGCCCTCGGCCACAGCTGCTTCATAAAACTTCAAGGTGTTTTGCAAGAGGTAGTTAGGTCACACCTGCCTCAGGTAAAGATTCTTCTAGACCCCATAAATCAGTAGAGTGTTTATCTCTTCTCTAAAATACTTAATTCTTTACTTAACAGTATGTCAAATCTGAGTAAGGATGGGTTTTAGTTTTGTTTTGTTGGGCTTTATTCATGGTCAGCTCTTTTTCTAAATCCCAATGAACTCTAGCTATCAAACCATATGTTGAAATAATAATTTCCCCAAGGACAATATGCATCACATGAAAAAACTTCCTTTCAATTTTGCAGGCAAAACATTTCAGTTTCATGACTATCTTATTCACTGTGTTTTGTAAGATAAAGTGAACAGCCATTCCTTCACTAACTTAGCAACCTTTGCTATTACTTTTTGAAACCAGATGAGTTATGGCACATCTTCTTTATCTAAGGTATATAATTATCTCATTTGAAGTTTTTCACCTCTCTCAATTTGAAAGTTTTTCTGCATTTTTATAATTTCTTTTTACCAAATTAATCTTGATGTAGCCTGCTGTAATTTGGGGTGAGAAAGACATAGCAGCAGCAGGAGTCTTAGGAACATCTGTGACAGATACTCTGTCTTTTATGTTCCTGTTATATTCACAGTGCACAGTGATGAGATGCAGGGAAAGCCCCTTGCGTGAGTGCACACAGGGAATTGAGGATGCCTTGCAAGCAGCAGCACTGGGCTTTCTGTATTCATAGATGTCAAAGAGACAAATAACATCTCTATAATTTTACTTAGAGGCAAAACATTTTGCCCAGCAATAACAGAAGACAGTTTCTCTCTGTATTAACAAGAAGTAGCAATACAGAAAAGTGAAATGTTTCCAGCACTGAGGTTAATCATTTTAGGACATGTCCAATAGCCCTTGTTGGAAACCTTGTACAAATGAGGACTGGCATTTGCCAAAATTTTTCATCAGGAAGGAACGCTAAAAGAATTGAAAGCTGTTTCAAATAAATGGAAAAGTAAATGGCACATTAATAATTTTACAGAATATGTCTTCAAAAGAACTTCAGCAACACAATTCAATTTAGGTTTCCCAAGAGCCTCAAAAAAAGAAAAAAAAGAAAGTATTGAATAGGCCTTTATTCATATTTCATGAACTATCAGAATTATTTATGTTCCTACATAATTTTGCAGAAAGCTACAGCTAACTGAGCACCACCTGAGAAACTTACGTGTTCTGTGTAAAATCATACAAGACAAGACAAGATTGCTTCAGGTGGTAAATTGTACTTTCGTCCTCAGATCCTCACTACAGGACAGTAATACCTGAACACAAGCACATTTTGCACAGAGAAACCAGTCTGAAATTCCTCGCAGTGTTTCATTTGTTTGGTAACAAACAATGAGCAGGTGCTTACTCTGCAAGAATAAGCTGTCACAAGCCACATATTTACAAACTGCTGCAGCTGTAATGAAGCTCAATCCCAGCTCTGTTCATTGCATCCATCAGCACTTCACGCTTCTCAAAATTTACCATTAATGCATGCAGTACAAAGTGTTCATAGACTATTTTAAGTATCCTGTAGGACTCCAGCTCCTCAATCTAGCTATTCAACTACATATAAAGAATTTTTTTTAAAAGTATTACTGTCGTTTACAATTATGCAGCTTTAAAATGAATGAGATGCAATATGCAACAGTAAATCAGATTTTTCACTTGTTCATATGTTCCTAGATCATAATTCTAATAAAGTGAAAGAAGGGACAAGGTAGAAACCTCAATTACTGTTGGCAATAAAAATACTTCTATTTAAAAGAATCTATAATCACATAACCATTATACATATGGATCTGTCCATGGTTTTTTTTTTCATTCTAAGCAGTGAAATGTCTCAGTTACGTTAGGATTATGCAAACAGAAAGGAAGAGTATTTGCCATTAATACAGAAGTAACTGCTGTCTCTGTTCTGTGGCAGCCATAGAAAAAATCTCTGTGAAAATGCAAACAAACAAAAAAATTCTACCTCCTTTCCAACAATTTTCCAACAATTATGTTGCAACTGCAATTCAACAAAATATGTTTTCAAAGGGAAGCAATTAATTTAATATTCTACTATAAACCTATTTGCACTGCCAGCCTGAGATTTTAACTTGACAGAAACTGATACTTTTATTTCTGATTAACTTTTCATTTTAGATACAATTCTAAAATAAGTTTTATATTACTAAACTGACCTTCTTTTCCATTTCAGTAGTCCTCTTATAAGAAGAAAAAGAATAGCAGGACCTGAAATAATGTACGGTGTCTGGTTAATTAAAAAAGGTTTCATAAAGCAAGTTTTACCATGTTTAATCTACCTGGGAGTTATTTCTTCTTTAGTGAAGAGAAAGATATAGTTCATAATTATTCCTTTTTAATTCTTGATTAGTGAAGTCAAGAGCTGTGGTGCCTCATGAGAGCTGTAAGAAATCCTAGATTTGATCCAGATCTTATTAATTTTAACAAAAGCTCCGGTTTTCCTTTGATATCTCCACTGTACTACAGGCAAACAATCCTTTTCATTTCTTTTCTTCTACCCTTTCACAGATAATATATTTGTTTATAAGGAAGTAAAAAACTATTTTCTGATTAATATAGGAATATATTCTCAGTCATTTTTTGAGATTATTGATTTTAATGATTAAGTTGATTAATTGGATTAATCAAATACTTGAATAAATACAGAGCACTTACACTTTCCACAGAATTACAGCGGTTTAGATCTATCTTAGGACTAAACTCTTAACACGTAACATTCTTTTACAATACAGCTGTAATTTCATCTGGCCCTCACACAGCACAAAAACGTACAGAAGCAGATGAAAATATACCAAGTAGCTAGATGCATTTTTTCCTCCAATATGGACATTGTATGCATTGTATTCACAAGAATATGTACACAAAGTACAGTGGGATTTGTCTCCTGCATGTAATTTTTACAAATAGAGAATGATGAAAGGTCACACTGTTAATGAGTGGAGTAATTTGTCTACATTTAGAACATTCCAGTGCTGGATGGTTAGCACAGTGGATTTATGTTTGTAGGAATCACCTGGAAAAGGTATAGGAAGAAACAAAAACAAGTTGCACAGTTTTTGTTACTTGGAGGCAGAAAAGCTGTCCAGAACAATTCGCTCTTAATGGCTGTTTTAGCTCAAAAGAGGCCCTGAAGTGAAGAATAAACAAACTGTCACAGGAACAGAGAGTAAGTCTCTTAAGATCAGGGTTAAGGTTCATTGGTACAACTGCTCTGGGCAAAACATTACCGCATCTTGGATTAATCTTGGCATGTAGATAAATATAAAGGTACAGCACTAATGTACATATAATGCCTTTTCTGTAACCCCTGCACATGCAGTACAGCCAAATGCATAATGCAAAATACAGCATCTTGCAAAAACGAAATGGGAATTCTAAATATGTTGAAACAGAGGTTTAGAAATTCAGAAAGCTAGATAATAATAAACAAAAGTTAGATAAACAGGCTCTGCTGTCAGTCTTACACAAGTTGTACTACCCTTGTTTAAGCTAAAACAGACTCCAGCCAGCCATTTATCTCAAAAAACCCAGTTTTCCCATCTACTACTTGCCCTCAGCTTTTTCTCCTCCCAAAAAGCCTCAACATTTTTTTTTTGTTTTAAAAGATTATTTTAACATACTTTGACCCTCCCATGAAGAAAACCAAATACGCACAGTGCAGTTTCATGCTGGAGGGGTAAGTCCTCCACATAATTATTTAACTATTACTGTATTATTGAAAAATCTCTCAGTTTTGCATTAGTAAAAAGAAAGGTTGTGCCAAAATCCCCTTCTCTTCTGTCTCATTATTTGTTCTCACTGAGTACCAGAGTCCTAAATCCTGCCACCTCTCGCTCCCAGAAACATGCCCCTCCATACACTCCCCTGCCCATTCCAGCTAGAGGCATTTCAGCCCTTGAAGCTGGGTCAGAAGCACTCCGAATGCATTCTCCACCTGAGCAATCTGTTCTCCTTTGCTGCCTTCAAAGTTGAAAGCCCCTGTAGAAATTGTTCAGCTTCAGGCAGTGGCCAAGACCATGCAGAAGTTGGGATTGTCCCAGCTGCAAGAGTGGGATGCAGCAAGGACCTCTCTCTCATTTCCTCCCGTGTGAGGTTCCCCATTCCCTTTCTACAGACTGTAGCTTTAATTATCACAACACCTCAACCCCTGGAAAAGGCACATATCACCACACTGATACGGTGATAAACACTTCCCATGAGGACTGTTAATATTGCAAGAACAGAGCTGTGAATCCATGCTGTTTATCCTTCCTCATTTATTTGCAGAGCATAGCTAAGAAGATGAAGGAGGAGAAGCCATTCTGATAGCAAGCATCTGCATCCCAGTGCAGCGTTGCATTATCCTTCCTCCTCCCTAATAAATAATGTTGCTCAGCATTACCTATTAGAGCAAGAGCAGTGACAGGCTATCAGATTTCTGGACTGGGCAAACTCCCAAGGACTGGGCTGGTCACTTACTAAGCCTCTCCATTTGCTGATACACTGCTCCCTTCACAGGCTCCTTGGCACAGAGAGGTGGAATATTCCCACTGGCCTCAAATATTAGTTCTTTTTTCCATTATGGTATTTTAGAAAGTATTGTAATCTCCAGGACTTCTCTGGCCTTAAACAAAGCTAGAACCAGCACTGGTAACAGAGGAAGGCCAAGTTCTAACATTATTAAACTGTCCTTAACAGAATGTGCCTGTAGACGCTAATAGCAAGAGCTGCTGCTGACATGCCCAAAGCGGGGAGTGTTTAGCAATGGAGAAAAGTCAAGCAGGCCTTGGATGAGTTTTCACAGAAGTGGATGCAGAATGCACAGGCAGAAACAGCAGGGCAAGTTCCTTGCACAGGGATAGAGGCTTAGGAGCAGGACCTCGTGCTTGTGAAATCAGTCACCAGTCTGGGGATGGGAGCTTGCACACAGTTTCATAGTGGCTTTTCTACCAGCTTCAATACTAGTGCCACTGCTCTGTAGCACCAGCATCAATATGCTCAGCTTTGAGCCACTTCACACAAGCAGTTATAAGAACTTCTCAAGTCTGGGAATGCAGAGTTCTTCACACATCCACTACCAATGGGACTGACCTTCATTACTCTAATTATTAGGGGGTCACATAATTTCACTATAGCTATTTTAAATGTTTTGAGCACATAAAGGTACAGATCTTTACAAATCACATTTCAGTTGAGTTATTTTCTCTGTATGTGAACAAGTACCCAGTAGGCTTAAAATGGTTGGCTTTGATTGAATAGTTAATAATTTGGTTTGTTACTAAAGTACATTGCTATATGGGTTCTGCACATGCAGAAGAACCAAGGAACGAATTACTATGCTTTAAAAAACTTGCAAAATGTCACAATAATCTAAAACCTAAAGCCATATTAAGCCTGTAAAACATATGGTCACTTAACACCTAAAAACCTCCCTAAACCTATAAATCCATAAAGCCTGTGACAAATTAACTGATGGTTGTATAGTTAAATCTAATTAAAAATTTATTGGAAGTGTTCAAGCCATTATAGCTCCCCTCAGAAACTCACTTCCTATGCCACTTGGAGGTAAGTATGCAGGGTATATCTTAATTCCCCACCTCTCTTGAGCCAGCCCCAGTAACAATGGGACTTCCTCGTTGCCCATATCAGCTCCCAAAACAAGCAGGCTTCTGAAAATGCACCATATAGAAATACCTCTGGGTCTACAGTGCAGGGTTTGTTAGCTCAGTCTAATTGAGGGCCCTGAGAACACTGGTATCCAAATGGATTTTTGTCACCAGCATCAACCTTCATGCAGTTCAACAAAATTACCCTCTTGCCACTGTCAAACATCGACAGCCAGTTCTACTGTCCCTGGCACTCTGATGTTAAAATGTTCCATTTGTTGAGCGATGGCAATAGTGAGGAACCTCCTCCCCCCAAAGAAAAAAAGTAATGACACATGGTAAGGAGCAAGGTCACTAGAAACAAGTTTTTAAACAAACAGGCAGCTAATCTCCTAAAGACACTGAAACTGTGCAACTCAACTCTTCTGAATTTATTGTATTGACATCCAGAACTGTGCATTGACTTAGGCCACAGCCTGCAAAAATAAGGAATAATGTTTTCTTGGATTTGATGTATCCATTTTCTCTTTTTAGAGGATCAAGTGGGAGCAGATATGCCATCTATAAAACGCTTATCAGTTCAAAAGCCTAATCTCTGAAAATAATGTATAAATTCTTATCTTCATGAATTTTGAGGAGACACATCATTAATCACTTAACAGACTCCATGGTCCTAGTACAGAGAACTGAACTGCCAAGACAAATTTTAATTTTAATGTATACATGTATTTTTAAATATTGATTTGTAATCTACAGAAGATAAATCATGTGATAGCCACCCATTGGTAGCAGCAGGTTAGTGTCAGGGAGCAGCAGGAGCTGGCTGCTCCACCAGACTGCGTAAGCACAAAGCCAGTGGTGACAGCAGCCTCACCAGCAAGGTCCCCATCCCAAAGTCCCCAGGCAATGTCAGAAGAGCAAGTCTGCCAACAGTAACCACGGTCAGCTGATAGTCTAGTGATTGTCAGAGAAGACTGAGAAGACTGCCATCAGGATATGAAAGTGGGCTAAAGTCACTGCCTCATGAGGCACAGCAAGCTTTCCCATACCAGACCAACTCAGCACAGGTCCATGTCTGAGGCACTAAAATCTCTGGGGTAGACCTCCAGAGTCCTCAGGAGAAATAGGTACAGCAGTATGGAAAGTGCGAGAATACGCTAATAGCACCCTGAAGGAGAAATTTCTGAAGGTGAGACTGACTGTCCCATGCATGCTGGCTCACAAAACACAAGAACACCCTGAAGCATGACCATGTCCCAAGAACATGCAATCAGTCTTTCTGTCTGCCTGGAGAGCAGAGGCCATAAAGCAAGCGAAGGCAGTGCCACAGCGCCTGTCTGCACAGTGTGTAGAGAAATCCAGCTCTTCCTGTTCCAGCAGGTGGTCCTATGTACAGTGCCATGTTACTGTAAAGACCAGTGGTTTGCCTCTCAAATGCTGTTCCAGCAACACATACAAACTACAGCCATAAACATATACAAACTAGTCCTATAGTTCTAAGAAAAGGGAAAAAAATCCCGACAGCAAGCATATCCCTCCCTCACATTGTCTCACAGGGATAACCAGTTCACTGGGGCAGGGACTCCTCTGAATGCTCCAGTAACTCTGTTTCTGGCAGCGTAGAGGTTGCCACAAATTACTACCACCCTCTGCTACACGGTGCTTCCTTTCCTCTGGCTCCTTAGCTTAACCTAGAATCAGAGTCAGCTTGGAATCAGAGTCCAAACTTGAAAAATTTTTCCTTAAAGTTTAATAACTGACTACCTGGCTTTGTTTTTTCAATCACAGTGAATTCAGTCTGAATCTCTCTACAAATGTCACCAAGTGTGCAAATGTCACTCTGGTCATATGTTCAATATCTGAATAGTAACATCATGCTTTCTGATGTTCTGAACAAGCAATCTGATATTAACAGTTAAGGCCAAAGTCACAGGACCACTGATTCTAATTACCTTGAAACAAGCAGAATAAACTTTCACCGGTTCTGGGCTGACATCTACTGGCAGAAGACTGCAACATTGTAGGGCACCGGACATAATCAGGAAACATAGAGAAGTATTTTGTTAAGGATCTCCAACTGGCTCCTGGTGAATGATCTGGGATTTGAAAGGATAAGAGCTCATAAAAGTATAAATTGATGCAATTCTGTTGCAAGGGTATAATCTCCCACAGAGAAATCAGGCACATAGCTAGGGGATGTAACTACTCAATCATCACCTCAAGTTTTGCATTTCAAGCATAACTTTGAGCCAATTTTATTCATGGAAAAGACTGTGCTGAAATTCATTTTAGTCAGATCTACTTTGAGTTAGCTTAGATCATGAAGGGTATGAATACATAATAGCTTGCAACTGTGTTAAAGCTGTTCAAAAAGTTCTTAGGTTTCAGCTGAGGCACAGTAATTAATAAAATGTATATTATCCTAGCCAGCTGTAATATAGAGCCACCTCAGCTTGCACAAAGCCACCACTGAAGAGGATTTAAAAATTCAAATTATACTCAGAAAAAGATTTTTTTCTCAGGGACTCAAACAACTGTAAGAACATTACTTCGACAAATTCAAGTCAGTAAGCAGATAAGGCTGTGGATGCATCTTTTCCGCCCTCAATTTCTCATACAGCCCAAGGAAGAGATTCACAGCATGGGGAGCACCCAAACCTTTCGATACACACAGAAGGGCCACTGACATTCTCTGGATTCAATCATATGACAGCAGCATGGCCACACCGTAACTGCATAACAGAAATCAGATCCCTTAAATTATGGCTAAACACATAGCATTTTATCATGTACTGTTGCTTTAAGAATACATTAGAGGACTCCCTAGAAAAGAACAGCTTATTTCCTGACATATCTATAAAGGGCATTGCATAAAGGAAAATAAGGTGAAATTCAGACTTAGTAAACTGCTTTGTTTCTGTTCTTTGCACCCTAGTTAGTTCTAATAACCACAAATGTAGTGCTGATATTGAGTATCAGCATCCTGGGGAGTACAAAAATATACTGAACAAGCCAGTCATTTTCCTTTGGCAAGCTGTTTAAACCTTTGGTTGTGAAAAGCATGGTGAGAATTTCATCCTGCTAGTCTTACACACAATGAAAAGAGTTCCCATTTCCACATCAGAGGAGTTAAAATTTTTTTTTCTATTCTCTCTGTAAGATGGCCAAAGGTCATGGGATGGGACAAAGAACTGATGTGTACTTGAACTCTTCAGAATAATGCATTAAAGTCCTATACAGAGAAGCCTAGGAACTGAGGGCTTCTTTTCCTGCTCAATTTACAGAGAAATGGATGTTTTCACAGAAAACCTCCCTTTCAAAGCAGAGCAGCCCCCATATCCACATCCAGGTATGATCTCTGAAAGCACAGAAACAAGCTGGCCATCAAAAATGAAGGCCTGACCAGAGTGAAATTATTTTGAGGAGGTGATTAATAAGGAACTATGGGAGAAGAAAAAACTTAGAAGACCCAAGGAGTAAGCAGATACCTCTTACCAATCCAGTGAACAATGAGGCCAGGCAGGAGCAGAGCAGGTGGAGGGACATGTTTGTTTTGGGTGAGAAGCTGAAGTGCCAGAAGGCAGAGCAAGGAAGAGGACGCTGCTTATTTGCAGGCTGGTGGAGGCCAGGAGAGCCACAGCAGCAGTGCAGGGAGCATCTCACTGGCTGAATGTCAGAATTGTTCTGACATTCTGACATTCTGACATTCTGCAATTGTTTCAATTGCAATGAAAGAGTTTAGAAATTCATTTTCAGAGAGAGAAATAGGTAGTGGCAAGCTCAGTCAGGTGACGGTGTAATGTACCCCAGTCAGGGTATTCTGCAATAGCCCCCTGGCTGGACATGAGCTGAAGGCTGAGTGAATGAAGTGTGAGATTTCTCTAGGTGTGAGAACAATCTAATGGGTGAGAAAGCAAGCAGGAATAGTGCAGCTTTCTGGGATGGATGAATATTTTTCACTGTCATTTCCTTAACGTGCCTGTACAACTTCCATGGGTACTCTGCCATAGAGTCTCAGATGAACAAAGTTATAAATATCTAGGAAAATGATATCGTGAGTCAGTCAAACAGCATAAGGAAATGACACTTTGCTATCATTCACCCTGACGAGAACCTAAGGCAAGTCTGTTGAAGTTAGTAGACTTATTCCAAATTTAGGGTGCTATCCAAGAGCCATATTTAGCTTAGATAGAAAGCAGTAGTCATTAACCTCAATTTCTATGTATTACTGTGATGCAAAACTGACTCCTGTAATCACAATTTATTTGTGGGGAGATTCAGTTCCTGTCACTCTGTTTCCAGTGGTTTTTTTAAGTATTTGTTACTTGCATAGTTATGGGTCCTGTCACACAGCAGTCACCAGGTGAAGTAGTGCTTTAAATGCTCTCACTAATTTTAACATGCTGTAAGTGAATACTTTTGGGAAATACAATTCAACTTTTATAAATTAAAATAAATCAAAGTCTTCAATCACAAGGTTTCAATTTTGTTTGTGTTTCATGAGTTGTGAGGGTGATGCAGCAGTCTCAAAGCAACAGTCTCAAAGTCACCAGGACATCTTGGTGAAGAAAAATAAGGGGAAATAAAAAAAGCATGCAGATTAATTACTTTCATGATAAGAATCCAAGCAGGTTTTGATCCCAAGTTGGGGCATACATGTGAATGGAACAACAAATTAAATAGAAATCTGTTTTTGCAGACCAGCCTTTTACTAAAGCATGCTGGGGATGAAGCTTTTTAGGTGTACTGAGAGAAACAAATGCTTAGTCAATAGCCAGAATTCAAAATAAGCTGGCTAAATTCCAAGTCTTTGTAGTTTTAATGATGACAAATGAAATTTATTATGAAACAACCTGGTCCTCATTTTTATACTACTGTGCATTTACTGAATAGATTTACTCTTAATTTAACTAATGAATCTGTGGGGTAAAGGATAATATGAATACTGTACCACTCTTAACCAGAGATACTATTTATGCACTCTTCTTATACCATAACCCAATGTGACCCAGGATAATTGATAAAACATAAGCATTCCCATCATGTTAAATCTAAGACTTAGAAGTTAAGATAAGAAATCAACCCAAAATTTATCTAAGTATATCCACTCCCCTTCTTGCATCCCTCTACCCTGTCTTATTGACTACCAAGAGAGGAGGTCTGACATTAACAACCGTCTGGTGTGCTTTAGCCCTTAGCAGCTGCTCCTATTTTATGTTGATAACTTCCCAATGAGAACCATTGATAGGGCAGGTTTTAGTTACAGCTGCAGGTATTTGACTGAGTTATTGCTAGAGAATAAAATGAGAGTGTGAATAGGTTATAAAGACTACCCTGTCTGCCATTTAAAGTTCTCTTCTTCCTTTGTGTTTTAGAAGGAGAGGAAGTGACTTGTGGCTTTCCCTAAGATTAAGGTAAAAAAGATGACTGATCTGCTTTGAGGGTGGAAGTTTAGTTTCGAATTGCCCAAGAGTGGTTGGTGTTGGTTATGGTAATAGCTGCAAGCCAGTGTTTTCTCAACACCTTATATTTATATGGATTGTCTTTAAAACTAAGGTTTGTTTGATGTATCCCAAGAGAGGTCCTAAAAATACAGAAATGCTGTTGTATGGGGACAGTGAAGAAGAGGTTGTGCTACTTGCAGTAAGAAGGATGTGCTCTGTTCTGTGTAGTCTTAATATATTTACCTAAGGGAGGTTCCAGTATTACTTATGAATCTTCAGTGTGATAATTGGCAATCATCTAAACAAAATTTGTTAAAAAGGCTTTGAAGAATGAAATGTTCTTAGTGTGTAGAGTCTGGTAGTGTATAGAGACTGTCTGCCTTTGTCCTGTATGTGGTATGTTAATATTTCTCCAAGCTGCTATCCTTGACCAGTATATGATGTATACAGGTTTTATGCTGGTAGCTGTAATAATGAGCTAAAACAAGAGGAAATAGCTGTCTTTTCAGCAGGCTCTTTAATGCATGCTTTTAGAGAGCACTCACTGATAGCAAATAATATCTTCTTACCAAAAAAAAAAAAGGGAAACAAATTTGATCCTCACAAAATGTGATATCTTGCCAAAAGCCTTGATTTCTCTAGCAATGTAATTCATGTCAGCTATTTGCTTTTTACTCTTAAACTAAAAACACATTTCTATCAGGATAGCTAAAAACTTCAAACTGGGTCTTAAGAAAACACTCAAGGCTTATCTTTTTAAGACTACTTGACTTTTGGGACCTGATTCAGCAGCTCAAGGACACAAGGGGCTGGGAAGCGGTGGTTTGAAAAATATCAAACAACTTAACTGGTTGGACTCTTATTACACTTTTGTTTCAATATGCAAACATAAGTTTTATTTTAAGATATGGAA
This sequence comes from Aleadryas rufinucha, assembly GCA_013397815.1. Taxonomy (NCBI): domain Eukaryota; kingdom Metazoa; phylum Chordata; class Aves; order Passeriformes; genus Aleadryas; species Aleadryas rufinucha. The sequence goes on from VZTH01018404.1 coordinate 216,235, forward strand.
GAGTCTTACATGACTGGGGAGATGGAGGGGGAGGTAGTAAAGGAGGGAGTGACCAAAACACAGACTTTTGTCTGTCTTTAGAAGATGCAGTCTCAGCTGTCTTGTTAGCATGGAAGTTAGTTTCCACAGCATAAATTAAGGTTTTTAAAGCTAAGCATTCAGGCCTAAGACACTGTCATGTACACAAAACTTCAGTCTCTTGGTTTCTTGGCACTCTTGATGCCAAGTTTGAGCTTTTTTTTCTAGACTCTACTGTACTGATTTACAAAATGCTCAAAAAATTAGATGTTATATTATGTTCTTATTTAAGTATTAAATGCTGTTATTTATCTGCTTGTTGCTATAAGATTTTTTGCTAAATTCAAACCGTACTCTTTTGCTCCTGTCTTCCATTTCCAGCCTCGGAGCTTCAGATGGAGAAGGTGAACAGCTTGCACTTGATATCATCTAGTGTGGGTTTTTTGGCAGAAAGAAGCAGGAAAAAATGATAGTGTGTCCTAGTAGCTGAAAATAGAGTATGATGGACTTGGCTGGGTTGTGAGGTACTTAAAACTACCTCAGAACTTTTCTTCTAATGCTGGCCAGTTTACAGGAGAGGCAGATCCTGTATGTGTCTGGATTTTTCCCTTCTAAGATAGATACTTTGGTGAAAGGATTAGCATTTAGCTAGTGATGTGTGGTTGTGCAAGTAGTATTCACTCTTATTAGCTAAGTTGTAGGCTTCAGGAACTCAGAAGAGGGGTGCTTTGAATGCTGAAATAAGCAAATGAAAATATAAGATGTGTGATCAGCAATATCTGATGGGATGCTGCAGTTGTTGTAAGAGTGGGCCATATGCACTGTTCTAGCAGTGTGCTGAGAACAGCAGCTATCTACCTTATGGCCTTTTGTGCCCCTCATGAAATACTTCATTCTGTTAAGAAAAGCAGGCTATCAGATTTTTTTAGGAGAAAGCTAGTATGCATTCCTAGACTCCAGGGGTGCAGCATCTCCAAACAGGTACTTTAAAATAAATGTCTTGCTTAAAACATGAAGGTATGCCTGGAGTTACAGTACTGATGTTCTACAAACAGAAGTGAACATATAAACAGTGTTCAATCTCGATATCTTCACTGAATATTTCTGGTTTGTTCCCTTCAGGTTAAATGCATAAAGATCTTTGAACAAGTGGATGTACGAACTCGCTAAAGATGTCTGTCCAAAGCCAACACTGCTCCATTATTATTAACCCTCCTCCACCAGAATACATAAACAACAAAAGTAATGGATGTCAAACAAACCAGCTTCAGTACTTACAGAGGGTGGTCATGAGAGCCATGTGGAGACACAACTTTTCCTGGCCATTTCACCAACCCGTAGATGCAGCAGCACTGAATCTTCCTGTAAGAACCATTTTGGAATTGGAGTATTAATAAGTAAATTATTTCAATTAATGTTAAACAGGTTTTTTCTGGTGCAACAGATTATGGAAGACTAATTTTTCTATTGAACTGCTGTCATTAATTCAAGTCTATGAGAAAACTGTTTTCTTTCTAGAGAAATGCTGCCTTTTTGCTCATTTTTCTGATCTGAAATGAGTAAATCAGTATTTCTAAGGGATGATAATAATAATACTTAAACAGGCTTCTTAGAGTTTCTGTATATTGGTGTTCAGTCTTGTCTTCTGGTTTAGACATATTTACTAACACTGCATATGATGAGTATATTCTTTTGCCTTTGAGTTTTTTAATATTAGGCAGCCTTAATGTCAAATACTTTATGATGGAAAATCAGACCTGATTGACCCTGAAGTAAACAGGCGAATTTGGAACCATTTTGTAGCAGAGAAGTAATTACACCTATAGTATTTGTCAATTTCAAATCATTATGCTCTGAAGTTTCTAGAGGAAATAAATGTCCCTGCAGAAACAGGGAAATAAAAAGAGATATGGTTCTCATCATACCACAGTGGAAGAAACTTCTTCCATGAAATAGAAGATATGATGCTTAAATTGTTTTTCTGTACTGCCGTGTGTGTTTTATTTATGCTACAACTTAACTGTAACAAAGTCCATGACTATAATGACTTGTGACTCATAGTTTTAATTCAGGTATTTTTAGGCTCCAGTTTTGGATGTTTTTCAGTCAAATGAAAACATAGGTTATTGGCACAATGGTATTTCAAATTACCTGGAAGATACTGCTCTTGGTAGATAAGTAGAAAAGTGTTAAATAAAACCATTATATGTTCCCTTTGATTATTTTCCTTTTTTCCCCCTCTACCAACTTAAGCATTGATATTTATTTCTCACAAATTTTCAGGACTAATTCTGCAAACTCACTGGTTCTGTTTAGAGCAGACAAAAGTCTTTATCTGTGGCTGTTTCTTTTGACAAACCCATTTGATCACTTTGTACAAAAGCACAGTCAAAGTGACTATCGCTCTGTGTCTTTTCTTACCTTTTTTCCTTCTTGGAAGTAGCTGTCAGTTAAGGTTAATGTTAAGGGGTATTCCATCAGAGTTGTGACAACATTTGCAGCTGGCTTCAGGCCAGTTCTGCCTCTGCATTTCTGAGGCAGCCTCTTGACTTCTAAGAATATGTATTAGTTCAACCATTGCACAGTAACAAGCAAACATCTGGCTCCATGGCAAGGACAGTGAAAGTATTTGCCTCCTTTGCATTTCTCCTCCAAATGTCAGAAGAGGCAGAATGGACAATACTTTATTATTAATTGCACTTTTGTTTTGCTAAATTAAATAGCCTGCACTCTGGTGTATTTAGCTTTTCTATTTCACCAAAACAGATTGTTAGGATAGCTGCAGAACACTCTAGAAGTAGGAGTTACTTCGTACAACTGTAATGTCTATGTTACAATGTATATGTGAACTTCGTGGTGATATTTCCATTCCAATTCCTTAAATGCACCATCAGGAAAACAGCCTCACAAGGTTTTAGCTATGCTACTGAAATAATCATGACAGTTCCCATTCCAGCTGCCTTTCAGGGATATTGCCACATGTTCACTAGACCAACCCTAAGAGGAGAGCCAATATAGCCAGGTATGAAGTATTTGGCAGCAATTGTGAGAACTTGGCAGCTTCTTTTTGTTAGTGACTGAGACTTTGTCGAAGTTTGGCTTCTTTTTTTCTCTGTTCTGTAAAACTGGAGTGCTACTTTGTGTAAATGGCTTTGAGATAACAAATGAGAAGTGCATATACTTTTAATAAGTACTACTATCAGTACAGCTCTGGAGCCTGTTGAAATAAATATTCTTTGGGGCTTTAAATGGTATATGTTACATGGAAGAACAAAGATAAAGTATAAGCTGAAGATTTCCTGAACACCTACTTTTTTTGGTACCTATGACTATAGGGGAATGTTTTCCTTTAAATAAAATATTGCTTCCACCATAACACAATTCTCCTCTCTAGCAATTTAACTTTCATAACTAAATCTGTAAAACTCTTCATGTCCTAATGTTAAGGTATCTATTTGGTGACTTATTCTTTCAATACCCACAGGATTATTACACTATCATAAAGAAACCTATGGACTTAGGCACCATAAAAAAGCGCCTGGAACATAATTACTACACAAAAGCTGCAGAATGTATTGAAGACTTTAAAACTATGTTCTGGAACTGCTACATGTATAACAAGGTATGTGAAACGTCAACTCTTACCAGTAACTGGTTCTACTGAATGATACAAACAAGTCTAAAACAAGCACATGGTTATTAGAACGTGCAGTAAGTTAGTCGACACCTTCATGATTTTTTTGAAACTATTTTCTCTGAAATGTTGGGGAGGTTTTTTTGCTAGGATTGACTGAGGACACAAAAGTAAAGTCTAGCTTGCTGTTCCAACAGCTGAGTGCACAGTCTTTTCTGCTCAAGGGCCCCACATCCAGAATCTCTGAGGTTTAGCTGCAGAGCTCATGAACAGCAAGCACTAAGTCACTGCTGTACAAGTCTAAGGCTAGAAGCCCTGAGCCATGCTCTGTTCCTTCAACAAGTTTAACCTAATGAGGTGTGAGCACCTCCCTGTGCTTGGATATTTGTTGGCTGTGTCTCAGTATCTTTGAGCTTCAACAGCTTCTCCAGAACATAGGAGTAAATAAGGGAGTTGCAGATCTGCTCCCTTTGGCCTTTGCTATAGAAATATGCAGAAGTAAAGGAAGTTTTTTCAATGGAACAGTGGGACAAAGAGTATTTCAATGGTGAAGTAATTTGCTTTAAAGTGAGTTGCAGGGGCAGGGATGGCAGTGATTTCCAGACCTCTCTGGTACTGGTGGCTTTTTTTAATCTGTTGGGGCAGGAATCTCTAGTCTGGTTGTTTTAAGAGATAACTCCCAATACTGCAGCCTCTCCTTGACTGAATGGTGCTGACCATATTTCACAGCCAGGTGATGACATTGTGTTTATGGCTGAAGAACTAGAAAAAGTGTTTATGCAGAAAATAGCCCATATGCCCCCAGAAGAAAGACTAGTGAGTCTCAATAAAGGAAAGAGAAAAGGAAAGAAGACAGAAGGTAAGGCCTGCATTATATGCTGAACTTGTAATATATTAAGCAAGCAAAACTGGAAACAGACTCTTTGTCACAACTCAACCCTGGAACAGTTTGGGTGTTCTCTACTCTATCCAGAACAATCAGACAAAGCAATACTTCAATAAGGCTTTAGAAGCTTTAAAAAAAAAATTAAAGATTTTTTTTTAGAAAAGGAATCAGACTTCCAATTCAGAGACTGTTATGCCACTTAGCATTGTGTTATATAAACTAATAGGTGTGAACATCTGTGGGAACTAAACAGAGTAAGAATGAAAAAGACATGAGTTATCTAGCCAGCTAAACAAAATACAGAAAAACATTGGTCTAAACTGTTCTCAGATCTCAGTGGTGGAGATCTGTAATATTGCTAAGCAATATGTGTAGATATTAACTATGCTTAGGAAACATGAACCTTCATGATGCAGTCTGCACCCTTTGCTGCTTGGTCTTTGTGTTTGTAGAAAATAACTTGATGCTTTCCTTGGCAACAAGATTTTTACAATGTACAGAGTGTAGTATGATGCCTCTTTAATCTTTGGTCTGAAGTTAATCCACACTTTCTTGAAGCCAAATAATGTGTAACTTGGCATGATATTCTAGCTGAAGCAGTAACAGTGCTGAGTAGAGGAGGATACCAATGTTGCTGTAACAAACGCTCTTGTTTGCATTTATGTCATTCATGTATAGAACAGTGGTTATGTTGAAAACTGGTCAATCTGACCATGAAAGAAATTAACTGCAATATTTAAGACCTAACTTCTAAAGTGTTCTGTATTAAAATAACCAGAAACACAGCAGCCCAACCCTGGGACTTCAAATGAACAAAGCACAAATGAGAAACAAGCTGAAAGCAGTGAGCAGCCTCCAGTGATGACACAAGAGCGACAGCAGGTTACCCTGGCTCCTTTGTCTGCAGCTCAGTTGACTGCTTTAATGCCAGCTGCAGTCTCTATAACAAAAGTAAGTTTCCTCAAATAACTTTCAGAAAGAGAGATATTGAAATTGCTCCTTCAGGCACTGATGGCAAAACCTTAGGAGCAATGCTTATTGTGGTATCTTTTTGGAACTTTTGTTATAATAGAAGACAGTAAGATATCTCTATTAAATCTTCTAGGTCTCTGCTAAATAACTGGGCCAGTACTAATTCTAGAAACTAAAGAGAAATTGGGATGATTGCTTGGCACATCTTTCCTTATAAATGTGGTTTTAAAATGTTGTTCTCAAAGAAAATTAACTTTAAGATGATCATTCTTGAAGTATTACTATATACACTTCTGCAGGCTTCACCTTGAGGATAATGGTTTTAGTACTAAAATAAAGCTCTAAGTTCTATTTAATAACTTCTCATGTTTTTGAAGTAAACCAAATGCTTGATTCTCCAAAAATTAGCATGTTTGCTTAAACACTGTGTAACTAGAATGGAAGGTGTTTGTAGCTCACAAAAGCAAAGCAAACTCTTGTTTACTTCAATCTGAGTTGTATGTGAACATATGAAAAACACTCCTGTATTGACTTAGTTTGGGTTTTGCTCTTCCAATGAGGAATAGGCACTTCTGCCACACTCTCCTATAGAGTATATTGACGCTTCACTCGCGTAGAGTCTGAACACTGATGACAAAGCACACGTTATATGGCTTCCAAACCAAATACTGGCCAAGTTAAAGAAAAACAGAGATAAATCATGTACATAAGGCCCTCAACCAGGCCTAAAATGAATTGCAGTAGTTTTTCCCCTTCCTAAAGCTGTCAACTTGCATGTAATTTCATAACCTGCCAGCTTCCTGGAATCTTCTCAATTGGCTAAAATCTGACCACAGCCTGACCTGCAGTTACATCATCTTCTTTCCTTTACATCTAAGAGGGAGCTTGGTGTGCTCATCTTGTAATACCTTGTAGGGTTTTAGTCTAGGCTTGTGGAATTGCTGCATTCTGCTCTGACTTCAATAGCTGTAAAAGTTCTGACACTTTTTTGGACTACACACGCACAAAAGAATGATCTAAAACTGACCATTCTCTTACTGTTCTGGACACCTGTTATTTTTTTTCTTAGGCAAAAAAAGGTGTGAAGAGGAAGGCTGACACTACAACTCCTAGTACTTCAATAGTCACAGCAAGTGGTGAATCTTCTGCAATGTTTAATGAAAGAAAAGCTGTTAAAGCATGTGGAGGTGAACATGAATTTATGGTAACAAATAAGCTTCTGAATAGATCCTTTTCAGATTCTCAACAGCCACCTGGAATTATTAAAAAGTTTCAGTTGTCAGAACAACTAAAACATTGTAATGCAATACTTAAAGAAATGTTTTCAAAGAAACATGCAGCATATGCGTGGCCTTTCTTAAAACCTGTAGATGTGGCATCTTTCTCCAGTGGTGCAAACCAAGCCATTGCCAAATGTCCTACAGACCTAGGAACCATTAAAGTAAGTATGTTTCTGGTGAAATTAGACTATTTGTGTAATTACAAGGTTTTAAATGTGTTAGCTGAAAAGGTGTCATGAAAGCTGTTTCTCCTTTGAAAGACAAAACAGGCCTAGAAACCAGACACATTTGACTCTCAAACTTAGCCAAGGTCTTGGAAGAAACTCTTCTGAGTCTCGTTGTGACACATAGCCACACATAGTGGCTAATCCATTTAATTGCTGAACAAGCTAATATAAGTAGTGAGGGAATTATGATCTCCACGAAGCCCTTCCAAGCACGCTGCATGTTAAATATCTGTCTGTACACACAGTGCTGTTGTTAATGCCCCATAAAACAAAATGCAATTCTGCTTTGCCTTCAATCTCAATATTCTTGGTGAAGCGCCCTAGAACTTCTACACTGTATGTTTACACATTTCACCTTTTTAGTGGAAAGCACCCATTCTAGATGGAGATATGTGGACAGTGCTCTGTGAACACTGAGAGTATTTGTACGGAGTCAAAATATTTAGCCCTGTTAAGCTCCATTTTTTTGGGGCATGTTCAATTTTAACAGTTTACTAAATTACCTTGAAAGCTGACTTGCACAATATAAAGGTTATTTCCCAATTTCTAGTCCATTAGTTTGACTCCAGCTTATTATGGAATAAGCTTTGTGTAAATACCATGCTTAGAATCAAAACCAGATGCTGAGTTCAGAACCAAATAAAACCATCCAGACATTGTCATCTTGACCAAGTGCTGAAACTAGTACTACAAAGTCCTTCTAGCAATTACAATTAAATCTGTTTAAAAGAGGGGAAAAAAACCTCCTAACTTTGTTAAAGAGACAATGTTGAAATGAGAAGCAGGTATTTCCATAATGTTCTTTATAATATTTACTGTCTTGGTACAAGCTGAACCTGAGTGTATATGTTAAAATTCTTGTTCCTCCTTTCTTTCTGCTAGTTCATGGTGATGTTCTCTACTAAATGTGCCTTAAATTTCTTTTCCTCTAGAAGAAAATGGATAACTTTGAATATAGTGATATACAAGAATTTGCTACAGATGTTAGATTAATGTTCATGAGCTGCTACAAACATAATTCTCCAGACCATGAAATAGTTGCTATGGCAAGAAAACTTCAGGTGAGTTATCTTTTAAGTCAGACTTGAAAAAGAATAGTTTGTCTCATGCCCTGGTGTAGAATCTACTAATATTACTGAACTACTGTGTTGCTGTGTAGTTCTACAAGTAGTAGCTGCATTATGCTTTTAGAAATCTGAAAAAATATGCTGTTCCCAAACCTAACTCTTCAGGATGTTTTTGAAATGCACTTTGCTAAAATTCCTGATGAACCTGTTGCAAGTGATCATCTGCCCCAGCCTGTGAGAGAAGTGACAGAAGTTTATTCCAGTGAAAGCAGTAATGACAACTCTTCAGAAGAAAAATCATCTGAAGACTCTGAAGAGGAGAGAAAAGTGCACCTCGAAAACCTTCAGGAGCAAGTAAGCATTGGTACTTAATGCATGTGACTTAAGATCTCTCTGGCAATGGCCCTTTCAATTGTCTATTCCAAGGCTTAGCAACAAAAATCAGTTTTCAAAATATTCTAGTAACTTGTATTTTTAACACAGAACTTTATTCCTATTTGGAAGCACAGCCAAATGTTAAACAAATAGCACCTCAACAAATGCAAAGTGGTTTTAGTGAACAGTTGTTCTACTGCTCTTGCCTACCACTTCTGCAGAGGTCTCTCAAACAACTTAAAAAATAAAATTGTGTTCCCGTGGTATGAGGGCATCCAGTCCTTCCACATGTAGCTTAGTGACATATTTTTCCAACAGAGTCATTTATTTCACATGGTTAAAAAGCATTGTTCTAACCCTCAGTCTCTTCTGAGCCACACAAAAGCAAGTCATTAAATTCTACTTCTTCACAGAGCTCAGTATGAGAGAGAAAAGAAGCAATCTCATGCTAACTAGTGAAGCAAAGCTGTGCTTCATATTAGGAGTATTGATGGGTGTTGCTTCTGCTTGAACATAACTTTTTAACCTGTTGCTGCTGTATCTATAAACTCTGGGGAAAATTAGCATTTGTTCTGCTAGTCAAATGAGTTTTCAGTCCTTGTCAGATTAGCTTCATCAATTTATGAATGTAGGCAGAAGGACGAATGCAAATGTACAAGCCAACCTTTAAAGTAGTGAGTTATTTCAGTGTCTGATTTCTAATCTCATCATCTGACCATCTTCCAATTCCTGAGGTTTAAACAAAGTTAAGCTCTTCTCCTAAATTCTTAGTATGTCCCAACTAGCCATTTTATATTGCAAAATAAGATGCATGAGCCCAGTCCCATGTGCCTAATTCAGCGATGCTGTAGAAGTAAAACAGAATAAGGCATTTATGTGCATCCCAAATGCCTGGAATTGAAGAGAGGCTGCTGGAAACACCTACAGTGATTTTTATTTTTTTTTTCGGTGGGGGAAGGGGGCTCTATTCTTGTCAGAATGCTGAAAGGCACATGCTGTTAGAAATGGCTGAATAAAATAAACAGTCCTACATCTTCTAGATGCATAATCTGTGACTAAGATACAATATAGTAAAATGTTTGGAAAATAAATCTTGTTTGGAAAGCAAATATCCTATTAATATCCATTCAGCTGCCACACATTTCCTGTGATATTTAGGACTAGTTTATTGCTCCTCCTACATTGCCCAAGATTATTAGCATTTTGGTTATTTTGGCTTTCTTTTTGGTTTTGATAGCTTAAAGCTCTTCACCAGCAGTTGTGGGTTTTGACCAAAGCATGCTTATCTAGACCGGAAAAGAAAAAAGGGAAGGCTAAAAGTGAGAAAAGAAAGAACAAGGAAAAAGCTGAAATAAAAAGCTTGATTCAAAAGAAGAAAAACCTGAAATACATGAAGAAGTCGAAGAAAAAGCTGTCTTTAAACACGTAAGTGTGGGGAACTTGTGTGGGTGTCAAATTATTTTAAACCGCTGTTACTGCAGTATACTTTTTTCCTGCAGTCAGTCAAAGAAAACCATGCAGCAGGTCTTGTTGGCACATAAGTCAGAAGATGAAGATGCTGCCAAACCTATGAATTACGAGGAAAAACGACAGTTGAGTTTGGACATAAATAAACTCCCTGGAGATAAGCTTGGGAAAGTAGTCCATATCATACAGTCAAGAGAACCTGCACTGAGGAACTCTAACCCTGATGAGATAGAAATAGACTTTGAAACTTTAAATGCTTCAACACTCAGAGAACTAGAGAAATATGTAGCAACCTGTTTGAGGAAGAAACAAAGAAAGGGTATGTAGCATAAATGATGTTTTTAAAAGCCCACTAGATTTGCTTTCTGGTTTGCTTTCATGTTAACTTCTGTTTCACATGCAGCTAAAAAACCACCAAAGTCAAAAGAAGAACTTAATTCTGAGAGGAAACAAGAGTTAGAGAAGAGACTACTGGATGTCAATGGTCAACTAAACCCAAAGAAGGAGAGCTTCAAGAGTAATGTGGCTCTTACTTTTACTCATTTGCAATGGAAATAGCTTAAAGTGGAGTTCTTCCCTTGGGCTTCAGTCCTGTTAGGCAGCTGGGGACTTTCTCCTCAGAGCAGTTGGGGTCTTAAGCTTCCCACTGCCAGTCTCAAGATTCTGTGTTGAGTAACCTGGAGTCACAGCAGCAAACTTAGTCAGTTACTTGTTCTGTCTAAAGCAGCTTCCTTATTCCTGCACCTAATACTTTATTACAGGTGAAGATGGTAACAGCTTCAGAAATCACGAGACACTGAACAATTCCCTTATGCTAATACATGAAAACATGGTGGGGTGTGTGGAGAGTCACACAGTCTGTTTGCAATTCATTTTCTGTGATTTAGAGATGCAAGAATAACCAGTTCTAGTCCTACTTGTTAGGTGGCAGTGTCACTAATGCTGTCATGCTAACAAAACTTGTGTATCAGTGACAGGTGTGCTGTGTTATCTGAGACTTAAGGAAGTGTCCTAGGAGAATCAATTCAGTTTTTCAGGCAATAATGCATTTCAAGATCAAAGCCAGAAATTCAGTGCATACTTGAGCTGTACACTTACTGACGGTTCTCATCAGGGGCTGAGAATGGATCAATGCAGCTGATGCTGCTATTATAAGTCAAGCTGTTCCTCATTAAAATAGTGAGTGCTATTATTGCCCTCCACTGGATATCTATTTAGCTCCCATGTAAAACCAGTTAGCTGAAATGATAGAATCAGCTCTGGAAGACACAGGGACACTTGTATCCAGCATTAGCTCAGTCAAGTCTTCCTGTCTGGTATATATAATGGCTTGAAAATATCCTACAAAGAAAAGCTTAAAGAAGCAGCTGAAATCAATTATGAAGTATATGTTGTGAGGAGAGGGAAGAAGCTGGCTAGGAAATCTTTACAACGGGTATCTGGCTTGTTTACAAGAGCTAAATCTGGGCTTGTGTCCAGGGAAACAGGTATCCATGTCACTTCTCACTTTCAAAGCTTTCATGAGAGCAAAAACTTTGAAAAACATTTGACTGCAAAATCATTATAAGCTGAGTTACATCAACCCTGTAGATGCAAAATGGTCAGATGGTGGGGAGGTGGCAAAAGATGGCAATTTGGGAGTACATGTGGTTAGGGAAAGCAGAGCTGGCTGTAGATAAAGAACTCTGCATCCAAGTCTGGCAGCAGCAACATGCACAGAAACAGGCTCTTAACAGCAGGAAAGCTTATGGGGGAAAATTGCTTGAATTGTGTCTTAAGACTGTATAGCTTTAACTACTTCAGAATTGTAAATTGTGTGACTACAGCTGCTCCTTGGGTATTTCATTCAACTAGCTTGCTGCTGATAAATCCCACTCCTCTACTTTCTAGAGGGAGGCCTTTGTTTTCAAGTCCACTGTTAAATGGACAGTAGACAAGGAAATGAAATGAAATAAGATGAACTCTTATGTGGGAGAATAGGCCTAACAAGGTTGATCCTAGTCTTGTATATGAAGAATGCTCCACTGCAGGTTGTTCTGAATTCTTTTTCTCCTGCAGTTGAAAACAATGCTGAGTCAAGTACTGGGCCAAGCAGACTGAGTGACAGCAGCAGCTCCTCAGATTCTGGCAGCAGCACTAGCAGTGATTCTAGCTCCTCAGATAGCAGTGACTCTGAATCAGGTTAGAAGGCTTATTTTTGTGTTTGTGTAGGCAAAACGTCTTATCTCTGTTAGCATCTACTGTTCCACATGCTTAACTAAAATCCTTGATATCTTTGGTTTGGTTTGCTCCATTTTGAAGGCTTAATTCAAATGCTATGAAATAAATGCCCTAATACTGAGATTCCAGGTAACACAAAACAAAACCCAAGAATAAAACAACCAAACCCCACTACATCCATTCAACTTACAAGTGAAAATCTTTAGGGACCAAAATAAGCTAGCAGAAGGTCTGTGTTTCTAACCTGGACACTTGACTATTATAGGCTATTGGGCCATAGCTTATTCTTGTAGCTTTGATCCCTTTTTGAAAGTGTGATTCACTTTATTTTCTTCTTCTGGTCTGCAGCATGAAGGGTGACCTGAGCAAGTAAAGTGCCTACAGCATTAACTGTAGACCCAAAATCCACCCTGGTGCTTAAGCTGTTTCAAGCTTGTTTAAAGGATATCACAGCATCAGAACATTGAATGATGTTTCTCTGTACACAACTCTCTTTAGTTTTCTAGGACAGAATAGATCTGCCAAACTGGAGGTCTACAGTGTAGATCTCCATATGAGGTATAAGGGTGAGATGAATGCTCAACTATCTGCAGTGGTGGGGGGAAGCAAACACAGTGAATCAATGGCAGTGAAGACCTTGATCCTGCAGGAATCTTTGTGGTCTCTTTTTATATCTGGGAGAAGTTCTTTAAACATATCAAGCTCAAGTCAAGGTATTCAAGATAAGAATGTTCCTTTCACTGTGAAGCTTGACTCTAGGTACAACTGCAACTGACACCTTGTATGTGTGAATAATGAAACATATGTTAATGACTGATTTGGTTTTTTCCATCCCCCTTTTTCTGCCCACCTCGCCATATTTACAGTTACAGAAACCTGTTCAAAACAGACTGGAACCAGGCAGAACTGTCCAGCCTCTGTGGAAAAGTCTAAGGTAAGCCTGGCTGGAATGGATATAGTATTCTTGCCCTCAATAAATAACAAAGTAATTACACAAATAACTTTGTTAAACAAAGATATTTTTTATCATACAATGGTACTAGAAATTATACAACTTTATCAGGAAATAATGAATATGGCTTGAATGCTATTTGTTTTGTAGGACTGATTGATAGGAACATGTCACATGAGCTGTTTGTTAAAAGTAGTTTATGCATCTGTACAGGAACAGATATACTGGGAGAACTTCTGAGGCTTTTACCTTTTATAATCATTGTGGTGATTGTGTTTGAATGGTAGAATGCTCCACATACCCCACCCACCCCCAAAAAAGACAAGTACTCTCCAAATTGATCTCTGAGTATAGAACTGACCTAACAAACAGTGCAAGCCCCATTTAAATGTTTTTCATCTATTAATAACCTCACTTCTACACCTGAAAATAAATAAATTGTACAATATGCCACTTATTTTCAGGATACTTTAATATTGCTTATTGCCATGGTATTACTAGAAATAACAGCAGTTTCATCTAGAAATAATTCTTAATACCTCTTAGATTTAATTGCTCTATTCCTGTATTATACAGTGGGTGTTATTTCTTGTCAAGGTTAGCTGCCTTTAACAATTTCCCTTGAAGCTACCAGAGACAGAGACCTTGAATTTCAAAGCAAAATCACAGCAAAACCTTCATTCTTCTTGCAGTAGATTTGCTTTCCCTTAAAGTACAGGAAACTAGGCTGCAAATTTATTATTCAGCTGCTCCTTCTGCATCTTCATAAGCAAAGACTCAGGGAAGGAATTATGCAACACCTTTTTTTTTGCTTAAGAACTGCAGCCTCTGCAGTGACAGAATGACAGCAATAAACTTGAAAACGGGATCCAGAAAATGAGCTTCAGCTTGGTCAGTTGTAGCAGCCCCTTACTGACCTTCTGAGTAGCAACAAACATCATACCTGAAATCCTCACATTACAGTTTGTTCTCAGGGGTTTTCTGTACCTGTCAGACCAAGGCAGTGAGTGCACTTTACCTCATGGCTTTTTGTCATCAAAACCCTTAGGAAATGATGGATCAGTATCACAATACAAGGAGTACTGAATCCGATAAACAGTGGAAATGGGTAGTGGTGGGAAAAGAGGATCAAATAGCTATGAAAACAAACTGGCTGTATTAACTACTGCAATCTCTTTATAGAGAATACCACTTTGTTTACAGAAGCCATCCTGCAATGCTGTTCTGCAAGCACAGCCCTCCTCTCTTACTAGCAGCTTGCAAAATCATGGATCATCTGAACTGCAGCAGCAACCTCCCCATGCACTGCAAAGGCTTCAGTGTAGATCACTTAATCCGTCAGAACAAAATGCTCAGACTCTCTCAGGTAATACCTTTATGGCTATATTTGACTGCTGAGGAAAGAAGGGGTGTCAGGAGGCCTGTATTGCCCACCAAGCTTATCTTGGCATTTTGGAGGTCAGCAAGTGGATAACTGGAAAAGTCCTTGCAGGGTACAGATTACAAAAGAGCATGATGTAAATTAAAGCATGGCAGCACTGAGGATTGGCTAGGGAGTTCTGATTACTGCAGCACTTGTGGTGGGGCAGAGTAGTGTTAAAACCAGGAGGTGATCATGCTTCCTTCCAATGAGATGGAAAAGGATACCTTAAGGAACTTGGAGTTACAGGAAGTTCTGAACACCTTAAGGCAGGAGTTAGATGCTTAAACCCATCCCCACTATCCAAGGTCATGTGTGAAATGCCTTTCAGCTGAATGTAAGGCTTGGTGCCCTAGGTCCTCTGAATTGATTGTTGTTGTCTAGACACATCAAATACATGAAGTTGCTTAGGAACTTGGCCCAAGGAGCTATTCTTTTCCCTCCCTCATTTCAAAAAGTCTAATAACATCACACACATCTGAGATTTTGGTAGAAGACAGCATGAACTGGTAGCTGATTAACTGAGAAACCAATTAAAAGATAATTAAAAATAACACTCTTAAATTATGTGGCTAGAACACATATCTTCATATTGAGTTGCTCCACAGATCTAAACAGTGACCTAATTTTGAGATGTAGGACTGCATTTTGCACGATAGGGGGAAAATCATACCGTACTTCTTTCTCAGGTATAATCTCTGCTGTACCTGCTCTGCATGATGCTCCAGACCAGCAAACTCCTCAGAGTACTCCGAAGACAAATCAGTCTTCTGTCACCTACTCCAGAAATGCTCTTCCAGAGGTGATTACGTGCTTCTCTCCAATGAGTTAATTTCAAACAGCATCTTTAAAGCATGTTCTTACCCTTTAAATATGATGTAATATAATACTTCAGGCTTGAATTTGATGTCATGGCAGCCATTTAAGGTTTACAACAAAAGTTTTCTAAAACCCCAATAACAAAGTGATTCTTATCCTTAAACAGGGCATTACTTCATTGCCTATTGGCTGCAGCACAAAAGGGAAGTTTGGCTGATCAAGTTTATAGTGTACTATAAAGCTTATTTTATTTCTTTTCAGGGCTATAGCTTGAATTTAAGTAACTCTTGCACACTTACAGGTTAACAGTCCACCCTGTAAACCAGCAGCTTTACGAAAGAGACAGATTATAATATGTGTTTTGGTTTTGTAGAAATATCAATTTCACAAACTCAGCAATATTGAGGGTCTAGAGGCTATACTGGAAAAGTGTTTTGCTTTTCATACCTTTTCCTAAAGCTATGGAAACTGGGGCTTTCAGGGTCTAGATGAGGTTGTAAAATATTTAGTCACTGTTGATTTCTATGTTAATATGTTCTTGGGGAGTATCCTGGTTAGAAGGGTCTCTCTGGAACAAAGGAAGTTATTGATGTTACTGCAGCACAATCACTTCCCTCCTATGATGATCAATAATCTTTCTGAATGTGGTTGAAAATTTAGTTGTTTTAATCAGGCTGTAATAGCTTTCTTTTTGGCAATGGATAGAAACTACCTCTTGAATCTGTGAGCACAAGAATGTGTCCTGCAATTAAGGATGAAAAGCAGCTCACCCTTTCCTATTGGTGTCCACTGTCCAAGGTAGCAGGTAATGCAAATTATGACTCAGGTTTGAGCAGCACTGTCCTCAGTTCAAGGGATTACTACACAGAGTAATCTTGCACAGAGAAAAAATACCACTGCACTGAAGATCACAGCTACCCTTTACCCTGATGCACAAGCTGGAGTGCAGCTACTGGCTTATGACAATCTTATTCTGCTGTACAATGTTAAGGGTTAAAGATCTTGTATCAGTTTCTCAGGCTTTACCCACTCCATCGCTTGGGATTGCAGAGCAGTGCCTATTCTAAATCTGAAGCCTTGATGTATGAACTTGCTCTGGTTACCATAGTATGAATGAAATCTCTTTCTTCCCTGGTGTTTACAGAAACTAGAGCTGCAAGAATTTACTGCTCTAAGCTTCTAAACCTTTAGTCCCTGATGCTGTGCAATAAGAATCCTTATGTGCTAAACACAAATATTATGAAGAACATATTTTGAAGTCCAGCTTCTCTTCTAGGTGTCCAACACCATTTTCCAGGTTGACAGTGCTGACTGGAATAAACAAGCTGAGCAAACAAGACATCTAGACAAATCAAATAAACTTCAAACTGCTGATTTAATATCCATAAGTCAAGAACAAAGTATGTAATGCCATAATAAAAACTGTAACCATTATCAGGAGTGCGAAGTTAAAAATGTATATGAAACTGGTTTAAAGAAATATATTGCTGAACACTTGTACATTAATCAGTTTGCAGAATAGGGTGGGTGTGCAGTTTTCCCTTGCTCTTTTTTTGGTTCGATGCTTTAACAAAAAAGAGTGAAATGAAACTGATCTTTGGTTCTTTTTCTGTGTTAAAATATATAAAGAAAATTACTTTTTTATTTAAGAATTTAGCTTTCTGAATGTAGTACTAGGTAAAATGACCCAGTATTCCATGAAGTCTGAGAATTGAAGCTTGTCTATTGGACTTCACTGGCCTTTAAAATGTCTTCTGCTGAAGCTTCATGGAGCTCTTTTTCCAGGGCACTGTGTGTGTATTTTGAGTTATCTTTGGCTCTTGGTGAAAGGATCTGACAGTAAATCAATGCCAAAGCAACTTTCCCTATGGAATCACCTTGCAATTATTACAAGAGCACTGGCCCTCCAAAAGCTGCATTCTGTACTTCATACATATTTCAATCTGAAGAACTGACTGAACATCCATGCTCTGTGTGTCCAGTATTACCAGACATAATTGTTTTGGTTTCTCCTTTACTCTTTGCCTTCTAGAACACCTCTGTGGGGGGGAAGAAGCTTGTGAAAACTTGATGAAATTAAAAGGCAGAGCCTGTTGAACTGATGAACTCTTACTTTTGCCAAAGAATAATGCTAAGTAGTTATGATGTAATAAAGCAATTCTAAAAATGGAGATTTAATGCTCCATGAATTTCTATTCAGTTTAGGGTCTTAACACACCAAGCCATACATGCACTGACCCCCTTTGCTTAGGCTTGCAGCAGCTGGAACTGGTCCATGGCTTCAACTAAGGATTTTCACTTATAAAGTTCTGAGGCTGTGAGGTCTTTCTGAAAACCCCTTTTATGACAAACCAGCTGAGGGCTTCATACTTCAGAATTCTGGCTTCAAACATTCAAAAACTTATCCTTTGCATAATAAAAAAAAGCCAACATGTTACCTACAGTTTCTTATTAAGCATTTACCTAAATACTGAAACATCTCAAACTACAGTAGAAGATGAGATAAACAACACATTTTATCTCAGGCTTTTCCCTTCAAATAATAAAGAAGTAACAGCATGGAGTACTTGTACAGCTGTAGGCTACTGGAAATGTGAGGCCTAGCCCTGGATGGCTGACCTATTTGTTTTTTAAGAAGAGTTAATAGGGTTGAGAGCTTTAGGTGAAATGAGTTTGCATGATCAATCAGGTACTCTTAACTAATGCTGGAATCAAAAGGACAAAGGGCTGGGGGGGAGGGGAGGAAGTGACTAAGTGGCAAAGTGCTGCGTTGAGGCTTTCTGACCAAACTTTTTGAGCACTCTGCTAGGACCTCTCCTAGAATTAACCAGGAGTTAATTTCCCATCTATAGTTGAGTTTAACTATACTTTTCCCTGCCCAAAAGTGGAGAGAAGTGGTTCACTTCAGCTTAAGCTTAGGAAATGTTTGGGAGAATTTCTGTCTTTTTGAACCAAATAATAAACTGCAGTGTAAGCTTTTAAGTCAATTCCTGGAATGACTAAAGTTTTATCATTTAAATTTGAGAAAAAATAGTCCATAAAATCAACATGATTGGAAAGTCTTTTTTAATTCTTCCATCAGGTCATTGTACACCCGATGATAAATGTAATGATAAAAACATACTAGAGCCAGTGTCTGAACTTCTTCCAAGAAAGGTAAGTGTTACTCAAGTTCTATTTGAGAAGAGGCTGAGTTTGCTTACAAAGTTGAATAGCTCCCTGACCTGGGATCTTCTCTAAAAATCTGTTCCTTTACAATTAGAGTATTTAGTGTACAATAGGTCTTGGGCATTGTTATAATCTGCACAGATTTATCTCATTTCTAGTGCTAAAAGCAAACAAATCTATGGATTCTCTTCATTTCAGAAGGTGAAGTATATAAGATATATTTTTTAATATATATATATATATTTAAAAAATCATGTGCCCATATTGTCATATTAAAATATGGCTTGTTTCATCTAGTTTTAATATTTCAACAAGGAACTAGTGTTCCTTGATCTAGTTCTGATATACAAGTCATTAGTGTGCTTTCTCTTGCTGATCCAGTAACAAAAATAAGAGTAGTGTGGAATATAGTCTTGGTGCTATTGGAAAACCTACTCTGAAATAAGACAAAGCACCTTTAATGACTTAAGGTATTTATGAGAGTTAAGCAAAATATTTCCTACCATACAGTAAGTTATCTTAAGGGGAAAGACAGAGACATTTTCCTATCTACTAAATTCTTCTTTTGTAATCAGCTATTTGAAAACATTAGATCAAAATTGCTAATAATAGATCATGTCAGCCTCTGGACCCAAAAAGTTTTCTACATGATCTCTTGAACTAAAATGTTTCCAGGATTTTTCTTTAGGTACTTAGCTTTCAGAAAGCTATTAACTAACATGTTGAATTCAATTCTAAAAATATGTATTTCCTTCATAAGGATATGCTTCTACTAGAAGAAGGATTTCTTAAGAATGTTGGTTTTATTCTGATTTATGCTGTGAAGAAAATGCCCCAGGGGAACAAACAAAACCCACAAGCCTAACATAAAACTATTGTTATGTAAGGATTACGCATAGAGAATAGATGGATGTTCTCTGTATTAAAACCTTGTCAATGGACCTTGTGTAAATTCAGCCTTGTGAATTCATGTTTTCTGAAATGAAAAAGTGGAGAGGTAGTCTTAAATGTGTGAATTCATGTTTTCTGAAATGAAAAAGTGGAGAGGTAGTCTTAAATGGTAAGAATAGCTACAAATGCTAATGATTGCTGGCATATTGCCAAAGACCCTCAAAGTTGTTGAGAATGCATATCAAAGTCTGCTTGGATTTCTGTATTTGCACTAATATCCTGCCAAAGGAAGGATATTTTGGTGTAGATATTTCCAAATAGGCCCAGCCAAACAACACTGTGCTAATGGTAAGAATTAAGCAGGTGAAAGATGTCAGTAGCTGCAGAGTATTTTTTCCTCTTCTGTGTTCTCCTTTTTCTAATAACTTCAGGATACAGAATTTAAGACTATAGATTCCTGGGTAAGCCTATGTAAAACGATGAAGCTTCCAGCTCCAATAAAAGCCTCTGCTGAGAGCTTCAATCAGTTCAGGGACGCAGTATTGAAGAGGAGTGGGCAAGTGCAGGAGTTAAAAAGGCCTCTGGTGCAAGCCGAGAGGGAGCTGCAGAACCTTCCGCAAGAAAACAAAAGGTTTGTAACCACGTATGTTTAAGTATTGTTCTGGGTTTTGCCTGTGTGGTACACTGGGTGGCTTAGTTATTCAGGAACAAGTGGTTTGGATTAGCTAAGTGCCACAGGTCAGGTGAAGCTGGAGAGCCATAACGCTCTAAGCACAACTGCACATCCCAAATGCTGTTGGTGTGTTTACTGTGCTTCTGGTTTTTGATTTTTTGGGAGTTTTTTGGGGGCTTTTTGGGTTTGTTTTTGTTTTTTTGATGGGGGGGTGTTTGGTTTTTGTTTGGGCACTAAGGTGAGGGTTTTTGGTCCCCTGGAGCACTCAATGACTCTGGTCATGACCAGAGTTCACATTTGTCCTCAGTTTATTATTTTCCTTATTGCTCTCCTAAGGGGATACAGGATAACACAGTCTTTGAGAGCATGGTGTTAACACAGTCATACAGGGGTTCCAGTGTGCACCACTTCAGACACTGGAATTCTTTGCATTGCTGTAGAAAAGCACCTTCAATAAGCCCCTGCTGTAGTATTCTTCCCTAGTCATTTGCAGCCCCTGGTTTAGGGAGTGCCCTGAGGTCTATGGTCACGCTGAGTGGGATAAGTGACTGCCTACCAATTACTGCATTGCAGTAATATAAAGAAATATGGAGTTTGTTTGCCACTTTTTGGAAACTGCATTTGCAATATTTTCCTCTTCAGCAGTCTTGATTTTTTTTTTCTTGTCTGTTTGACCCCATGAAAGATAAATCTGAGCTGGTTCCTAAATTCTCCTGCACTTGCCCATTCCTGGTTGTATTAGAATAAATCGTTTGGATTGTTTGATTTTAATAATCAGAGCATTTGAGAGTCTTAAGAGTATACTCCTGGTTCAGAAGTTAGTGAAACCTACCTCAACTAATTGAAGAGGATGAAGGTAGAAGAAAAACATCACAGGCCAAGAAAGTAACAGAAAATTAAGAATTTCAAAGCAAGTGTATGTAAGTTTTGTGTAGCACATCTATAAATCCCACATGCATCCAGATTATAAATGGGACACAGGAAACATGAACCTACTACAACCCAACAATTGTGTGCACGTAACTCTTGTGAAGGGAAATCACTATGAAACAATGTGAAAGAGAACCACAGTTTAAGTGCTAGGCACTGATTTAAATTATTTGCAGAATTCTATCAGGTTATTATGGAAAAAAAAAGAACTTTTATCCTATACTGATTTCTTCTCCTGTCTTTAAAGGGGCCATGAAAGCACAGGATTGGATGCCATGGCAGCAACAGACTGTGAACTTGAAAAAGAAATACATAAGAGCAAACTGCCCGAAGGTCAACAACATATTCTTGATCAAGACCGTAACTTGGCTAGAAAAATGGAACAAGAACGCAGGAGGAAAGAAGCAGTAAGTTGCTGACTCTTGCTACATGATTATTTTTCAGCTTTACTAGAGAATAAACATATATTAGGTCAGGTCCTTATTTCAAAGGATCTGAATGATTGAAAATGACAGAACTATACTACCTGAAGAGTTAGTCCAGAAAATGCAATAGGAAACTCAAAGTATGTCTTCAAGTGACATCATATGAAAAGCTATCTGCTTGGTCCTATGACTCCCACAAGCTTAGAATAATTGTGTTGTAAAATAAAATTCTGAAGAGGAGTCCCTGCCCTCTAAATAATTTCAAACCCTGAGTCTTGCAAGCTGTCCATCCTCTTTAATGTGCTCCATGTCAACAAAAGTGTTAGTCATACTGTTCTGGTGTGAAATACCAAGCCTGAGCCATTTTAAAACTAACTGGTTTTACTGGTGAAAGTAATTAATGTTTTTAATTGCTACCTTTTTTAGATTAAACATTTTTTAAAAATTCATAGTGTTGTACAACGGAATGTAAGTACTAGTGTGAGACCTGAAAGGTAAGTTTGACTGAAGCTTTCATCCCTCAGGTCTTTTCTGAGGGCTTCAACAACAAGCACACTCAAATGTGTCACAACAGAGAAGCCATACATTTTTTTGAGAAGATGCTTTTGTAGTTTTTTCTTAAATAATTAAGTATTTGACCTGCATAGTATTCATTAATGTCTGACTGCTCTGAAAAGACACTCATTTGCTTTCTTGCAGACAGCTTGGATAATTGATGTGAATCTGCAGAGAGATATTATGGCATCTTTCGAAGAATATCTTGAGTGAAAGCACTAGTTTATATAGAATTTAACTTCAAACTACTGCAAATAGCACAATTTTGTACTAGTTAGGATCTTAAATGTTAAGACTACTTTAAAGGTCTTCTCTAAAATGTTTTGTATTAAAAGCTTGTTCCTTAATACCTGAAGTGTCACAAGATTTATTTTTTTTACTGCTTGTTTATAACATGTAATCTAGTCTGCTACACAGTGGAATGGAGTTGTTCATTTGATTACAGTTTCATCTGTTGTGCATATATGGTATTAAAAAACTCATTTTTACTTTACTGTGACACACCTGCACAAAATCTGGGCTGTGACAAAAAGATCTCTCTAATAGTGATACTGTCTAAGGGGTATGTAACATTACCTGTAATCATAAAAAAAGCTCCCATGAACTCTATAATTTCAGCAGTAAATCTTATGCACTTGCATGTCTTTTAAGGCCCAGATGTGTTCCATGTATTTTATGTTAATATAACATTTAGCTAAGGGTGCAAACATGTTTGCCACATAGTTCTAGTTCTTCTCAGGAAGAAATTATCTAAAACAACCAGCTCCAGTTTGAAAGATTTTCTGATTAATGCAAGATATTACTAATGTTGAAAAATGGTCTGAGGTAGAAACTGGAATGTAAAAAGCATACATTCTTCTTGATTATATACAGCTATGGGAAATTAATGGGACTAATGAAACATTGTTTTATAGAATTAATACCAAAACACTATGTGTATTACAGAAATGCTGGGTGGAAGGGGCCCCCTTCAGACAATCTAGTTCAGTATTCTCCAAACCCTTTCTGTCATTGTACCCCATCATTTAAACAATTCTAAACATGGACCCCAATACATGTATATTTATTAATTTATAAATTATATACGACACTTCACTGTACTAGTGTATTTTTTATACTACATTATAATATTTTTAATTTCTGTTTTTATTTTTAACCCTGTTTATTTAATTTTGCTTAGTTATTATTTTATTTTGTAATTTTAAAATATTGTATTCAATATTTTTTTCCCACACTCCACTTTGGAGACTACAGATCTCATTGAGCCTTCCACTCAAAACTCTCTCCCTACACAGAACTTCAATTTATCAAGTTTCTGGATGAAAAGTGATGGTAACAGTGCCAGTTGTGGTGAGATTCTGCCACAAACAACCAAGTAAGCTAAGTGAACAAAACTTTCTACAAATAACTGAATTTTCAGAGAAAGACAAAAAATTGCTTCTAAATTCAAAAATGCCAGCTAAAGCATGCCCAGAAATGGTAGCCTGGTCTTTCAGGTAGCAGGCTGATGAGTTAGTGCTAGATCAAATATATTTATTCAACAATAAAGTAGTTGTGGATCTTCAAATTCTGCCATTGCTGGAATGGTATTATTTCATTCGATAGCACAAAGAGTGTGTATGACAAACACTCCGATTGGGCTATGACCCTTTGCACTGTCTAGGGATGGCCTGGCCTGGAGGCATGCTCAAGTGTACACTGTTTGGGAGATGTGAGGGCTTGGCTAGGACAGGGATTTGGGACAAAAGATGGGTTGTAATGTAAAGTGGTACTGTTAGGATGTCTTTCATAACCACATCAGAAGTGACCTGCCTTCATTTGTAGTTTGTACATTGTTAATAGCTATTTGTCCTGCAATAAAATACTTCAGTTCACATCCAGAGCTTCACATCTACCTTGCTGTCACTTGGATATATTTTCTCTCTGGGTTAATGCAAGTGCAAGACCTCTTGCTTTGGAAATAGGAGGTGACAAAGGGAAGGGCAAAAATTCCTTCTGAGCATTTCATCTATTCTATGCAGCTATATGGGCATTGCTGGTAGGAACTGGTGCTTTTGTCCCTTCAAAAATGAATTCCAGCTTCCATGACTCTATACTGTCATGATGGCTTAAACTCACAATGTCAGTGCTGCTAATGCTAATCTGATAAACCCTTTATTTGCAACCTCCAAGTCACTTGAAGAGGATAATCAGTTCCTGTCTCCAGAAAGAAGGCTGAATCCAGAGGTAAGGGAGACAGCCTCCAAATGTGAGGAGGCCTCTAAGGACTCTAACAAGCCTCTAAGGACTGTTTGCCCAAAGCCATGACCACACTCGAAGAAGCAGGAATACCACTTCTATAGATGCCCCCTGAAAACAACAAGCTGCTTTAAATAAACTGTTAGTTACCTAACCGTTAAAAGGTGTCCTAAATTCTGTTACACCATTCATTTACCTTTATCATTTGTGAAAACAGCTGCTTTAATGTGTCACTTCTATCCTTGTGTCTATGCTAGTAGATTGTATCTACATGTAAATGAAAGGTAAGATAGTTATTAGCTTCAGGAAGTTCCTCTGTCACTAAAAAATGGAACATGGTAAATTTCTTACTACCAACGAGTTGGTCAGGCTGGAGGCAGAGGCAGAATCAGTGATGTGCAAAGTTGTCCTCTTTTGTCTCTCAGAGAAACAGGATTAGTTGAGCTGACAAAAGATAAACAGGCAGATGGCACTTGATGGAGGGCAAAGCACACTGTCAAAGCACGTAAGACCATCTGCCCTGGGATTGGTTTGGCTTGGCACCCATTAGAACAATAATCTAGAGCAGAAGATGAGAAAGTCAAAATATAAGGAAGACAGAAAAATAATTGTTGGGGATCTCAATTTTTCTTATTCATGTGACATATGTAGAAGATTCTAAGCTTTCTTCCGCACAATCTTGGAAAATGTGAGGAAGGTATTGGCCTCGTACAAACAGGTTTGCCACATATGTGGACAGTGTGGTTTTAGAGTACAAAGCAAGTGTTCCTGAATAAAAGAGGAATTCTACAACTTCCTTGGAAAACAGGACAGCTAAAGTGGCACAGGTGGAGGTACCCAGAAATGCTGCATTAGGGTGTGCAGCAATTTCATTGTGCAAACACTGCTCGGAACTGTTAGCTCACCAGCACTACCTTCTTCCCAGCTCTGATACCGGATCCATATCCAATACCTGAAGATGGCATAGCTAAACTCCATAGGCAAAAGGTTTGTAGAATTTAGAAGTCTGACATAAAACTATTGAGGTAGTTAGTGATGTATAAAATAAAAACAGACTTAGTTCTATTCTTGTGAAAAAAATGGCTCTGCTTCTTTCTTTGTACAAGAACTGCAGCATAGCTTGGCCAAATACCTTTGTATAATAAGGCACATCATCGTTCCATCTTTATTCCTTCTTATATTCTAGATGACTACTGGAATTTTGTGATTGCCATGCCTAAACCATCACTGGGCTTTCATCAACCTTTCTTTGGAGGCAAGTGAAAGCTTGTGGTTAGTTCCAGGATTTTAAATGTGTTTTCCAATATTTCTTAGGGGATGTTTTCTAGTAATTCATTCTGATTACTTGTTTATTTAGAAATTTGATGTCTACTGTGATATAAACAGCATTGGTTGTTTTGCTCCTGCCAAATTTCCTCATTTATCTAATTGGGTCACTGGTTTACTGAGGTGCACTTCAGGGAAAATTCTCCTGCTGTTTAGTCTGATATTGAGAAGTTGCAAAGGCTTCTTCCCTACAAGAAAGGTCATTAGCACAAAGTCTGATGCATAAGAAATTAGCTGTATGCTAATCCTAGGGTTGGCGGTGTGAGTAATCTGAGCACGAAGGGAAAGCCGTGACTCACGTAGTCCTACTGGAGTCTGCAGAGGCCGGTGTCTGAACTGAATCATCTGCTTCTGATGTTCCTTCTCTTCTTGCCCAAGAGAATGAAGGAGTCTTAAACAGCCCTGCACCTTTTCCCCAGCAGACTGATAAAGCTCCTGACCTTCAGTTTGTAAGGCTTGTGTTCAGACAATGAGCAGGGATCATGAACACTGTTACTCAGCATTGGCAGCTGGTGTAGGTTGCTGGTATTTCATTTGTGTTACTGATAACAGGAAGCTTGGCAGCTTTTTACAGCCACTCAAAGATGTTATCTTTAAAGAAAGTAAATTCAGATTAGGGTTTTGGAACTTGTTTAAACTTTTTAATTCATGAAAATGCAGTAACAGGCCATTCTTTATAACATTCCTTTCTGCTGCTTCAGTTCATTTTACTTGGTTTTCTAAAAAAAGAAAAATTTTGAACTTGTTGAAACCAGCATTAATTGTCACTGCCTTCAACGGGCCTAGGATTCAACACCAGTGTCTGTATTTGTAAGTCTGAATTTAGAACAAGTAGGAGAAAGCATTTGGTGTATTACAGACAAAAGCCATCTACAAGCTGTGTTCCAGGCATAGTGAAAAATTATATATATTCTGTCTGCATACACGCTTATCCAATTTTTTTAAAACTAGCTCATTGAATTACACATCTTAGAGTTAACAGATGTATGGTGTCTTTGTACCAGCTTCTGCTTGCACTGCTGGACAGAGCAAAAATATTTCTTGGAAGTTAAATTCTAATCCTACACACTCATCTGGACCAAGAACAAATTTTGTTTTTCATTAAATTCAAGTAAAATTTGGCAACCCCATTCTCTTCAAACGGCAAGAAGCTGCATGTAGGCCTACATATTAGCTGTGACTCTCATGTGGCCTCCAGAAGCCTTGAACCTGCCTGTATCCTCTAGTCTGAGAAGCAAAGGATTAGGAGTAAAGGCAAGCAGGCCATGCAGTGAGTTAGATCAGGATTTGACATGCAAGCTCAATTATACATTTCTGGTAGCCAGCAAATACCATGTCCACATTTTGTTATCTTCTAGAGCTAATAAACTGTAATTTCTTATAACCTGCACTTTTATAACCGGTAAAATCAATTGCTTCATATAGTTACACTTTTACTTACAGTTTTGGGTTATGTGAACCATTCTTGTTTTAAATTACCCTTCACCCTGCATATCAGTAGGTTAATAGGAGACAGACTTGAGCCTTTTTTCTTACCCTGGCATCTGTGGCCTTGTACAAGACAGTGACCCCTTGGTGTATGTTTGTAGTGATTTACTAATGGGCAGGCAGGGGATTGTTCAGCCTTGTGAGCCCTCAGGAGTTGAGATATCAATACAAAATAAGTTAAGTTCAGGCAATTATATTGACATCTTTTTACGAAATATTCATTAGTAATAGCATATAATAACTAAAATTGTAATACGTTTAAAAAATCACCTTTAAATGGGTAACAGTGAAGGGGCAGTGAAAGAATGCAGTCTTGAAAAACCACTACGCTGCGAGCACACAGCCCCATGCCTATCGCTATCCACCTCTGGCACGGCAATAAGGTAAGGGCGCTCAAGGGCGCGCTCGGAGTGTGCGGCGCGATCGCTGCCGGGGCCTGGGGCAGGCACGGCGGCGGGGCTGGCCCGCCGGCCGCGGGCGCGCTGCTCCCAATGACATTCCGAACGCGTTCCGATGTGTCTGGCGGCTCTACCGGAGCGCGTAGGTGACACAGCCGCATCCCGCCGCCCCAGGGACGGCTTCTCCGTCTTTCGCCGCCAAATATCTGGGGAGCAGAGCCCCCGATGGCGAGACCCGGTGCTGCGTGCCCTCCGCCCGCCCGCCGGGTGATGGTGGCCGCCCGGGCGCTGCTCTTCTGGGCGCTGGTTTACAGCTACTGCGGAGTGTGCGCCTGCATCGCCGGGCTGCGGCTGCTCTGGAGCATCGGCCGGCGGCCGGGCGAGACCTTCCGCTGGGTGGTGCGGGAGAACCCCCCCTCCTGCCTCAACGACCCCTCCCTGGGCACCCACTGCTACGTCCGCATCAAGGTGAGGGCGCGGGCGGCGGGAGCGGGCCCCGCTGGGCGCGCAGGCACCCACCCCCGTGTCGTGAATGGCACCCCTGCCCGCCTGCCCTGCCGTGCGGGGTGCGCTGTGCATGGCACCCCTACCTGCCCAGCTGTGCGGGGCACCCCTGCCTGCCCGCCTGCCCTGCTGTGCGGGGTGTGCTGTGCAGAGCACCTCTGCCTGCCCAGCTGTGCTGTGCGTGGGCTGCGCTGTGCAGAGCACCCCTGCCTGCCCAGCTGTGCTGTGCGTGGGCTGCGCTGTGCATGGTAACCCTGCCTGCCCAGCTGTGCTGTGCGTGGGCTGCGCTGTGCATGGTAGCCCTGCCTGCTCTGCTGTGCGTGGGGTGCGCGGACAGCCCGCCTGCCCTGCCGTGCGTGCTCGCAGAGCTGCGCGCATCCAGCGCCTGCCCGCACTGCCCGGGGGAGCGGTGCCGTGCCCGGCCCGGCTGCGGGGCCTCAGGCCGGGAGGACGCGGTGCCCGGCCGGCCCGAGTGCGGAGCCCTGGGTGGGTCTTGAGGGGTTCGTCGGCCCCGGGTCTCCCGCAATCCACCGCTCCCTGCACCGCCTCTGCTCTCTCTGGTATTTACGGGAAGCTCGTTTCGTGCATCACTGTTACAGGGAAAACGTAGAGTAAGAAGCTAATTGCTGTCCCTCAGGTTGTTCAGTTTAAGCCACCAGTCAATTTCTGTTCTTGTCTCAGGTCTCTACCTGTGATTTGCTCCTTTACCAAAGGCTCTAAATGAAGTTATATTAGCTAGGTTTCTTTTGCAGTTATAGGTGAGCAGAGAATGCACAGCAAGTTTTGTCAAGTGCTATTTTTCATAAAATAAGCACAAAGATCTCTATTCCCAGGGTTCTGTGCAGATGGTTTCATGCCAGGCAATACTAATATAAATTACTGAGCCTCAGTTTGTCATGATTTGCTTGTTTTCTTTTGCTAACATCATTAGGAGGCATGTGTGGGCTTTTTCACTCATATGACACGTTCTTTTTTTCCTGTAGCACAAAGCAGTAAATTAACAGGCTGCTGGGGAAGAAGAGGAGTATGACAGTAATAGAAGAGCATCTGGGGGCAAATCGAATTGCTGTCAATATGACAGTCGATCACTCATTTCAGGAAATAAGAAACTCTTGCTGTTGGATAACAGCAGGCTAATGGATTACTTTTCAAACACATATATCCTACAAATCCATTCAGATTTCAATAAAACAAACAGTCAGTGTTAGAAAAGGTGGCAACATCCTATGTCTGTTCTGGGGGGTAGAAAAAAGGGAACGGCAACTGAAAAAGTCGAGGATGGGCTTCGTTTGGGCCATGCGATATTTAAACTGCTGCTGTACAAGTGGCAATTGAATTTTCATGAGTAAAGGGGAGGTCCTTAAAAGCAATAAATAGATTAAAATAAAAACATGGAGGGTAAATCCCAAGAGGACACTGACTGAAAGAAGCAGCATGTAGGAGGGCTTACCCCCTACTCACTAAATGAGAAACTGTGGAAAGAGACTGAGAAACTTCTACTTTTGCAAATATGAAAGGATCAAAGGCAGAGTGATCTGGAGAATTATACAGATGATGTAAAGGCCCCAAAATTTACTAGGAATTTACTTTTACCTCTAGGGACTTCAAGTTCATTGGCATCCCAGAGGTGAAATATCAGTGTAATTAGGGGCAAAACTGAGCAAAGTCCCTATTAAATCCAGAGCAAGTATAAAAAAATCTAAATATTTCCCTCTTCAGAGCCCTTTCAAGAATCAGAATATAAGTTAATGGTTTTGTAGCTAGTTTGTGACTTATGAGTGTCAAGATATCTCAGAGCGTTTGAAGCATCTTTGGCAAGAAAACCTTTTTTGTATGCATTTGTGATCCTTGCCCTGGTATTAGCTCTTGATGTGCAGCAAAGGCATTGGGTTTTTCTTTCTTTTTCGAAATAGCAGAGACAGTGCAGGCTTTGACATTTGTTCAGGAGCTGTACAACCCTCCTTCCTGCAGTTTCTTTCACATGACTTCTAAACAGTATTTTGTGAGCTAACTCCCAACTTCTGTATCCACTTCTGTGTCAGAATTCAGTACAACCTCTAGGTCATAATCACAGTTTATTTAAATTCTACTGGATTTGACGTTGAGTCTGTGTAAGCCTGTGTACATCCATTCAATTCAATAGCATTTCAGTGACCAGCTTGTACAATAAGTAACTTGCCTGCTTGTAATTCGTATAAGACCCATTTTCTTAAAAGATGCATCAGAAAAAGTGACTATTGACAAGGCAGAAAGAAGATTATAACATTAAAACTTAATTTTCTGAAGTGAGTCTGAAACATATAACAGTAAAAGCTAGCAAAAACTACTTGCTTTCTAGTTACTTAATTTTGATTGCTTTTGGTTGTTAAGAATCCACATGGTCCTTTATCGTGCCAGAATGCAATGTGATGGTTTTAAATAGTTGCATAATCTTAGCAGCTAGCTGAAAGATTGAAAGTGCATTTAAAGTATCCTGCATTCTGAAGTCTGTCTGTAAAGCACATGACTGGTGTCTGTGTGAAAGCAATGTGCTTGCTTTGACAATAACCTGCATTTCCCAGTGGCTGTGCTAGGCTGTGCTCTGTCAGAAGTGTTGGTGTGCTCACGGCTGGACAGGCACACAGGCACACAGCCTGGCAGGTAGTAGGGATGCTCCTTCCTGGAAGAAGATGTGGTGGCCAGGGTGTGGGATACTCAGCATTGCCAGGCTGTAGCAGATACCTGATCTCAGAAGTACAGAAGGCTTCAGCTTCAAAACTGATAATTTGATATTCTTTTTAGGTGCAATACATTGTTCCTTAGAATATGTTCTGAAACCATCATCATTCTCATAATCCCAAAATAGCAGTTCTCTGGAGCAATAAAAACACACTCCTTTTTCTCTTTTTTTAGGATTCAGGGTTACGATTCCACTATGTGGCTGCTGGAGAAAGGGGCAAACCACTCATGCTGCTGCTTCATGGCTTTCCAGAATTCTGGTAAAACTCCCTCCACGATTTTCTATTATAAAAGAGGCTGCATAAGATACCCAAGGGTGAACATCTCTGCCTAAATATCCCCAGTGTGATCCCTTATATGTATTTATCAGTACTAACTAATGGCACAAAGTTTTAGTAGGCAATGAACCATTGAAATGTTTTTTCAGCTGCAGCATCCACAAAAAAAATTCCTTCAGACTAACACAAACCAACCATCTTTTTTGTACTATCAATCCATTTTTCCTCAGGTATGTACCCTTTCCTGCAAACTTTGTGACGGAACTGCTAATTTTAAACAAATTTCCTGTGTGGATAGTACTTGTACTATATGGCTCAACTTACGAATTATAGCAGAGGGTATTACAATAAGGATCCAATATATGTTAAGTGTAATATGGATTGCTCCATTTATTAAAAATACTATACATTAATTTTTAACTGGAGGAGGGGAAGAACTATGAGTTCTATAGGCTATTGTGCAGCCTAATTTCAGATTGCTACTCAGGGAAAAAGCTTCTATTATTAGTTCATCACAAGATGAATGATGAATCAAACCCAATCCTAAATGTTTGTTTATAACAATGAAAAGCAGTCATGTGTCCAGTGATTTAACCAAATTGCTCAGGCTGCCATTGTCAGGTTTAACTAGTGAAGCATGGCTTACAGAACTTCAATGGAAAAAACAGTAAGGCAATAAGGGAAGTACTTCAGTACTTCAGCAATTCAGCAAGGTAAATGATCCTTTTCCTTTCCAAACTCAGCTAAGGGGCTAGAAGCCACTGGTGGGACTGGGATCTTTCAATCTGTTCTCAGGTCATACTATGCTAAACTCACCCAGGTAGAAGAGAGGTCAGTTCTCTTCCCCTAGCAATTTTCCCTAGGTGCTAATGCCCTTGAGGGTGATGGGGCAGAATCACATTTATGTTAAGTTAAATTTTCAAAGAAGTACATTGTTCCAATAATAAACTGCTATCTAAAATTATTAAAGATGTAAATTTTGATTGAAAGGACAGTTAGATGGGGCAGTGCATATTCTATTCAAACACTATGCATATCTTGCATAAAGCATATTCTAACACAGTCAGGCAATGAGACTACAATTTTGTCTGATTTCCCCTACAGGGGGAAGAGTATTGGCAAAATTAGCATTTTATATACATATTCTACTGAGATCAGGTATATTATTTTTAAAAAGCAGAAGGTCACTCTTACAGTTCAGAATAGTGAGCCATGCTGTAAGTGACAGCTAATATATTGTATTGTCTGACCATTCAAAAGGGATGAATAATATTATGTAGGTCACTGGAACCACCAATAGCATAGTTTCTATCACTGTTTTTAAAAAGAAACTACATGCTAATAGTCTGTAAATCAGTCATATTACCAATACTCCTGTTGGGTTGTTCATTCAATCAGTGGAGACTTTTTCATTCAGGAATAGTGATAGTTCTGAGAGCACAAGATAAAATAACCACAATTTAAGAGAGATGTAAAGCAGCATCAAATTTGAGTTGTTTGTCTAGGAAAATAAAGAGGATATGATCCACAATTCCAGTTCTTAATTTTAACAAATCCCCTGCCTTCAAATGTCTCAAGGTTATAAGTAGGACAAATATAACCAGACAATACTGACCACTAAGAGCGATAGAGAATGTCTGAAGATGAAAGCTCACTAAAGAACATAACGCGCCAGAGCCAATAAGTGTTTTAGATGCATAAGAACTTGAAAATCAATACATTGTGGAAGGTCAGTAATAAAATACTTTAAATTGGACATAATGTGTTGAGGCAGCTGAGTATTTATAAGTTGTGTGTGAGCCGCTACATTTTATACAACTTGCCTTTTAGAAAGAATGTGATCAGAAAGTCTCAAAATAGATTCAACCTTATGAACATGGAGGCATTCACAACATTTCCAAATTCTGTTTGCAAAGCAGTTGCCCGATAGTTACATATCCTATGGGGTAAAAGGGTTTCTTTGAAGATAAAACCTACCCATTTGATAGGTCAGACATTTGGAGACTGATGGACTGTTGTGAAAACAGAGGATGAGAATAGCTTGTAGACATTTTCTGAAAACAAAAATAGTTGATTTATTTATTTATGGGCCTGGTTCTTTCTTATTACTGAAGTATACAGAATAGCTGCAACAGTTACCATGGCAAATTCAGCTTCCAAGTCATTATATAATGCCTTTAAAAAATTCATTCCTGGGGATCGCAGCTAAACCTTGTCTTAGCATTATACAGCACTGAAGTGAAAATGTTCTGACTGTTTTGTTTATGTGAATACAGATTTGTATCACGGAGTGTTCCTGTAACATTATTTAAGTTCAAAGTCCCTAACAGGCGGGAGGCAAAGGCAAAGTGGAAGAGCCCATGGTCTGATACAGACACTGTTTGGATTAAGGTAGAATTCTGTGCATCACTCTTACGACCACCAATGACCCAAATGTTACATATCCTTTATGGGAAACTGTTGAAACGAGCAGAAGTAAAAGCTAGATCCTAGCACAGAGGGATGCAGTCCCTGTTATATATGTCCAGAAGGATCATGTTTTTCATGTACCTTTCTACTACAGTGTAAGATAAGGCCATGTGTGTCTTGGTACTGGCTATTCTGAAATTGATTTGGTTTCAGTAACAGCTGAAGGGCAGGTAGTTCTTGCAGGGTAAGACCCACCATTTTCTTTTTATTTTTGCTTCATAACACCCATCTAGTCACTACATACTGTTACAGAGTCAGGAATAGCCCAGGCCTTTGCCTGAGTTCTTGATTTTGTATGTCTTTTGATGTATGTAATGTTATCACTCTTATCCATAGAAACACAAGGATGAAATACTTTGTCTAGTACCAACACATTGAGAGAGCTTGCTCTGCAACAGTTCTGGTACAGAGACACAGATGAAAGTATACATAGGATAAATCCTATACACTTCACCAAGATCCTTTGTTATTAACTGAATTTCTTTCTTTGGTTTATTTGGTGTATGAATTACCTGATGTTCTTTTTCTGAATAGAATAAAAAAATGAACCATGCTTTAGGGCACGTTTCCCCGCTCCATCAAAACATGGCTGTGAGTAAGCCACGGAGAAGAGAAAGCTTTTCAGACCTTACTTTTTGATGCTACTATGGCTCCAAGGACAAAACAGAATAGTCTTCCCTGTGGTCTGGTTTATGCCTGCTTCCTTCGCAGAAAAGGGACTGTGCCAGACTCCAGGAATTGTGGAAAAACCCTGGCTCTGGCCATGCCCCCCTTCTGGCAGCTGCACTTTGGTACTGGGGAATTCAGGAAGGGAGCACAAAACTACTGCAGCCACAAAGGGCCATTAGCACAGCACGGAAAGGAAAAAGGATCTCATTGCAAACAAAGCCATGCTAGTTTACCCTCAAATATTTAGGTGCAAAAGCATTGAGTGCATTTTTGGTATCATACTGCTTGACCTTGTAACTCCAACTTTTTTTCCCCTTTGTTAGGTATTCTTGGCGCCATCAGTTGCGGGAATTTAAAAGTGAATATCGAGTGGTGGCCCTGGATTTGAGAGGTTATGGAGAAACAGATGCTCCTCCTCACAAAGAAAATTACAAGTTAGATTGCCTGATAGCAGACATAAAGGATATTTTGGAATCTCTAGGTGCGTTAGTAGAAGAAAAACCTACTTGACTCATAAATGACTTGATTTTCTAGGAAGAAAACCCCATAAATGTCTAGCATTGGGTTTTTTTTCCATATATACGCATTACAGAGATGTAAAGACATAAATCTAAGGATACTAATATTTTTTTGACTATTATAAATGAAAAGGGTTTTTTTTCTAATTACAATGTATATGTCAGTATAAGCAATATGTAAAGATGATTTTTCCATCATGAGTTTTTAAAAAACAATTCCTATGTGCTGTAAAATCCAGCAGTACAAACCTATGGTCTTTTTCCCTAGGAAGTCTTTCTTCCCAACCACTTGTACTTAGTGCATGATATTCAGAGTTAGAGTCTTAAAGCACTTGCAAACCAAAGAATTTATATCAGATGACATTCTTCTTGCACAAACAAGACATAATAAATATTGTGGGCTTTACAGAGATGATGAGAGTACATCTGCTGTATTAAAAAAAACCAAAAAGCCCTCCAAAAATACTACTCCTGCACAACAGTCAGTTCTCAAGAGCTGAATCACTCTGTCTTACACAACAGTGAGAGCAGAAGGGAGAACAAGGGACACGCTGCTCTCTGTGGCAAATACACGGTGTAAAGGTCTAGAGCTGAAGTGCAAAATTTGGCCCTCCAGTTCAGTTTGAAGTGTCCCTGTTTGGGTGAGAAATTGTAACCCCAGGTGAAGGGTATTTCTCTTCCATACCAAGAGCATTGCAAGGGATTAGCTTGCCATTCTCTGAACCTGGATACTCTAGCAATAGTAAAACAACTTACTGCATTTCATATGAAGAAATAATAAAGCAGCGATTCAAGATCTGAGATTTGAATTTAGGATTTGCTTTACTTGTGGTGTTTAAGTACTGGCAAAAGATTGGGCAGGCAGTCCTCACGCAGTGTTGACATTTTCCAGCCTCTGCTGGTTGTGTTAATCTCCATGGTAATGCCATGGTTATGCTTGAGAAGTGCTCTCAGCATAATTCAATTTCAGAGGGATTTAAAATTTTTTGGAAAAGGCACTTCAGAGGCTTGTTATCTTTGTTTGTCCTAATCCCAAGTTAAATTCTTTTGGAGGACTCAATTATATCAAAAGTGCTCCGAAAGACTTCTATCCAAGAGGGTTTATAAGGTTCTTTGACAACTGTGTCCAAATTTATGTCAGAATTCTAAACATCTTGGCTTTTATATGTTTCATTTGTAGTGTATGTGCTCAACATTCCAATCCTCAATGAAGAGGGTGATGGTATCTGACACTGTAGTATGTTTTCCAGCAGTGGTTAAAGAAGGAATAGTTAAGCTTTCAAAACACTTCGTTACTATCCTGCCCATGCCCCTTCTATCACTGCTAAAATACCATTTTTATTGATGAAAGAATAAGTATGGGAATGTCCAGATCTTAACAAATTGCCAACAAAACAGCTTATGGAGAAAAGCTACGGGCCTCCTCAGTATATAAATGGGAATGTATATACATGCTGTATATATGGCTAGTAAGTATAATGCACACTTTTTGCATAATGATGGCATTGAGTGCTTAGATAACCTCTCATATTCAGAGAAATTCCTTAGGATTTATTTTGTTCTGGAGGTGCTCAGGAGATTGCTCAGTCTTTTTGTCTGCAGTTTCAAATGCCAAACTCCCTAAACATGGCAAGTGTATATGTGTTATAATGACTGCAGACTGAAGTGTCTATCTGACCCTGCATTGGCCAAGATGTGAACAGGGTGGCCATCTGGATACTGAGTGACTTTAAGGTGACATGGAGGTAGTATAGTTAAAGTTTAATGAAATCCAATTAAATAATTTGAAGTATTTGTAAATTTTTAAACTATAACAGTGCCCTATTTTTTCTGACCATTTGTAACGTAAGCAGTGCAGTATTAAAGTTACATTAATAAATGTGCTGAACCACTTATTTAGCCCAATAATGATTTTATTGTATGTAATAGTTTCTATGGATACTAATTCCTTTGAAATAAAAGCATGTATCTGTGTTTATGTGGTAGGATACAACAAGTGTGTGTTGATTGGCCATGACTGGGGAGGAATGATCGCTTGGTTAGTGGCCATATGTTACCCTGAAATGGTGACTAAGCTGATTGTGGTTAATTTCCCTCATCCTTCTGTATTTACAGGTAAGTTTTACAGTAGCCTTTGTTAATCCAAAGTATCTGCATTTTGGTTATGATTGTGTTTGCTTTGAGAACATGTTCTCAACATTAGATGTTCAGTAGATGAGCTGCCAGTACTCTATGGCTCTCACAGTCTGGACTGTATTTTATGAAGCAGTAAGATATCAAGTATTTATTTGACTTCTGGAAATAGATTTCTTGTAGGAAGTGGAAATGCTTGCAACAAAAGTTACCAATGTTTTTTTAATCCCTGAGGGTCCACAAACAATTTTCATACACATGAATCTGTTTTGTTCCACTTTATCAGGACAAAATTCCTGAAGAGGGGTATATATTGTATTACACTTTGGTAAAGGCCACACTGCATTATTAAATCTGCATAAGCCCACCTTTGTATAAATGTGAATCAGACATTAGAATTAAATCCTGATTTAGGTGACAAGTGACAATTTGTGATCTGGTACAATATTCATTGGAAGACAGCCTTTCCAGGCTACATACTAGATGCTCAGGAATATACTAGTACTGTGCTGAAACAATGACTTGTTTCACAATTTGTTGTGTGATAGAGTTTGTCTATGACTCAGAATTACAAAACATTTCATAGGAATTATATCAACATTCAGTAATGAAAATGAAAGTACTGTCTCACTACTTTTAATTTTTTCGCTTGCTGGCCTTACCCTATCTCCATTTAAAAAGTCACCCCATTTCCTCAGAAATAGCTAAGAATATTCAGTGCAGCTTTAATTTTCATTGCAATTGAATGTAAATGTGACCTTACACCACCGTGGTATCGGGACCATCCACATTTGTTGTTCTCACAGTGTTCTTGGGCACCTTTCTAAGATACTGAAGAACATCTGCCAGGCAGTTAATCCCCACTTACCCTTGGAGAGGTCTGTTCACCACACAAGCAAGCAGGAGCTTTTTGCAGTGTTTTCACTGAGAGCAGGAGTGAGGCTGTAGAGAAGACAATTGCATTTTATTATAGTATTTGTTTGTACATTTGTTGAACTACAAAATCTGTTCTGTAGCTTGATAAATTCTCCCTGTATCAAATTTATCTACTGTGGATTAAAAGAAAATACAGTTTATAAATAGTACAGAAAACAAAAAGTTTATAAACAGTACAGAAAACTAATGTGATCAGTGCTGACAATAGTCCATTAGGAAAAATATAATGGGTAATGCAATTTAAGAATGTGTAAGACATGAAAGTTTAGAAGACAGCTAACACTTCAATTTATGTTAGCTTAAAACTCATTTTTATTCACTGTCAGAATTAATATTTCAGAGATATGTCCTGTGTTGGGAATGCATTTTACGTTCCTGAATTTGTACCTGCAAAGGATAAGTTCTAGACTTCCTAGCACCTGCACACATTGTGTGCTTGCTTTGAGGGAGTTAGGTATGTGAATGTCAATGCTGGCTCTTGAAACTCATTGGAGATGCAGATTTACAATTTAAAAAAAAAAAGAGTCAATGCAAATTTATTATATATATTGTTTTCTTTTGCCATATATGCTCCTGTGTCTTTAAAAATGACTGTAAAAATC
This sequence comes from Aleadryas rufinucha, assembly GCA_013397815.1. Lineage (NCBI taxonomy): Eukaryota > Metazoa > Chordata > Aves > Passeriformes > Aleadryas > Aleadryas rufinucha. The sequence goes on from VZTH01018404.1 coordinate 254,491, forward strand.
TTTAAAAAGTCACTCTATGTAACCTTGATTACAGTTCTTGAAATTGCCAAGAGGGCACTGTTAGAAAAATTCTGTACTTCTATGAACAGGAGTGATGCAGTCTTTAGAATGTCAGTGGATCATCATCTACAGATTTCTGTGCATCACATAATTGATGAGAGAAATACTTATTTATGCCTTTTATTCCATATCTGGGAAAAATTGCTGTAGACTAGCTATACAAATAGTTCTCTAAGTGAAACCTACCATGCTATTAAACTCTCCAGTGTCGCTGTCCTCACCTAATCTCTGGCAAACTTTTGTTTTGCTGGCTGTTTGTACTAACATTTATAAAAGAAGTATCTTCTAATAGCCACATCATATATTTACTCCTGAAACAATAATCATCTTTTGTCACACAGCATACTTTAATGTAATATTTTTAAAACATTCCTTTAAGTTTAAAAAATAGTAATATTAATAGTAATTTTGTTTGAGCCATCAGTTTTCATTTTTAATCCATGGACATTTTTGTTTCAGAATACATTCTACGACATCCATCACAATTGATTAAATCTGGTTACTACTTCTTTTTCCAAATGCCATGGTTTCCTGAATTCATGTTTACACTAAATGATTTCAAGGTGAGCAAAATAAATGCTCTTGTTTATATACATAACTGTGAGTAATGGAAGAATTGCCACCTACATTGGTCCCTTCTGATGTAGTTAAAGTTACTGGAAAAAAATATGGAGCTTCCTGATTTTTCTTCTTAAGTTTTATATAAAGTAGGATACAAGTACATAGGGTCTCTGAGATTAACTCTTACTTCTGCATTTCTGGGAGGTGCTCAGGGACATACTTTTAACCTCCAGCACTGCAGTGACTGTTCCACCTAGAGAGTCAGCTGGTTTTACTTGTGCCCATACCAGTGGGACATCGTTGGTGCCTGGGGAATTCCTGCTGACTTACGTGAAGCTCCTGGGTGCAGTGGGACATCCTCTTATCTCTCAGTCTGCTAAAGGGCAGGCAGTGTGGGAGTCCAGTCATCAGCCAGGTGATTAATTCTGCCTGAGAAGCCAAGGCCAACACCTTGTGTAACCTTAAATATAAGTACGAGCAGATAGAAGAGGACGAAGCAGCTGCAGGGTACACCCTCCTACACACCAAGAGCCCCGTGCAGAGCTCCCAGTGCTGCACGCACACGGCACAGCCAGCTGGGAGCTCATGAATCATCCTCCCTCCTGCCCTGTCACCTGCTGAGGTCCATCCCAAAAACAAAGTATGTGCCTTCACTTGCCTTGCCGGTCACAGGTAGCAGGTCAGGATGCAGTAACTTGGTAATACTGGTATTTCTCTGTACTTGATTAGTCTGAAATAAGTTATACTAGAGATGTTTACCTTGTGCTTTACACGTAGCTCTCGAAAAAACCATTTGAGCTACTCATTGCACTTTGAACGTAAACAGATTTATAACTATGCATAAACAGATTTTAGAAAGATGTGTCCTGATGAAAGAGAGAAATCAGCTATCTTATGTAATCTTAAAAATCTTCTTCTTGCTTTTGTAGGTTCTGAAAAGTTTATTTACCAGCCAGGCCACTGGAATTGGAAGGAAAGGCTGCAGATTAACTGCAGAGGATATTGAAGCTTATCTCTATGTCTTTTCACAACCCGGAGCATTAACAGGACCTATTAACCATTACAGAACTATTTTCAGGTCAGTATAATATTCCCAAACAAAGGAAAATATTCTAGAGAGTCCCCTGGAGCCCAAAGGTGTTACTGCAGCTCCTCTCCTGCCGCTGAAACAGAGGGGGAAAACCCCAGATGTGTTCCTGAAGCCTCACCAGGTCGGGCATAGGCCCAGTAAAGCAGTAAGAGGCCAGGCGTGTTCTGTGAGGTGTCCACATAAAACGGCAAAACAAGCGGAGTGCACAGAAGGAAAATCTTTGTTTCAAAATCTAATAAAGCAAAGACCCTTCCTCATTCACAGCTCCTGTGGCAATCCCAAAAATCCACCTCTAAATAATACTTTAAAAATTAACGTCAATCATTTGCATTACAATTCATATTAAGTTATGATAATATCTATCAAGAGCTTATTGTTCTATAATATTACTAGATGATATGGCATCCAAGTATGCTACCCTCACCTGTAACTTTACAAAACCATATGACACAATTTTATTGTGTTTAGGCTATTCATGTTTTTCAGAAAGGTGGGAGAGGTTTTTTTATAACTAAGCCTAAAACTACCCTAACTTGGTTTGGGGTTTTTTTGTTCCTTAATTGGTCTTAGCAGATTCACTTCATAGAGTAAAACAGAGATAGCATCATAATAGGAAATACTTTTGCAAGATTAATATTTATTTTATTTTCTCAAACAGCTTTCTAATGGTTTTAACTTTCCTGAAAGGAGTTGGCTTGGCCTTAGAGACTGACACCCATTTTTTATCTACCAAAAGCAGGGCTAGAAGGTCTTAACTCTGCATATATTCTACTTATAGCACTAACTTGAAGGACTGTATAAAGAAGAGTGGATTGAACTTGTTTTTCCTTTACTGTCTCCAGTCTTCAGCAGTGATACATGTCCTGCATGCTTCTCTAACACGAGGCCAGCTTCCCAATATCCTTTAAAATGACAATTCCCTTCTTTCCCTAAGGAAACATTCAGGCAGTAGATGTTTGAAGTAGATTACCTTTTCATTTTCCATGGACCAAATTTACTGCCACTTTTATTGTTCTTTCTGTGCCATCTATGCTGTGACTGTCAGGAGAGCAATCAGCAGGGAAAATACTGTGGGGGAAACGGGGATCTGAGCTAGGTGCTGTCTTGTACAGGCTGAGACAGAACTGGAACGAGAAAGCAGAAAGCTAACCCCCAGCATGGCTGACAATGGGGAATAAATGAGATGGCTGTGCTGGTAACAGTACACTTATTTAAAGCTATGCAGAGAGCAGTCGATGCCATCAGCTGCGATGTCCAAGGGCGCCTGGGCTGCGTGGCTGCCCAGCAGCTCCCTGGCCCTGCAGCTGCTCTGCAGGAGCCCCGGGGCACGGCTAATGAGGAGCTGCAGAGGCGTGAGCGCCCCGAGCCCTGCTCGTTCCATTGGCCACAGCACCTCGCATCACTGCGTGTGCACATTAGCCAGATGCTCCTCTGACAGCAGCAGTGACGTGCCTGGGATAGCTGAATTGCTCTGGGAGTCACATGAGACAAAGGGAAGAGTTGTGAATGTTTAAACTATTGTTTCAGGCCTTCTCAGACCCAAAAAGAAAGCATAGTATCAGTCATAAGTCAGAAAGTATCTTCCCAGCTGTTAATTCCTCTGTGTGTTTTGTGTGTTTGTGCATTGTTTGCTTTATTCTTCCAATGAAAGTACACCTGTACTGAATTCAGAAAACCCTGTTTAGGTGCTATCAGCCACAATGCAGCAGGCTCTGGACTGGAAAGAAAAGATCAGTCATTCAGTTCTTGCCACCAGTTATGACGGTCACACCTGATGGGATGGGAATCGTGAAATATGAGAACTGGATTGGAATTTTTCCTTTCTCTCATCTAAGTCATTAAGCAGCACTTGGATGCCAATGACTTGTATTCACCATAACTCCCAGTGGGCTGATACTGGTGACCTACATGTTAAAGGTTTCCAACTCATTACTATCCACTTGGAGTTTCATTCTTCAGAGCCTAATTTTTCTGGAATGTTATTTCCAAAGAAATGATTGAAATAACCTACTTCCATCCATCACCAACATAACTTTTTCTAAATAGCACAATAGTCATTCCCATCACTATACATTAAATACAAACGCTTTGAGAATAAATCCATAAAGTTTTTCCATCATGCTTGGTTAAGAGAGATAGGTAAGGAGCTGGAACTTGAATTTCTTCTGATATGCCATTTGTTTAGAAAATGGGATCAGTTCTCTTATAACAGTTAAGAAGTACTTCACTGTTTACAGAGAAGCTGTATAACAATGCTGGAAGGTTTGAGTCTGTTTTTCAAAGATTTTAATATTTCATGAATGGAACTTCCCTTTCTAAATGTGAAATCTGGGCATTAATCATCATTAAAGGCAATTTCTAGAAACCTCGGGCTTGATATAATTTCTTATATTCCAGACTGCACAGAAATATAGTGTAGTTCATAGGCAGTGAAAAGCGACAAAAAAAGCCTGTAAAAAAAAGCCTGTAAAAAGCCTGATAGAGTTTACCTAAGTGAGGCTACAAATCTTGCAAGGCACAAAACAATAAACTCTACAGTAGTGAAAAAACACACATTAATAGTGAAGAGATCCAGGATACTGGATTAAAAGGTAAAGAGATTAGTCTAAATGCACTGAATCAGATCATCAGATTACCAATTTTTAAAATTGGTACTATGAATAAGCTGTGGTTCAGTGGGAAAGGTCAGGTTGTTTGCAAAATGAGATTTAAATCCACTGGTAAAAAAGGCCATTTTAAGAATTTTTGTAATTCATCAATCAAAATGAAATGATTATCTAAAGTGATCTTTTATTAATATTTCTTGACTTCTCATGTAAGTAGAGAGGAAGAATGTCTTCAAAGTCTCAATTTCTGTCTTACTTTAAACAAAGATGTCACCTGCTTTGTCTTCCTCTTTTTACAGAGCATAGTCTCTTAATTAACTTCTAAGTTTAAAACTAGTACTTACATATGTCATAAAAGTTTATTCAGGAAATCTTTTTTATACATTACTGGTTTAAAATCCTGGTTTTGCATTAATATAATAAAGATTTGTATCAGATGGAATCCATTTTGAATTGTCATAGCTAGTCTGTCACTGTATGTGGCTAAAAGTAAGCAATTCAAGCTTACATAAATTTTTTAGCATCTTTGAAATGTGCTGGAATAAATTCTGATGGGTTAATGCTGAAAAGTCTTTCATTCTAGCTATTTGTATCTTTCAAAATGTCTATAGTACGAGGTCATATTTATAAAATATTCAATTTTAAATAACTGTGTTAAGAAAAAATAATTAATTTTTACTGAAAGTTTAAGTAGGTCATTTTGGTAGAACTTGGAGTCACAGTGCTTTTTCGGTATTGTAGAAGCTATTGTGGAACCTAGAAAGTTTACAGTGAGATTCACTGCATTGATTGCAAAAGCTGTGTTGACTGAAGTATGTCTTGGTGATTTTTTATTAAAGTAAGACCTAACTAAGTGTGTTTTATTTTCAAAGCTGCCTACCTCTGCAGCACCATGAAGTCATCATGCCAACCCTGCTGTTATGGGGAGAAAGAGATGCGTTTATGGAAGTTGAGATGGCAGAAATTACAAGGATTTATGTTAAAAATCATTTCAGATTAACTATTTTGTCAGAAGCCAGTCATTGGCTCCAGCAGGATCAACCTGACATAGTGAACAAGTTGATATGGACCTTTCTTAAGGAAGAGACAAAAAGAAAAAGAGAATGACTGTTTGTACATGTTTTAAGGGGTCTAAATAAAAGCTCTTCGGATTTAAAACCTAATTGTTATCAGGGCCATATTTCCAGCCTGCCTTCTATTTTGAGCTCTGTTAGAGAAAAGTGTTTTCATTGTACTGTACATTTGGACACTAATCGTACAGCTAAAAGAACTGAGTATGAGAATATGTGATACCAACATTGGTTTTACCTGTATACTTGTATTTTGCACATAAAAACACCTGCCTTAAAATACATATGTATTTGTACAGAAAGAAAATCATAGAAAGTTGCTTGGTTTTGTTTTCTCCCTTGCTTTACAGTTTTAATGTGTGGTGCCTTTTACAAATTTATAATGAAACAACAGAGTGGTGCCATACTGAAGAAAGTCACAAGTTTTCATTCTAGATTTGCCTGAATTTTTTTAATGTGTTTTACCATTAAACAGTAATTAACTCTTTTTATCTATATTTTAGCATACTGAACGATTGAAAATTTTCTGGGTACGTTTCTAGTCTTCAAGTGAATAATGATCCGTATCTTGTTGTATTGTTGAATGCAGCTGCTTTGTGCAATGTGTTTTTCTTTCTTGACTAAAAAATGGGAAACCTGTACACTCCACGTCTGAACAAGAACAATGGAAAATTAAGGTATAACATGTATCAAATCCACTTCTGTCCAATAAAATGCAACTTACACGACTCCCTTTACTTTATCTGACTTCCCGTGGAGAGATTTCTTGCTGAAGCTAAGAACTAGGTTTGAATAGCTGAAGTGTCTGGTCTGGTATTCAGCCTGGACACTCATGCTATGATTGTGGTAGTTTCTTGAAAATAATGCCTCGTTGTTGGCATTATCCTTTCTATGTCAGCAACTACTGTTCTTGTCTCCGAGAACTGCTGCCAAGTTCTTGTGTTTATAGGAGGAAGAGACACAGTGATTATGGACATAAAGGGTAGAATTAATTTGCGTGTGATGGCAGAAAACTGTATGCTAACTACAAAGGGAAAAGAAGCAAAAATACAAGACCACAGAATAGGTGAGTCACCTGCCTATCAGGTTTCCAAAGCCTCTCTGTCCACCTGCAGAGCAAGCACAGTGCCCTGGAATCAAAGATGAACAGGAACCCATTGGGGGAGGCATCAGGGCCAGGTAAGCCTGAACCAACTGTCCACACCAGAGTAGAACAGAGCTGAGAGAAACTGGGGAGTCCCAACACATCCCACACTGCCCCGTGTGTTGTCTCTCTTGAGCCACTGTGTCCCACACAGGTACTTGGTGCAGTCCCTGCTCAGTGTAACCCTCGCAAGGAAGGACCAAGCGGTGCTGTCTGCCCAGCGTTAGCTCGTGGCTGGAGACCTGCTCTCATCCCCTTCTCCAAATCCCATAAGAGTCTCCTCAGGATCAGGACAATGGTGTTGAACCTGCCTCTTTCCATCCACCACTGGTACTTGCCTTTCAAGCATTTTTCCCTGAATACTTTCAGCACTTACCAACTGAAATGGTTATGTGCTTCTCCTACTTACACTATGAGGCTGGAAAGGCTCTCCCTTGTCCCAGAAGGTGGCACAGAGAGACTTCTATCACCTGCGCAGCACTTTTGCTTTGGCTCGACAGCCGGTGCTGGGCCGTACGGATTTTCCTGCAGAGCAGCGGCTGGCTGGAAGCTGTGTCCCGCTCTCCTTCCTCCCCTGCGGCCCTGCGGCAGGTGCCTACGGAGGGGCGGCCGTCGAACGCCGGGCCCCGCACACGAGGGCGCTGCGCTCCGAGGGGAGCGCCGGGAAACGCCCTCGGCGGGGCCCGCGCGGCGCGGAGCGGCGGCCGGCAGGGGGCGCCCTCCCNCAGCGGCTTAAGGAGGCGCTGGCCGAGCAACTCCGGCAGGACCTCGACAGGTGGGCAGGGGCGGCGGCCGAGCCGGGGGCGGCCTCGGGCGGGACGGGGACGCGCGGTAACGGTGCCGTCCTGCAGGCTGCTGACGGAGGAGACCCACTCCGACTTCACCTTCCGAGTAGGCGACGCGGCGCTGCGGGTGCACCGGGCGGTGCTGCTGGCGCGGGCGCCGCTGATCTGCGAAGGTCTGGCGGGGGGGCAGCTGCCCCCGGGGGAGCTGCGGCTAGACGGCATGGGACCCGCCGAGTTCCGGAGCTTCCTGCGGTGAGTGCGCGCCCGCGGTAGGATTGATGGGCTGGCCCCGGCACCACCTCTCCTGTGTCCTGCCTCTTCTTTTTTCCCAGTGCCAGCACCTGTTTTAAAGCTTTTCCCATTCAAGGCAGTGTCCTCACAGCTTTCCTGCAGAGTTTGCAGAGGACTTTTCTGTAACTTCTTTATTTTCCTCTGCCTTTGTCCTTCTGCTTGATAGCACATGGCTGTACTCTCCACCTTAGCTTGCTTTTTTGTGGTGTATAAAGGACTCGTAATAGGAAAAGAGCAAGTCTGTGCCTACTAACACCCTTTTTAGCCAGATTCCCAAATGAAAACAGCAAATAAAACCCACTCTCAGCTCATATTTTAAAAAGTTACGGATATAGGAACCTAGGAGAACTTCAGCAAGTTGGATGAAAATGCATTAAGTTCGAAACTCGTCTCTCATGCTCTAGTGAACCATGGGCTAGGCCAAACACAGTATAGCTTTGATGCAAACTGGGATCCCAGAGGGAGGTGTGTGGGCTGGCTACTCCCCAGGGACTAGTGCAAGGGCCAGCATGTTTTTGCAGTGCCAGCTATTTTCCCGTTGCCACATATGCAACATCTCTCATGTCTTGCTCTAAACCTTAGGTGAGTTACATGAGGGGTGTTGGCTGGTGCTGCCACCAGACCTTGCAATCCTCTTTCTTGTAAGGTCTTCTAATCCTTTTTTCAAAGAACTGCTCTTCTCTAACAAAGCTGTGGTGGTGCCACCTACTTTCCCTAAAAGAGAGGTGGTATTAGAGCCGATCAGCACTTACAGGAATGCACCAGGAGCAAAGTGGTAGAAAGAAACCACTCTGGGATTTCACATGAATTCAGGATGTGCCTGGAAAATGTAGGTACTTGCAGGCTCCTGAGACTCCTGTCAACAGGAACGGGATAGTGTTGCTGTTGTAAAGTTTAGTGCTTGAAACACAACCTAATTATGAAATAAAACTTTTTGAACACAGAGTAATATCTGAAACATAGAATCTTTGTAATGGAGCAGGTTGATTAACAGGCATTTGGGTTACTGCCACAGCCTGGCAGGAGCATTAAGCAAAACAAGTGGTAAGAAACAAAACCACATGGGTTTTGTCTTGTATTTTTCCTGATTCCATTGTTACTGTGATATCATTAATTTCTTTCACATTCATGTAAGTGGTGTTACCAAAGAATTTCATGGAGAAGCATGATAATGCAGTTTTTTTAAAAATCAAATTAATTTAGAAATAATTATTCCGAATAATTATTTAAATTAATTATATACTGTTATACCAGAGGTTTGTATTCCTAATGGGAAGGACTTAATATGTTACTGATACTTGCTTTCAGTTTTGTCTGGGTTTGCTGTAAGGCAAGGAATGATGTCTGGAGTCCTGCATGTTCTCCAAAAAGCTTGGTATTGGAAAACACCTTTAAACTCAGCTCAACTAATTATAAACCTTGTGTCTTTTCACAGTGAGTTTAGAATCTTCAAGTGAACCTCCCCATATATTCTAAACTGTGTATGAAGTGTGCTTTGCAAGATAGTTGCTTTTTCTTAACTTAGTCTTCCCTGCTGTTTGATACTTCACCTGTTGAGTCCTCTAACATAGCACATTCTGTGGAGACTCGTGCTTACGGAGTTCACTGAAGCTTGACAACAATGAACTCATTTGGACCAAAGAAAGGATGCAGCTTTGGTTGAAAAGAGCCTAATCCGTTGTTCAGATGATCAAGTAGTATCAATGGCTGTTGAATCGCAGTGGTTTCTTATTGTTAAGATGCAAATTAATTAGATCTTCATAAGTGCAAAACAGTAGCTTAAATTACAGCTTTAGTTTTACTGGAAGCCAGCCTAGTTCTTGGACCATGTGAACTGCCATGATGAGTTGTAACAGAGACCTGTAGCTGCAGCTGAGCTCCTGAGAGAAAGTTATTGTCTTCTACAAAAGTTCTGGTTTCTTGTATATATGGAGAAGTGGAATACTAGGAATAGTATTGAAGAGTTCATCAAAGCTATAACAGAATCTCATTCCTTTTCCTGTTTGTATTCAGCTTTGCTTTTATTTTCCTGAGTAAAAATTATCTTCCCATGGGGATTTGGGGACTTTATTTTCTCACAAGCTAAATCTGGCCTGCATCTCAGTGAGGCACACTTCCTTTGGGCCTCTCTCGCTCTTCATCAGGAGAGATGGGGACTTGTGTCTGTGATCTATGTGTCACTTGTGTGCTGAAGGCTGTGCAGCTCCTCTTGCCTCCTCTTTTGAGCAAGAGATAGGACATAGTAAACTTCATGCTGATCTTTCTGCATAGCCTCAGCATGAAGTCAATGAGCAACTAAGCAGTGCTTTGTTTCCCTCCGTACACTTGCACTATCTGAGGACACCAGGAAGAAACTTCTGGTCACCAGATATGCAGCATCCATTTTGTTGACACTATGCACCCTACATTTTTCCCAATGAAGTTAATGTAATATTGACTCTGCCCTGCAATAGCCTTCTGTCATTCTTCAGGACACAACTAGAAAAATGTCAACATTTGCAAGTGCATTGCAATGGAGATGACTGCCTAAGCAGGGTTCTGCAGTGTGCCTCAAGAAGAGAAACTTAGCATCCCTGAAGGACAACTGTCTGTCACAGATCATTAGATCATTACTGTCTTGCCTGCTGAGAGGCAAACTGCTTTTTATTTACCCTTGCAGTTGGACAAAATATTGCTTTAGCAATAAAAATCTAGATATTGTCTCTTAATATTTCTATTAGAGGGGTCTGATACAAGGAAGGACAGAGAAGGACCTAATGACAGTGAGATCCAGTTAAAAAGCAATAAATACAATCAAATACAAAGGAATACGATTGTCATTGTGACGTTTACTGCCACAGGGGTTAGTTTGCAATACCAGCAATTGATTCATAGCACACCAGCCAAGGCTTTGACCGTGTTATTGTAGAATTCTGTATCAGGCAGGACAGGGATGCATATCTCACTTAAGTGCAGGCAGAAACTTTTTAGAAGGTAAACTCTAGACAGCATGATGGCAATAACTTCTTTCCATAGAGTTCTATGTATGCACACCTTTCCTTTGTATAAAAAAATCTTCGGCTATAGTAACTATGAATACAACAGATACCCTATAGCACTGTTCCTGTTTCATCTGTCACCTAGCCACACCTCTTGCAAACTCAGTGCTGCTCATGTCTATCAGATTCTTTTCAGTGTGCAGGGAAAAAACCCCAAGCCATAAAGGGGGGTGCCTGTTAAAATTGCACAGCATCATACTGACACTACAGAAGGTGATGCCTTAGCACTATTTCCAGCTTGGTATTCTCTTGCATGTGAGGTTTTCACAAATGAGTTCCACCAAATAGAATGTGAATATTTGTTCTTTAAGTACAGTTCCCAGTTAAAGTTCCATAACACTGGATTACAAAGTAGTGAAAAGGGGAAATCTTTCTTTAAATAAATTGTCTATGAGTTTCGTCTTCCTGATTGCTAGATTGTCGTAGTCCCCATTGGATAATGGCTGTTTTGGAGGAAAGAAACTGAGTTATGCATATGTACACTGAACTCCTTTATGCCTCAGCAATCCTACCCTTAATATCTATGCTTGTGTATTCCCTCTAGTGGGCTATGATTGCAGACCACTTTATTTCAGAAGAATAGCCTGCCTCACGTGTTCTTGAAATTTTGTGGTTTATACAAACTATTCCGATATGGTCCTTCCCTTCTATCACTCGTGTCTGTTGATGTGGTGCCACCTGCCATGCAAGGAGTATCTTCTCTAAATGACTGATTCATGGAACTTGAAAACAAATCAGCTGCAAAAAGGGCTTTTTGTGGCACTTGCCAGTGGATTTTTTGGCACAGCAACTGTTCTTTTCCCTGCATTAAGACATAAGGGAATCAGCAGTACAGCTGAAAAAAATCATCCCTCCCAAAACAAAATGAACAAACCTTGCCCTAAAAATGTGGCAATATGGGAGATGTGATGCAACTGTCTTAAACTTTGTGAAACAATAAATCCTGAATTGTGGAAATTAAAATGCTCTGTTAAAAGTTATTTTTAGTGTAACAATGAGAAGTGAGAAAGTTGAAAACAAATTATTGTGAACCAAGTTAGATTAAGGAATCTACTTGTCTTGAATACTTAAGGTGTTCTAACTTTTTCCTACATTTGTTCTTATAACCATATTCTCTGGTCTCAGTTTGTCACTAGAGCACCAAGTTAGTTTTTTGTGGTTGTAAATGAGAGCCAAGTTATTCATTGAGAAGAATTAGACTTTGCTATGGAGGCAAATAAGTAATGTACAACGTGAAGCTCGTATCTTAGATTTTATGCTATATCCTGTTGGGGGAAGAAAGACTTCTCCACGATGATTGTTTATTTTGATGAAAATGGGCTTTAAACAAATGCCATACAATGGCAATCTTATCTCCTTTCCACATACATATGAACAATAAGTTTGTCTTTTTTCTTACTTTTTTTTTTTTTTATCCATGTTTATATCTAATCTCAGTTTCTCTGAGGCAGCTGAGAAGCTGAACTGTCAAGTCACAATATATTCAGTAGGGGTGTAATGCTTTGGAAACATAGTATCTTAATGCAATGGATTTATGCCTGAAGGAAGAAAAAAAATTGATCTGTGAGAAATGGTTACAAACCTTTCACTGAGCCCATGACTGTTTAAGGGTCAGATTCTTCTGAAATGCATACCTGTCAGAAGAAATTAGAAAATTTAATCAACACCTATGTGAGGCAGTAAAGCAGTTGATGTTGCATCTCATGAGAAGAAATTCACTGAAACACCTCAAGAAATCAGTTAAGTTAAAACAACCATCTTGACTGCAAAAATCAAGCAGACACTTCTTTTAGCAAATCTAAAGGGAAATGGAAGAATCTTAAGTTGTTAAGGTAGGTTGAAGTTGTGTGTATGAAATGCCTAACTTAGACAATGAAGGTGCACTGCTTTAGGTGTATTGCTGAACTATTTTTGCAAGTTTACCAAGATTAAATGCAGTACACGAGAGTATTTGCTGCACTTGGGTTTGCTAGACGTGGGTGCATTAAAACTCTGGGCAGGCAGTGGTTCAGAGGCTTCCTATATTGGTTTTATTTTTATTTATAGAAGTAAATAGATTTGAGTTTCATTTTGGCATTTAATTGTGGTAACTGATGGCTTTGTTTAAGTAAAACTGTCTAATATGGTATTTTACACACGGGCAGAAGATACTTTGGTGTTAATCTGGTTATTATGACATTCTTGTCTCTCAGCTTGAGAGGCTTGGGTTTGACAGAGGGACCATTCAGTGGCTAAGGAATTGGCTGGATGCTCACGGAGTTGTGGTTGGTTATCAAGGTGCTCAGCATGAGCCAGCAGCGTGCACTCACAGCCCAGAAAGCCAACCCTATCCTGGGCTGCATCGGAAGCAGCGTGGCCAGCAGGTGGATGGAGGTGACTCTGCCCCTCTGGTCCGCTCTCTTGAGACTCCGCCTGGAGTGCTCATCCAGCTCTGGGGGCCCCCAGCATAAGAAACACCCTTTGGAATGAGTCAAGAGGAGGGCAGCAAAGCTGATCAGAGGGCTGGAGCACCTCTCCCATGAAGACAGGCTGGGAGAATTGAAGCTGTTCAGCCTGGAGAAGAGAAGGCTCTGGGGGTCACCTTCTGATGATACCTCTATCTGATTTAAAGAAGAGATTTATAACTTCATAGAATTGTTGTCTTCTGCTCTTTAGATAACAAAACTAGGATGGCACATTGAATGATGCCTGCTCAAGAGGTTTGGAACACTTTTTGAAAACTATTCCTATTACAGTTCTGCAGTAAGAGACTTGGTTTCTTAAAGCAACTGTTTTAAAGGGATAGTTTTACATGATTACTAAACCATCTGAGCTCCAAGGTCCAAGCTATGCACTTTCCTGTGGATGCCAGGTTTCCCTAGCTTTTATTTATGTGAAAAGGCACCATTTAATACTCTGGAGGAGACAGTCTAGAAAACTTCACTCTGCTTTAGATAAAATACAGGGTGCTGCCAAGCAAAGTTTTTTATAACAGGTTTTAGAAAACTGCAGAATCTTGCATTCTGGAAACATCTGACAGGATTTACTGAGATAGAAAGAAATTTCTAAAAGATGTGCCAAAATCATTATTGCTGTCTGCGAAGCAAAATGATGGATGCATCCATGAGTCTTTCAAAGTAGTGCATTTACAGTCTGTATTAAGCAGAACTCTAATATTAAGATAACCTGCTGAATTTCTGGAAGTAAAAAATACAGGAATGTGACTGGATTTTAAATGTTAACTGAAAGAGTCAAAGTTTCTTGACTTTTTACAGGAAAAAACTTACTTAAAATAGAACTAACTTTTTGAGATACAGATCTGGTTTAAAATGCCACTTTATTTGTTTTATTTACTGAGCTCCTAGTGGTAAGGATGCCATTTTTTATTGACTGAAGCCTAGTGATAACAAAATTAATTGCATTCCTGAGGTTTCTTATGTAGATTCTCTGAAAATACACTGAGCATTCCCAGAGAGTGTTGCCTCATTGCCTAGCTTATGAGATTCCCTATGGATGTTTTCAGTTACTGCAGAAAGTAAGTAAGAATATTAAAATAATTAATTTATGCCAAAACACTCTATCTGTTGCTGCTAATTTTCTTTCTCCCTCAAAGTCAGTTTGTATTGTCTTTACATGTTAAATATGCAAAAGCTCCGTAGCAACAGAAAGGTGAATAAGCAAAGTTCCAGTGCAAACTTAGCCTAACATGTTCAATGGCAATTTTTTTTTTTCAACAAACCCTTCCTAGAGAACTTCCAGCAGTTTTTTACATTCAGTATGTGACCAGTATACTTCTGTAATTGTGGTATTAGCTTACATCTGGTGAAGATGTAGGGATAAAGTGTGAATTACTAGATTTATTTTTTTTCCTAGTACTGGCATTGTCAGTGTGACTTTGACAGTTCTTGGAAGGGCTAATGTGGACAAAAAACTTGAAGACAAAACTTTGGAATGCTTCTGTGAAATTTTGAAATCTGCAGCTTAACTGGGTTTCTACTCTGAATTTCTATTCTTGAGTCCTACTGCCTTAGAGGTGTAAAACACAGATGTTACGTACTGTGAAGCACAGCGAATGGGGAAAAATGTGTGGAACTACAGTAGTGGTCTTGAATTTTCTAAAGAATTGCAAAGTCTCCCTTGCTCCATCAAGCAACTTTTGCTCCTATTCTTGGTAATATGGCATGTTACTTGTCTTTCCCTTATGCTATTATTATGCTAGGTTGGAAAACAGTTTAAATATGAAAAGCAATAGATGATCAGTTCACAAGATAGGAGTTCTGAAAGCACATACATACACAACAGCCTTCAAATAACATGTAAAAAGGGTCCACCGATCTTACTCTTTCCATGTGAAATCTTATTACATGTTACATCCTGTCCTGTTAAAGGAACATGTTCCTGTTACATCCTTTCCTGACCCTTGCTTTCAAAATCTAATAAAATATTAAAGCTCTCATTCCTTACATTCTTGTTTCTTCTCATTCTTTTCGCGTGAGGTCCTGTATCACATAGACACCAAAAATTCTACCTGTCTCAATCCCTTAAATACAGGACTTAAGAAGGAAGATGATTTCTTTGTGTGTTTTCTCTGCCCCTTCAGAGTACAGTGTTCAAATAACACACTCAAATTACTGTTCTCTGAGTATTAACAAAAAAGCCTATTTGCCATGGAGTCAGTCACTAAAGCAGATCTGAGTATGTCTGCTACATCCAAAGTAACTGTAGCTCTTCTGTTAAACTCTGTTAACTTCATCTATGTGGTATGAAACCAAGGATAAAATGTGTTATCTGTGCTGGAGTGCAGTATGTTTCCATAAATATGAGATCTTCACAGTCACAGACTGCAGGCTTTGTTAGCCTTTCCAGATCCTGAGCCAAAAATAAGCTGGTGAAACAGATGGGAAAGTGGGAAGCTGGAATTACTACATGGGCAAAGTGAAAGTTCTTGGGTAATCTTAACTGCAAATTTTTGTGCTTTAAGTACTTCCTTTGAAATTAAAATTTATTTCTCCAATTGATTTATATCTCTATACGATTCTTATGATTTTTTACTGTAACCTTGATGTTAGAAGGTTTTTATATTTTGTGATGCTTGTTCATGCTTTTTAAGCATTTGCAGAAATAAGTTTTCCAGAGATACGTTTTTAAAAAGGTTGGGTTTTTTAAGCACTGGAGAGTCCAGCTCTTTGTTTTCTGGTCGTGAATTTTGTTAGATGGAAAAAATGTAAATTTTTGTTTTCTTCAATTAAAAAATTATGGGAGTAAAAATTAGTGTCATCTTCTAGGATTCTATATTCATCTGATATAAATCTTAAAGAAGTTGAGGAGCTGGTTATGAGGAAAATACAAGAAGGGAACACTATTGCTCTTCAGAACACTCAAAAAAATGTAAATTGTCTTGGACAAAGCAAAAGAACACCAGTTGATCAGAATACTCCAAGTGAAGCTGTGCAGAAAGTTGTTTGTTTGTCTGGTATTGAGAAAGAAATTCCAGAAGCAGTCATTGATGCAGAAAGCAACAAAGCCGCTGCAGGTAGGTTTGGAATTACACTTTTTTCTCTTTCTGTCTTTTAAATAATTGTTCAAATACTTCTACAGTTGTAAAAATGCAGGCAAAATTAAAACTCTTGTTAGAGCACAGCTTACATGGATATTCTTTTCCATGGCCCACCTCATTCTCTCACACTTTGAAGAAATGAAGTGCTGCAGAAGTTAGGCAGGCACAGTTCCCAGCTAATGTGTGGTGTAATAAATCTGGAATTGTCAGGCATCAGGCACGGTCATCACCATGTCCCGTCTTTTCCCTGGCATACAGTGAGCTCCACTCCTCACCATGTGGGACTTCACACAGCAGTGTGTCTCCCTCGTTTTCCTTTCCTAGCAAATTGCAGTAGTTCCACTGTTGTTTTACGAGGGTTCTGGAACCTTTCAGAATCTTCCATACTACAGCTCTGAATGAAATAATAGCAGGAAATGTTTAACTGCATCTTCCCCAGAGGTGTTGGCTGCTACAGCTGTGTCAGTAACACAGGCTCAAGCAGCACATGTGTTCAGGTGGAAGCCTGTAACACTGCATGACCCCAAACTTCCTCAGGGGCTACTCTTCTTTAGTGCAGAGGTTCCGGTTTCTGCAGAAAAAAATGAACTGGGTGCATAATCTTATGAAAGAGTAACTCTGGCACTTCTGTAGATACCAAATACGGAGCATTGGTCAAGTTTCTGATAAAATAAGAAGTAAAAAGTAAGGTTTGGAAAAGCTTTCAAGGAAAATCCTAGCTTGAATATGCAAAAATAAAAAATTTAATTATGTCAGATTCTTTTCGAATATTTTGTCTGTGCACTGTCAATAGTCTCTTGTACACCTGACAAAGTGAAAACAGCTATTTCTCCCCATATGCAGGTAATTCCGGAGTAGAAACCGCATCCGTATTAGGAGAAGACTTATTGATGCTCTACAAGAATTGCTGTTGTCCAGATATTAATATTTGCGTAGAAGGCAAAGATTTTCAAGCTCACAGGTACATAAGTATTTACAGTAAGAAGGTTTTCAGTCAATAACCATCTGGTATAAAATGCTTCTGTTACTGTATATCTATAGGAAGTACTGCTGGTGCTGTTCCCTAGCTGTGAAGTGCTACAGCTCTTAGGTCTTGTGTGGAGTGGCTGTACTTTGATACTAATGAATATAATTTATCATCAACAGCAACTATTTTGAAAACAACTGCACTTTTAGCACTTCTAAGATTGCCACTGTAAACTCATACATTGAGTATATATTCATATAAATACTTGTAGATTTTTTTGCTAAATTTATATATATATATATGAAATAAAAAGTAATAAAAAGTAATCTGTGCTCTGTTAAGAAAACAAAAAATCTACTAATAAACTATGCAGTTATTAATGCTGAATAAAATTTCCATACAGGCAGAAAATTTCTGGAGTAGTAATTTTTTCTTCTGCTCTTCAGAATCTGTGCATACAAAATCTGATTTTACTTTCATTACTTCAGTTCTGTAGATATAAAGATTGTCAGGAGACTTTATTAGATCTAAAGTCCAAGACCATTTAAGAACTTTGGCTTATTGTACTCTTGTGGCTTGGGAAAGCAAATTAAAATGTCAGTACCATTCCTTGTACCTTTGATATAAGTCTGTTTGCATTTGAGATAGCAAACTAGACAAGCCTGTATTTTGTTCCCTTTGAGTATATAAAGGAGAGGGACTATAAAAACCTTCCACTACTTTTAGTACTTTCTCAACATAAAACTGGGGGGGGGGGGGGGGCAGTTTATTACTGACATTACAGTATCTTTATAGAAGATATGTCATAATAGTGTGTGTGGGTATTTTATTTTTTAAAATAATAGAATTTGGATATATACTACATTTTCAGAATGTAGTGTAGTAAAGAATGTTTGTTTCTTCTGGTGTACACAATAAGATATGTTCTCAGATACATAAGTTTGAGAAACAAATGCTTTAATGAAGAAAAAATAGTGCAGCCAAGAGTTTCTATCAGCAGAGCTTCTTTAATTTAGGCCACTTACTGCCTGGAGCTATGTATCTAGTTTAACTACCATCAAAAAATCCAGGGGTAAATCATAGTGAAAACAAGGATGTTCTGAAACAGGCACAGGACTTGAGCTCCTTTTAGCACTGCATCATGTGAAAAGTAGGAGCTAATAAAGGCAATGTAACTTTCAATATCATTGTGGTGAAAGCACCAGAATGATTTACTTACTGTAAGGGGGTTTTTTTAAGTTCTCAAACAGGAGACAGGTTAGGCCCCCACAGTCTCCCACCACTTGTGTCAGTATTCTTTACTTTCTCATGAAGTCCTGTGAACTTCCAGTAGACTTTAGTGTTGCTGGTTTATGTCTTCCTAGTGTTGTATTCTTACAGAGCTCTGCATGAAGCGAGTCAGATCTGTTTGATAATAAAACTGGCACTAACCAGCACTGTAGGAAAGCACAGATAAAATTATTTCAAAATAATTTGGTATCTCCGTATATTTTATAAATATATGCTGATAAAATTGAAACTTAGGTGATGCATACTTGTCCTTATTCTGCAAAGGACTTGTCTTATTTAAAATGAGTCTTTGAAATATCCACTCTAACTATGCCCTTGAAATTGATTGATCACTGTTCATTACTAAAACTTATTTACAAGGGAATAAAAAATTGGAGATAAGTATTCCATATCTCTATGATATTGTGTTATTGTATCCTATTAAAAAAAAGATTGTGCATGTACCCAGAATTTCATATACTTCAAGTTAGGATGTAATACCCATTTACATGTGGACGTATTTCACTGAGATATGAAGTGTTCAGTTAAAGCTTTGTTGTTGTTATTATTTTTGCTGGATGATTCACAGGAGGAATGTGCGAGAAGTTTCTAATTTAAAGTATTGAGACTTCTGAAGCAGGAGGAGGGAAGGGAGATGAGAGAATACGGAATACATAATGACTAGAAAAGAGTCCATAAATAGTATTCTTCATGCTTCTTCCTACGCAAAATGAGAGTGCTCAGAGACATTTTAAGAGACAACAAATACATCTAACAGAAAGGATTCTCATGCCTAGTATAACATTTTGCTTTTTCTGCCACAGGAAATACATGACATAAGCTAATTTTATAAATAATAGGAAGCTTAGTAAGTGTAATGAAAAAATTCTATGTATGAGAATATTATCTGTGGCTGCAGTAACCCAGTTAAGATACATAAAGGCTAACACTGTAACTGGTGTGGATCTGGAAAGCTGAAATCATAAAGCAGTTTTTATCCACTATCTTGTCTTCCTTTCTGCCACTGCACTTCTACCCTAAGAGCTCCTGTTGCAAAAGTCTTCTTACCTGATATTTTGAAGACTGATACTTGTAGAGCTACTGAGCTCCACAGACTGCTGCTCTGGGGTTTCTTTATTCTCTTTTATGGAAGTAGGAGTAAATTGAATTAGCCCCGTTATGGCCACTTATGCCTTTTAAATACGGAAGGGTAGTAAGTGTAAACAGAAGTAACTGATAGCTCTTGTAAAAACACATCATATTGTTCCAGCATATGTTAACATCAAGTTTTGTTTGACTTTTGGTGGATAGCAAATTCTGAATACAAGACATTACATAATTATCATTTTGATAAGTACACATTTTGTAATAGAAGAAGAATTTAAGATGTTCAGTATATAATTATAATGGGGCTGTATAAACAAGGTTATTTACTCTTATATGATAAATAAAACAGGAGAAATAAATGTGAAATTTTATATAAAAGGAAGATGGTTGTGGTAATAGATGTGAATCTCAAAGTCGTACTAAAAATAAGCTTTAACTGAAAAATTTATAGAGTACTGTTTGGTTTTTTCTGTAGCATATTTTGAAATTCCAAACATACTGGAAGAAAAGGCATGCAGTACACAGCTGACACCTTAATGCATAAAGGGCAAAGATTTAAGTCAATGTTATCAAAGAATCTCATCATGAATATTTGTATGTAGTGGAATAATGTTTGCTTTTTCTCTCTCAGGGCCATTTTATGTGCCAGATCTAGTTACTTTGCTGCTATGCTGAGTGGAAGTTGGGCTGAGAGCTCCCAAGAGCACATCACTCTTCAAGGGTAAGTGTTGTCTCTGCAAGTCGTGTGGGAGCAAAGGTAGGCAATTTACAATCACTGCAAATATGTAACAACTGTGCTGTGTACAGAGCACTGAAGATTAATATGCCTTGACACTTTTCTCCAGCCTGATACATTTTCTGAGTACTGTTTTGACTTCAGGATGAAACTCTGTGTGTAGTGTATTTGTTAATATTGTCAGCTGATTCAGAAAAGTCTTTTTCATCAGCAGAAGGGCACTAATCTTTTTATGCAGAGTATGTTTTAATATTCACAATCTACTTGAGAATTCTTTCACTTCTTGTTGTACATGTCATGAAAAATACTGTGAGTGAACAATGTAATTTTCATACTTATTTGTACAATAAGTATATTTACAATGTAAAGACAAATAACATTTCCTAAATAGTGTTTAATTGTGATATTCAGCAGCATATACTAAAGCAATTTTATCTTTATTCATGCTTGTTCACCATGGCTTTCTGTGTGAGAATAATGGAGCTGTCACTGTAGGATGAATACTTAAGACTTCATAGATAAGCTGGGGACTGCCAGGTTCTTTTCAGTATCAGAAAACTGTTGAAATATATTCAATTTCCTTTAAAAGCAAAGGAGTACTGATCCATGTACATGTTAGCTGTTGGCTGACTCAGTTTTCTTCAGAAAGAACTGCGTACCTTACAGTGCTGCGAAATGTAACTGCTTTGTGTTGATATAAAATTGCTTGGCCAAGTGATACTTTCTTAAATGTTCATATTAGTTTTCTGTCATTGTAATAATACTGCTGCAAAATCAGAAAGGTTATCTGTTGATTTGGTTATAACTTCCAAATCCTCATAAAACAATATAGTTGCAATTTAATTTATTCCTTGGTTTTTATGGTGTTTTAGGGGCTGATAGTCACCAATTACTCTGGTGTTTACACTTCTCTCTCTGTAATTGATTTCTCTGTGGTTAAGAAATTTTCATCCTTATTTTTCAGTAGAGGCATTCTGAAAAGTACTGAATCCTTACATGAGACTATCCTCAATGCCAATGTCACATAATTTCTGCTATTATGAGTCATATCCCTAATTTTACCTTTTCCAGTTCGCTTTTCTGCTTAGTGCTGGTTTCTGTGCTGTCTTTTACAACACTTACAAATGAAGTACATGTGGCTTACTCTGAAATAATGAAAATTCTGCTTAAGGTTACAGCTGTGAAGACCGTGGGGAAACTCCTTCTCACTGACTTTATGGCTATTGTGTGTACTGATATACAGCGAGACAACTGTGCTGATTTTGCTTCTTTGCATGTTGCAGTGCTGGGTTTTTTTCCTTTTGTTTTTAGTCATCAATGTCAATTGCTTAAACATGTCTAATGTTTTAAAGGGTCATAGCTCTGCATGACTCTATTCCATTTATACTAATGCACACAGCACTTGTGGGTCCTGAAGATTGCACACAAAAATGTACGTGCACAAAGAAAGCGTTGTTCAGATCATGTCCATCATTCAGGCATTCTGTGCCTTTCTGCATTATGATGCTGGGACTGTGAAAGGATGCAAACACTACTGTGTAGGACTTGCAGCTTTCTTAATCTGAATAAACACTTTCTAAATATTCTGAGTAACATTTCTACTTAGCATTGTAATAAAACTACTAAATGTATTTTTAGTGTTGGAAAAGATAAATATATGATAAAATAAAGACTTAGAGTAGTTATAATAAAACAATTATATAGTTACTTAATACTGACTTATTGCTAGTAAAGAGCTTGGCAATGATGAAAAAATCCTTCCTCCCTATTATCAGTGTAAATAATATAGTTATTATTATTCTATTTATTACTTATTTTTAAAGATTTAAAGAGTTAGAAAGTTTCAGCAAAACTATTGAGTAGCTAAATTCACCCCAACTGTAGTCCATTTAGATACTTTTGCATTGCGAAATCTTACTGCTTTCATTTTATCAGATCCTTTGCCTTCCATTCACAGAGCATGGATGATGTGTCAGCTTTTTGACCAATTTCCTTTGGCTAAGAAATGTGATGCATTTTATTATGGGCATGTCTTTATTTGTATTTTTTCATTCTTCTTTTTTGCAGCATAAGCCATGCAGAAATGAGTGTCATCTTGCATTTTATATACGGAGCTATTTTGGACTTCCCAGACGAAGTTGATGTTGGGTATATGTCAAATTTTATTATTTTTTTCATTGTAGTTTGTGCTTTGTTTGCATGTTCTATATTTTCTCAGTTAAAAGTCAAAAGAAAAATTCCAAAAATAAAGCTGTTGAAGAAATCTTATTTATTTGACAGCTACTGGAAAAGGTGTGACAGCTGTTTTTGGAATACTCTATGAGGAGAGTGAAAAACAGGACGATGTTTTATACCAAAATAATTCTCAATTTGCCTGTACCTTCCTTTTAGTTTTCAGAATAATATACACAATGTGTGATAATGTATAACAGTAAATATTTTTAATTTATTTCTCAATAATCACTCAAATTGATGAGAAGGCTAAGTAGTTAGTCTTAAAGCCATGAAAGATGATACATAGGAACCAATGTAAATGTTGCCATTTTCTTCTGGGATAGTTTTTAGTCACAGTTTTATACATAATCTTGTATTAGTGAAGTAAGTAAATTCTGAAATTTGTGAATTTTTCTCTTAAACCTTTATATATTAGGTAATGAACGCTGCCACTAAACATTAAAACACTACAATTTCCTAAAAATATGGAATTGTTTATAATCTGTCCCAATATCAATGTATAGCTAATGAATTGATATAGAAAATAAAGTTATGGAATTGATTATTATATAAAATAATTAATAGTTTGCTCACTCTGCTTTTTAAGAGTGTCATCAGTAACATTTTATGTAATCTCTGGGAAAAAACCTACAAAATTCCAAAACTCCACTGGCACAAATATTTTTTTCATTTGCAATCCTTAAAATAGAGAAACCGAGAGTCTCCTAAACAGTTTCTCCGCTAGTGGCTGAGGCTTGCTTTTATATGGGCTGAACTCGACAGCTGGGAAATTATTATTAGGTCAATATATGTTTCTGTTTTGAAGATTATTCTTTGGCAAGTGTCACACTTGGTTATCAATCTATTTCTGCAGTAAGTTGTGAGTGAACAAAGAGGTGAAGTTAGCATGTAAATTGTCCTGTAAGCAAAATGCATATATCACGAGGATTTTTTGATTCCTGCTTTCTCTTTAGTCGCATGTTGGGCATTGCAGATATGTATGGGCTGGATGGGCTAAAAGAAGTAGCTATCTACATCTTGAAAAGAGATTACTGCCATTTTTTCCAAAAGGTACGTCACTTCTCGTGCTGCTTTGTGAGCTACAGAGCCTGAGAATTTCCAATCTGTTACTTAACACTTAATAAT
Source organism: Aleadryas rufinucha (assembly GCA_013397815.1). Classification (NCBI taxonomy): domain Eukaryota; kingdom Metazoa; phylum Chordata; class Aves; order Passeriformes; genus Aleadryas; species Aleadryas rufinucha. Next base: position 278,111 of record VZTH01018404.1, read on the forward strand.
AGCGACAAGGTATGTGAGAACTATGCAGTCAAGGTGTTGGCTGAAGTCAACAGTCCCTGTTCGTAGGTGTGAATCTGGGACTGATGGTGGGAGTAAGGCCTGTGATATCACCCACCTATTTATGGACACTTGGAAACCCCAGCTGATTAAAGGCAGTATTCCACATGATTAATTCAATGTATGAAATTACACTGAGTATAGTTTAATATGTGCCATTGTAAATGTCATTGTTCTTGGTGGGCATGTGCAAACATTATGTATTTGCATATATTTAGAAAAAAATGTCTGTTCAATTAAAATTGGTTTAAAAAAAACCACCTGCTTAGAGTTGAGCATTTTCATGCATTAGGCTCACGAGGCTGAATCCTACTTTACTGACGTGTGGAAATAGATGACTGCATAAAGGCAAACTTAAATACCATGGCAGCTGACATTACTTCTGTTTGAAGATTTTGTACTTCTGTATGGTTTCTGTAAATCAAAAGGTACAATAATTGTGATAATTTTCTAACAACTCTAGCCTGCTCCTGGCAAACAGCAACCTGTACTAGAATGCATGGCTATTGCTCATTCACTGGGAGTGGAAAACCTATATGCTGACTGCATGAGGTAAGTAAAACAAAATAAAATATTGCTTGTTTTTAATTGATCTGCTTTCTGTTGAAATTATTTTATTTTGTAAGATAGGGTTTATTTTGGCACATGAAATGTTCACATTTTAAACATGTTGTTTCTTCACAATACTTTAGAGGTATCACTTATGCTAACAAGTGAAGATAGAACATTTTTCATCTTCCTTACCTAAGAATGGCTCTCTTTTCAACAGATGGGTAGGAAAACATTTTGCAAGATGTTTTTCAGAGAAAAGCTTTGCCAATTTACCTACTGAACTTCAGAACAATTGTCTTGTTATGTTGATTAACTCTTTGGTAAGTAGTGTGCTTTGTGTAAAAATAGAGCAGTGTAAATTTTTTCCTTATTTAGCTGTACAATGTAATTTAAGAGATAATAAATGCAGTATCTTCAATCCATAGAACATTTATACTATGTAAAAGTTCCAATTAAAATAACAATTAAAAAAACTATTTTGATGTGAGATGTCATTGTTATGCTTCATGACACACAGTCTAGTGATCATCACATCCAGGTCCACCATAGTAATAGAAAATATGTTCATGAAACACAACTGTGACATCATAATGCAACATTATGGAAGTGTTCAAGGCCAGATTGGGTGGGGCTCTGAGAAATCTGGTCTAGTGGAAAGTGTCCCTGCCTACAGCAGGGAGGCTGGGATTAGATGAATTGTAAGGTCCCTTCCAACCCAGGCCATCCTATGATTCTCTGGTTATGTATTTGGATAGTGAGGAACAGGAAATCACTGTTTCAATCTCTGTGTTACGTGGTAGAATACATCATTTGTGATTGCCTTTTCATCTTTACCTGTATTCAAATTTGGAAAAAATTGACTTCTTTTTTTCAGTCCTCAGGTGGTCACTGGCTATCAGTGCTCACAAGCTATTTGTTAACAGGCAGGCTGACTTCACAAAAATAAAGCAGCAGTATAATACCCATATGTTTCACTTCTCAGATAACAGTAGTACACTGGTCCCCCCCAAAGCTCAGCTTTCATTTTTTGTGGCATGCCCTTACATTGCTCCAATTTATACCTCCCTAAATTTAAGTATTTTCTAATTGTATTTCTGTATAAAACTGTGCTCAGAGCTGACTTAAGGTAACTGATTTGAACAAGGCCTGTTAGCAGAAATTTGGTCAAGTACTTGGCCTGTAAATAGACTGAATTGTAACAGGTATGAAAAGTATGTAGAAATAAATGTAAATCAGTAGAGCTGCTGCCAAACATGACTGTCTGTATATACAGCTGTAATGTGGAATGTCACACACAAAATGTAATCTAACTAGCTCAGGTAACATTCACAACATCATTTTGGTTCTAGCACACAACAGACAACTAAATACGTGGCATCTCATGTATCTCATGCTGAAGTCCTTGTCCCCATGTCTGTGTTACTGTGTTACCCAAACTAAATAGCTCCATATGGCCATGCACTCTGTCAAACACACCCCTGGTTCAAGAGTTGCACTCTTAAATGGTTCTGGCCAAGATCTACCCCTTACTGAAAGGGCTGTGAAGCCTTCTTGGGACTGGTTTTTTCAGGAATTCTGTGGTGAAGTACTTGAAGTGCTGAGGCCAGCAGGTCAGCTATGAGTGGCAGCTGCAACTGCATGTTTAGGTGAAAGCCTGAAAAATGACAGATTTCAGAGCTATGTGCCTTTAGGCTGGAGATTAAATAAAGGTTCTTCACCCAGAGGGTGGCTGGGCACTGGAACAGGCTCCCCAGGGAAGTGGTCATAGCACCAGCCTGGCAGAGGTCAAGAAGTGTTTGGACAATGCTCTCAGACATATCGAGTGACTCTTGGGGTGTCATGTGCAGGGCCAGGAGTTGGACTCGATGATCCATGAGGGTGCATTCCAGCTCAGCTGTGATTCTGTGATCAAGAGAAGCTTGAGAATATCCACAGTTATAAAACCTGAACAGTTCTACCACAATGCGTAAATCAAACAGAATAAAGATGGCAGCTATAACACCTCAAGAGTATGCCTAGTATCTCGAGATGCTGGGTGTCCTGCCACTATATTAGATCATTAAACTAAGCTGTTCCTAAAATGTACACATAGCTTTGTATAAAACTGTATAAAATTTGAGAAGTTTTAAGTAATGTTTTCAGATATAGATCAGTTCATTCTGATCTACAGCTGTTCATAGTTAAACCACCACCCATCTCCAACTCCAGACTACCTCAGGTGTGTACTGTAGCCACAAGTGCATGTAGACACAGTTCTAGGGTCTTCTCTAGGCCCTTGTGCGACATTATTGGTACAGTTTGAAGGTAAATGGTTTGAAGGAAGGCCTTCCTTCCCCTCTGCTTATTCTAGTGTATAAAGATGCTGTGGTTACAGTTTGTGTTGAAATACATGTGCTACCTTGCCAGCATCTGCAGAACAGTCATGGCACTGTGGTACTTGGTACTGCCCCAGTTGTGTACCCAGCTTCTCTGGAAGAAAAGACTGAAGTGTGTTTTAGTTCCCATGTAAATTATTTAAAATTTGTGTTGGTGTGTCTTTGCAAGATTCACTGGTGTTTTATGGACTGAAGTCTTGAAAGCGTCTAGAGTTGCAAAATTAACCAATAAAGCATAAGCCTCTTCTGCCCAGAGAATGGTTCTGGTGAGCATTCATTTAAGCGTTTAAGACACCCATTCCAAAAACTTGTGGAATTCCTGGGGGAGTTTTTCACAATCTGCAAAAGTGCTTTAAGGCTGCTCGAGGGATGAAGAAGAAAAGGTATGACATTAATTTTGCAGGGGCTGCTGTATGATTTACTATCCCTTTTTTCTGCTGCTAGAGTTCTCTGCTGTAAAACAGTTATACCCAGTTAAACAGTATAACTGCTCATCCTTTCATTTACCAGTGCTGGAAATGTAAAACCTAGTTAATGTGACAGCCCTTTAGAGGAAAAAAAAGGTGCAAAGAAAAGGAGATTGCTGATGGGAAAATCGCTGGTAAACCACAATGATGAACACAGAAACATTAAAATGGGAGTGCCATTTAAAGCACTGTCCAGGTGCTTTATGTATTCCTATCTCTGATGTCTCAAACACATGCAAGAAAATTACTGGGTTTTTAGATAAGTAAAGTAGACTCCACTTTAAAATGATTAGGAAAAAAGTACAAGAAGAGAAGTAAAATTCAGTTAGAACCACTTCTATAAAGTGCTGATTTAATTAGAAGTCAGTGAAGGCATTTTAAATTTCACTGGAAGTGTCTAATGGGAGTAAATGCTTATTGCCTTGTGAGCAGGGGTTGAATTCAAGACAATTCAAAAAGCTTATAATTGAGTCCAGTGGGAGCAAAATCAAACCATGAGCATATATGTAATTCTTAATTGACGTGATCTGCAGAGAAGCAAACTGAGTTTGCCCAGAGATGAGTAAAGTAATTTTGGAAAATATATTTTAACAATAGATGGTCAGATTTTATCTTTCAACTGTAATATGTACAAAGAAGGTACTCCCTGCTTTTTAAGTTGCATAAGACAAATGTGATTGTGATCTGAATTTGCAGTAGGGGTTTTTGTGTCAAATATATATCTGAATTGTTGCTTTTTCAAGTGTTACTGCATAATTTATCAGTGTCCTGCTAGGTCATGTTGAATAGAGCTTTCAGGCCATTCTAATGTGGATAACCATAAATTCCAAGTTCTTTTCAAGTGATGTGTTAGCCAGTAGAAGTTGCCCTCAGGTACTGTGCTGATGCAATGAATGAAAGAACCAAAGACACAGACCAGGGTAATAAATATTAGCAAATCTGCTTGCACGTTTGAAATGTAACTAGAAACAAAACAGTTACTTTTCTTTGAGAAACTTTAGGCAACAAAGAGGGTAAGTTCCGGTAAACCTCCATCTGGGAAGACAAATATTTGTTGTTTGACTCCTTTAAATAAAGCAAAAGGATTCATAATTATGAAAATGTTTTCTCTGTATTCCGAATGCTAGGCTATCCACATTCACCTAAAACCTCAATTTAGCTGTTTTATTCAAGAATTTATTACATCTTTCAGTGACCTATAGTGTTTTTCTCTATTCAGCTTCTCCAGCTAACATTTGCCTTATTTTCTTCAGGACTGCAGTATGTAATGACACAGCTGAAAGAAATAAAATAAAAGCTACTGAAAAAGAAACTACCTAACTTCAGGCAAAACAGAACCAATAGATATTTCTTTTTCTGCTGTAGTTTCAAAGGCACATATAATATTAAGAATTATAAAAATCCAAATTTATTTAAATAAGGGAAATAATGACATGATTGGATCCCTGTGTAAAAGTTCAGTAACTGGACAGAAGCTATTTTGCAATCAGCAGTTCTTAGGTAATTGCTTGGCAACAGGCTAATTTGTCTTTCTGTTTCAAGAACCACAAGAATGCAGCTTTCCGTTTGATGGAGAGTGACCGGCTGATCAATAGCCTTCCCCGAGTGAAATGGACGGAGACAGCTGTGGCCTTGGCATCACAGCTACATGAGGAATGTGTAACCTTTATTGTTGCAAACTTCCCACATGTAGTGCAAAGTGAAGGCTTCTCTGTTTTGTTGCAGGTAAAAGTGCCCTCAAGTTATTATATGCTTCCAAATAAATTGAATCATGTGACAGTTTGGGAAGTTCAGGCTGCTAAATTACCAACATAGTTTCAACTTTTGCTTTGAAGTACAATTCTATGGAAAATTTAAAAAATACTTGGGCAGCACTAAGATTTTTGCAGGGTGGATTTTTTCAGGTTTGTTTTAAAGCACGTAAATACTTGGATACACAGATAGTGCATTCAGGTTATGTGCTTCAGTTAAGCAGAAGTTCCGGTTGATTTAGTGGGACAGTTTCTGTGTTGCAAAAAGTACAGATATCAGCTTCAAAAAAGCTTTCAGACGCCTGGAATAACAGCACGGATTTCCAGGGTTATGAGTATGAGCAGTGGACTCAAACTTCTACTGGTTTTTGTTGTGAGTTGCACAAATGTGGCAATGCTACAGGTTCTGGTGAGAACATACCTAGTCATCCAGCCAGTTCATTTCTCCTGTGAAATATGTTTTTTAATATGTATAGAGGAGTGAAAAAAATTAATAGGGAAATGTTAAAACAATTTGTCTTTGGATCTAGAGTTGCATGGAACTGTAAATTCATCACAGTGTGCTTGTTCCTAAAATTTCTGTTAATGAGCGAGGCCTCAGGATAATTTGCTAGAGGCCTGCAGAGGGGTGGGATTATGGAATGGATACAAAAGGAGATGCTCAGTTTTGGAATACCTCCTGCACAGCTTGATAGCAGATCCTCTCTTCTCAGTAATGCTTTTGCATACAAAGTACTCGCTTTTGTTTTAAACAACTGCCTTTTGTTGTTTCCTCAGGCACAGGCAATGAGCAGCAAACCTGACCTTCTAGAACTAATTTTCAGTGCAATTGAAAAAAGCATTAATAATGAAAATAGCTGCTCTCTTCTTGTAGCAGTGGATATGTTGTTGGATTCCGCAAATATGAAGGAGATGGTAGGTTCTTCAGTGTGCAGTGTTTGTAGAAAAACTGTTCTGGTGCTGTTTCATGTCATGGTTCAAATCAGATGATATGGTGTGAACTCAGATGGCTCAGTCGTGCAGCTGGAGTCATACAGAAAAGCATCTGCATCAATGCAAGGTCCTTTTGGAAGTACAGAAAATGTAGGCATTTGTTTACTTTAAAGAGAAACCCCATCCTGGCAATCAAAAAATTCCTGTGTATTACTGAAAATATAAGTCCTATGGGCAGCACTGCTCTATTGATCTTTACTATCAATTTAAATTTGTGATAAGAAAAAAACTTAGCAAAATGCTGCATTACCTAAAACTTACAGGGGAAGAGAGCTTATTCTCTTCCTCCCTAAATATTTCCCCCCCTTTTTGTGAAGGTCACGGGTACATTAGCTTTTGTTTAAGACCGTCCTCTAAAGCAAGGACTGACACTTAATCCAGAGTGTATTTTTTGGATTGGGTGGAGGTGTCAGGCTCCATGTGTGTAACATACCATGTATACTCACACAATCTAAATAATGACATTTAAGCTGTGGTTGACTGTAATTCTGGGAATAATTCATAAATAGTATGACAAAGAATAAAAAATAAATGAAAAATTAATTATTGCAATCTGGTGCTATTGTAGATCTACTTGGTCAAAGCAATGAAAATTTAATCAAATACATTATTTTTCCCTGGAGTATTTGACCTTGTTGTGACACAGCTGACAGTGAAGAGCTATTATGGGGCTCATTATAAAAAAAAAAAAAAAAAGAAAAAAGAGCAATGAGAGCAATGTAGTGTTTACTAGTGCTGTCATTTGTAGGTTATAAAGTACAGAAAAAATCACTGTGGTGGGCAATAATCCTTCAAAAACAGTATCTCCATCTACCAGACCGTTATAAAATATAAGTGATGACATCATTGATCTAGCTTAGGGAGTAAGTAGATTCTGAAAGGAATAATGACTGGTTGCTATGACAATATGCCCCTCGCCAGCTGCTGATTTGTTACTTGAACACAGGGTTTTACGTGCAAGATCCAGGCACTGCGTGATAAGCTCTGGGTCTTCCTGGTTCAGTCTTTTTATGCTGTTCGTCACACAGAAGGCTGGAGGCTGATGAGGCCAGACCATCAACAGAAAATACAAGCAGGTATGTCTGGCATCAAATGGCATTAGAATTTTTAGCAATCTGTTTAGTAGATACAATGCAGATGGAATCGTGGAGCCTGATACAAATGAAAGCAAAATTTGTGCTGCTTTGTGTTTTGAAGTGGTGTTTCAGAATAGAAGCATGATGGCATGCTTAGCTAGTTTCAAACATGGGAATCAGTAAGTAGTTTTCTGTGAAGAGTCTGCCCTGCTTTTCTTTTTAGGAGTATACATGATAGAAACCCCCCACCCCCACCATCATGTAGATGGATTCTATTCTTATTTACAGCTACTCTAAATTACTGAAAACACTGCAGTAGGATTAAAAACCTTATCTTCCTCATTTTTAAGATAAGAGCTGTGGATGAATTAAATTTGCACAAAGCAGATTATCCGTTCTATGAATTCTATTTCTGTCCTTTATCGTTTTCTCCATGATGTATAAATATTGCTCGTCTCTTGCATAATGCTCATCCTGTGCACTGTGAGCAAATGCAGAGAGCTGGGCTCCTCGGTTGATTGGCATTGTGATCTTGTGTGTGCTGCTGCAGAGAGCCCCTAAGGAGCTGCATGGTGTGCTCTCAACATTTTAACAGACAGCACTTCCAACAAAAAGGAGTTTTTGTTCTGAACGCTCCTTTGTTTTGAAGTGCACGAGTATTCTGAGGATGTGGAACTGATGATGGAGTTCAGGTTATGGTTTAATATTAGCTTTGACAGAACAGTGCTGTAAAAGGAGAGAATGTTAAATACTTCTCTGAATTCTAATCACTTTTGATTCAAAAGAGAAATAAACATTTTTATGTCCTCTTTGTTAAAGACATTTAGTAGCTAGGATATAATAGTTATAAAAATGTTCATGCCTAGAGGTAGGTAAAAATCTTATTCTACAATTACATGCTGAAAGATGCAGTGACAGTCTTTCTAAGCATGATTTCGGGATGTAGTCAAATAATATCTCATACTACTCTGTAAAACAGGATTAGGATTTCTTCCTTGATTATAAAATCCTTCGGGAGCAGAGGAGTTGGCTTTAGAAAAAAAAGGGTGGATGGTTCTGATTTGGGGTGGTTTACTTTTAAGATGATTGTGTCTCTATTGTGAATGATGTTTTGGCTAGTTTACACTAATCCTTTCAATAGAAAAAAAAAATTAAAATCAAGATGTGTCTTAGTTGTCCAGACTCCATCTTGCCAAAAATTGGTTTGTTTTTCTTTTAGGTTAAATTCTAACTGAAGTTGCATACATTTTATATATGAAAAGGCTGAAATGTTTGCATGAATTATCTGGTTTTAATTACAGGCAAAGCGACTGTACAATATTGGTAGACAAATTTTAATCCTCAAGTGAAAAATGTCTAGGATAACTTAGATCAACTTTCATCTTAAAGATTTCTGGCGGTGGCTTTTCTCTCTAAATCCTGGAAATTTAGCCTATATAGATTTAGAAGGCTGAAACAGAGGAGGAAAAATGCCAAAATAAGAGATGATATTGTGGTTTTTTCATTTACAACCTGTCTTGTGTTTTCTTAGGCACAAATTTATATGGATTTTGTCTTAATATATTGGTATGTATTAATGTGCAGAGTCACTGCTAGAAAAAGGATTAGATCCCTGGGGTGCCATTTTCAGCATACCTTTTGTGTGATTTTTAGAGACCTATATAAAAATTATTTTTAGTATCGTCCGTAAGAATTCAGCAGAATTTTTTTATTATACATACAAAAAATGTTTCCATATATAGTACATCAGAACATGAGGCACTGAATGCCTAAATTTTTTATATATTTTTTGCAAAACCTTTTTTTCAGCTGAAATATGAATACAGTCATAAATGAAACCTATCGATTCTGGGTCTGTACAATGTCTATAAATATCCTTTTTGTATTCTACAAGTGCAATTGATTTAAAAGAGCTTTGCTGAAAACTGCTTTCCTCCCAGAGTACATCAGATGAAAAAAAAGGCATTCACTGCCTGAAAACTCCACATGACAATCACAGGGATAATTCTCATGACATTATGCTGCATGCTATCTAAAGAGGCACTATGACCTTAGTGTGTACAGTTAGGTATTTTGGCTTTGCCAGTTTTGAAAACTAATATAATTTACTTTAATGTAATTAATCTTTTCTTTATATAGTATAAATAAATATCTTATAATTAACAGTACACTTAAAAGTCATTAATACTCTAAATTTGAAAGCATCTTTTTGTAAATTTTGTACACTTTCAAAGGTCTCAGTGCTCTGCTAGCTTTAAATGAATTGAGCTTGGATAAACAAAAATCTTACTATGGACATGGGGAAACAGAAGAGTTAAGTAACTTGCTTATGGCCATGTGATGTCATTACAGATCCCACATTTTTTGTTCCAAACATAAAGTCATGTATTTCCACTTAACATTTGCCATGTCACAAAAATTAGCCTTTCTAGAATAATGACAAGACCCAAAGAAGTGCTTTCTGATTTCACATGATGTTAATTGAGTAGGCTGGCTTGATTTCTGTCCCCCTTTTTTCCTGCAAATAGTAAAGAAACTGCTTGTTCCTTTTGCAGCTGCATTTGACAAGGGTGATGAGCGAAGACTTGGCAAAAAACCTGTATTCACCAGTTCTCAGGTAAATATTTATATCCAAACATTAAAAACATATAATTGCAAACAAAACTATTTTCATTATTTAAGTTAATATTAATTTTCCATATTGATTAACGGAACTTGGTTTTGAAAAATCTGTATTTTCTTACAAACTGTTCCTGCAGAATCAGTAATGTTCATTACTGGACACATCTTAGGACTCAGACTGTGTTCTGTGACATTTTCAAACAGATAAGCTCAAATAAAAGGCAGGAATTTGTGTTCAGAATCTCACATTCCTCTCTTGCTACATAATGAAACTCATCTGTTTCCCAGAGCAAATGGTTTGCTACTGAGCTAATGAATCTCTGCTGTTATTACAAGCCACCACAACACTCAGTCTGTTACACTCCCTGCTCTGAAAAATACTTTTTAGTGCCTTCAACAGCTCTTCTATTGAAACTCACACTCAAAACTACATTATTAATTGGTAAAAAACCGGTATGGGTTTCACATGATTTGACAGTCTTGCATACATTGCAATGACACTTGTATCACAAAGATTCCCTTTCGTGCACTTAATTCTCCATACTTGAGTTCCTCTTTACCTGAGAGAATCGATACTGTCATTTCTCTGTGGATACGCTGTTGGTAGTAGTTAAAAACATCACATCTATTGTAAAATAGTTTTTGGCTTATTGTTTGTAATAATGCATGTAATGCACATGTAATATGCACATGTAATTCAAACTTTCTTACTTCAGGAGACACTAATAATATAAAGAAGTAAATATTACAGAGTAATTTGTTCAAAGTAAAAATGAAACTCAGCTTAGATATTTGTCTCCTCTACATAGAGCAGCACTTTAATATTCTTGAAAGCCACCAAACTGAGCTAAAATGTGTATGTATATATATATATAAATTTATTTCTATGTTGAATCTTGTTGCCTTGGATTCATGTACTACGTTAAAAGTAGATGTGTTTCAGAAAGTACAGATTATGGATAGTTTGGTGTTACAAATGTTTTGTTTGGGGTTTTTTCTGATGCCGTTTTTTTTTCCTAGCTAAATAAAACTACTACTGCATCTGTTGGTATAAGGAATACTTCCTGGGCAGAACACGGCAAGAAAGATTGCAGGGGAGATTCTTCCACTAATCAGGATAAAATGAAATCTGATGGATTAGGAGCATCTGGACATGCATCTACCAACAGAACTACTGTTAATAAGACTTCAAAGCATGAGGATGTAAAGGGGAAGGATGGTAAAAAATTAGTTTCCAAGATTACTAAGGATTCCAAACCTGGGGAAAAAGCTGCTTCACCAAAGGCTAGAGCTGTTATAAAGACAAAAATAGAAAATAATGGAAATGTGAAGGCTGAAAGCATGCTTACCAAGCAAGATACAGAAAAGACATCATCTGCAAGTGGACAAAAAAATTCAGGAAGTAGCAAAGGACTAAAGAATCATGAAGGAAAAATTGCAGGTGCCAGACCTAAAGTGCTGACAGTAACCTCAAGCACGCAGAACAAAACAAAGCCATTGAAAAAAACCACAGGGAAGGAATCTCCCTCCTTGGTGACTGTAGCAGCAACTTCCAGCAAGTCAGCAAATTCAAACATGGATATCCAGACTGCAGGTGAACAGACAGAGGAACCCAAAGAGGATAAATTGGTAGAGGAAGGGAAAAAACAGACTGGTAATTTTTTATAATTCTTTCTTTAAAGTCCTCTTCTGATTGGTCTCAGGCAGGTCATACACTGAAAACCAGCCAGGAAAGCTTTAAGAAAATCTACTATGAATTGATAAGAGTTACCTTCTTCCCCTACAAATTAGTATTAACTGACTTTATGGTCAATTAATAGCCATCTAAAACAGTAAATATTTTATAAGTTTAGCATGTATGGTCTTCTCAATAACTGATCTTCATATATTAGATTTTTTTCAGTACTTACATGCAATGCATTTCCCCCTGTAATTAACTTTTAATTTACTTTTCAGTAGTGAAAATAAAGGCATCTGTGAAGGTATCAAATGGAGTCACCACCAAAAAAAAAAAGACTGAGCTCGAGGCTAATGTCACAACAAGCAGGTATGTTATAAATCAATATGCTGCTTTATATATGTGTGCATGAGTGTATGAGTTTGGGAAGAAAGGTTTCAGGTGAGCTATTAAACTTACCATTAGATGTTCTTTTTAATCTGAGAATGGTTGTCTGTAGGATGTTATTTGCAAAACAGTTTGAGTTAGCTATTGGCAACATTGCTGTAAAGATAAAATCAGTTTGGCTTTTGTGTTGGACTGTTGCATGCTAATAATTTTTAAATTGTTATAGGTCATTCAGAATTCTGCATACTGGAACAGTTAATGACTACACAAGGTGTTGTAAACTTACCATTTCTGGAATAGTTTAGATTAAACTGGACAGGAGACAGCTGAAGCACCATGAAATTGTGAAATGGGTCATTATATATACATGTTTGCATATAAATTAAAAATATTGATATACATTTAATTTTTATTTTCAAAAAGTTTACTTTTTAGGTTGCATTTTCAATGCTTATGTATGTGTGCACATTAAAACACATATATTGCTTGTTTAAATATAATTAAGCATTGCTAGATCTAAGCCTGGAAATAATGGATATAATAATTTCTTTGCAGTCTGACAAAAAAACCAACAGGAAAAGGGTGTAATGAGCAAAATGTACAAGCTGCTCTAAAGAAAAAAGGGAATGTGAGTACCAATTCTGCAGCACAGCAAAAGACTCAAACCACACCTACCAATTCTCCCAAGAACCAAGGTAAAGTTTCATACAGCACTTAAATGACCTACCACTATTATGCAAAGCTTTGAGGTTTGTTTGGTTTTTAGCACAAGTATTTGGACAAATCTTCTGAAGAATTCTGGGTTTTTTCCATATTTCACTTTTGGTGACAATCCTAAACTGTAAAATGCAAATTAATGTGTCAGCTTCAAAATACTTAAAAGACGGTCTTCACTGCCAGTCGGTGTTTTCTTCTGCTTGTTTAATCTGCATTGCAGAGTCTTCCATTTGCTGATCCCCTGCACTTCTGCATTTGGAACCATGACTGAGCTCAACAGAAATTCTGTGGGTCGAGCATTTGTAATAAGCTGCAAAGATCTGGACTGCAGACTGCTTTATGCCTCCCTATTTTCCTTCCCCCCTAGCAGCAGCACTACTTACTGGCCCCCAGACAAATACTCGATTTCAACTGCTACTGACAGCAGGTGTAGGAAATGACACTGTAGGACACAGAGAGGAAACACTGCTTTAGAAGGATACAAAGTGTTAAGGATGGAGCTCCAATATTCAAGTTATATTATCTTAAATGCATTGTGATGTAGGAAACACAGGTTCTGTCAATTTGTGGTCATTAAAGATCTTGCAGTATTTTCTGATTGAGCAGGGACATTATTTCTGGTAGTCTAATCACATTATAACTAATGTAATTATTTTCTGCCTGTGTTCATTTCCTCTACAATATAAATTGAATACAGAACTCATCACTTCCTGTGCTAAGCTGCTGTGTAGTGTTTGTATGCATTATTAGAGAGCTGCTGCTTTTTACTCCAGGGATGACCATTTCAGTTACAGGCTGAAGTAATTCCTCTATGTATATTCTATGAACTACTTTAAAGGTGCCAACATGGTATTTTCGTCTACTATTTGTTATTTCAAATCTTAATTCTTTACCAAGCCCTAAATCCCTTAGTTACATAAAAAATTGAGTAACTTGTTTCTTAACATAAACAAACACTAACATAAAATTGGTGAACATACTGTGACTGGCATATGCAACCTTTATAGTCTTTTTTACTGTTTGTTAGGACCTCAGGGGGAATCACCAAATTCACTGAAATCAGGAATTTCTCCAAAACATAATGAAGAAAAAAATGTGTTACAACACCTGGTTCAGACAACACTCCCAGAAAAACATCCTTCAGCTAAGAAGAAGAGTATTAAACAATCACAAACACCTGTAACAAAAACCACTGCAAAAATAACACCTAAGACTCTGGCTCCATCAAAGAATGCTGAGATTACAAATAGTAAAGACCCGAAACAGAAAACAGCTGCACTAAAATCTCAGTCCTCTGCTCAAAAGCATTCAAGGAGTGATTCTCCTGTTGTCCAGAAGAATGTGCACACCTCTGAACACAGAGGTTCAGGACAGAAACTTGAGAAAAACACAGCTGATGCTGTGGCAGGTCAGCTTCATGACAATAATGAATGCTATTCTGCAAATGAGTCTTTAAAGCCGGCCATGGAAAGTATCACTGACAATAAACTGCTGGAGTCCTGTCAATCCAATAAACAAAAACTACCAGATTCTTCTGAAAATGTGCAATACAAAATACAATCCGAATCTTCTTCTCCTCTAATTGCAGAAGAAACTATTTATAAACAGAATGTTTCACTACAAAATTACATGGAAACAAGACAAATCTGTGGAGATCAGACTGGAATTAAAAAGATTGAAGATCCAGAGAAAGATGATAATACAGCTGAATTTCACTGTCATGCACAGTCTTCCAATGATGGATATTCAGACTTTTCCAAGGAAACAAATCAAAAGGCTATTGTTTTAGGAGAACTGATGAAAGATTCAAAAGCAACAGAAGTCTGTAATGAACAGAGTGATAAAATAAACTCTGAAACAGGTCTTAACTCTGGTGAAAATGCTTTGTCAAGCTTTTCTCAAGTAACCAATAAAGAGGATGAGACAGCATCATCTCCTCAGATCCATGTGGAGGGATTTCTTACAGTGGATGAACTGTGTGATACCTCAGCCTTGACTGAATATAAATCAGTTACAACAGATTTAGATGATGTTTCAGAATGTTCCACAGAACAAATAACAGAAAAATATTCACCTAATTACACAGAGCTTATAGAGCCTATGGAAATGCCAGAAAACCATGAAAATGCAGAAATTCCCTTTGTGGACCACTGGAGTACTGGTGCCGTAGATCCAAAAGAGAGTCCTGAATCAGATACTGGCAGTGCAACCACATCCTCTGATGATATAAAACCAAGATCAGAAGATTATGATGCCGGAGGCTCTCAGGATGATGAGGGATCCAATGAAAGAGGGATTTCTAAATGCAGTACTATGTTATGTCATGATTTTCTTGGAAGAAGCAGCAGTGACACAAGTACACCTGAGGAATTAAAAATTTATGATAGCAGTCTAAGAATAGAAGTGAAAATGAAAAAAGAGGGTTCTGATCTCTTCCGTATTAATTCCACAAGTGATGATGAAATACCAAGAAAAAGACCTGAAATTTGGTCCCATCAAGAGAGTTCACGGACCAATACTAGAGAAAGCAAAAGTTCTACTTTTGGTAATGCACAGTTTACTCAGGAAGCAGACCAAGTTTCTTCTTCTGCCGATGAAACAGAAGATGACAGATCCGAAGCAGAGAACGTTGCAGAAAACTTTCCACCATCAAATGTTCCTACTCAACAGTTCCGAGGAATTGATAATTTAGCTTTTGAGGATGCAACAGAAAATGATACTGCTAGTCAGGAGTTTTCTAAAACTAAGAGTTTCAAACGATCTGTTTTACTCTCAGTAGATGAATGTGAAGAATTGGGAGCTGATGATAAAGTGGAAACTCACACTTCACGTCAGCACTCAATAGATTCTCTTACTCCTTCAGAAGTATTTGACAGTGTTTCTCAAGAGCACCATGGAAAGACATTTTATTCAAGATACTCATTGGAAACTGAAGATGGATTCCTGGATGGCAAACAGCACAAGGATAGAGACAACAGGTCAGATAAAAGTGGAAGTTCTCTCCTGCATCTTCACGGTACTGAAATCCCAGGAAAGGAGAATCAAGGTGCTTCAATGACTGAACAAAATTGCCCAGAGAAAGTATATTCAGCGGGTAGTCCACATCCAGGAGAAAACCAGCAAGTAAATATGAAGAATGAGGTGGCCAGTGAATTTCACCAGTGCAATAAGTACTTAGACAATGATGCAAAATCTCAAGAAAGGCCATGTCACCTGGATCTTCAGCAGAGAGAAACTAATTCTGATGTGCAAAAGAGCAGCTCTACAAAACCTGTAGAAGCCAGTAAGAATCAGATGCTGACTCAGGAAAGTCAAGTGAGAGACAGTCAACCACCAGCTACTGAATGCGCTAATACTGATTTACTTCCAGGTAATGTACAGAAATAGAAACATTCAGTCATTCAAAACCAAATTAATAGGGAAAGCTTTGGCAATTTGTCTGGGATTGAATCCTGAAGTAATTTTGGCTGAAACTATATTTAAATATTTTTAAGTGTTTCACTTGGGTGGAGAATGCTTGTCTGTTTGAAATGTCCGTCAATACCCTGCTGTTCAATGAGAAACTTGACTACAAGAAAAGAGATTTTACGTAATGCTAAAAGAAAGATTGGATGCAGTTGTCTGTACTTCAGTTATTTTTGATCCAATCTAACATTGACAGCATCAGCTTTTGATGGAATCTTAGTATTTGTTTTGTCTGCTTGACAACATACACTATGTCTGAATGGGATGTGCAATAAGTAAAGTAATAACCTTAACTAAAGCGCACTGAACTGTTTACCTGAACAGCTATATGCATTATTGTTGTAATTTATTTATTTATATATTATATACAAATTTGGATCATTCTCCCACTGAATGTAACTGAATTTTTGCCATATACACCAGTGGGAGTAGGTTTGAACGCTGCTTTAGAGCTTATGAGATGTCTAAAATTCTAAATTTTACCAGTAAAAGCTTATTTCCTAAAAGAGAGATTATACTTAGAACTGATGCTTATATACAAAAAAGTTCTAACTTGTTTCATGTAGCTAGATGAATACTTGTCTAGTTTTGTGTTTTGTCTTCTTTATATCAATAATTCAGTCTGTTTATCCCATCAAAAATATACAATAGTGTTGATTACAACTATTGTGTATTCAAGAGTAATGAAACACTGATGATGATCTATGTTCAGCCAGACCACAGAACAAGAAGACATTCAAAGTTGTACTATTCTTTTTAAGTTTGCTTGCCCTTGCCTGCAGCTGCCCTTGCATGTGCAGTGTAGAAATAAGCCTGTGGATAAACAATTTCGGTTTTAATTCTCTTCTAAGCTGACATAGCTTAAGTCACCATTCAGTAATCATTCTCTATTAATTCCCTCTATGCACCTCCTGGTCTAAATTTAATTTATGTAGTAAATGAGAAATTTCATGTGCATTAAGTGTATATTTACATTGTCATTTTCTGTATCAGAAACTTAATTATGGAGGTTATTGTTAATTACCAGTGGTGATTGCTGCTTTAACTTAATTTATAAATCATACTTTGTTTTTTATATAGGAAATAAATGCCTCAAATTTTGTCAATTTTGTATAACCCTCCATCCCCCCTTTTTTAACCTGATTGGATTGTCCTTCCTGAATGAATTAAATTTTGCTCTACACAGCCCTGAGGGGAGGATCATCTACAATTTTTACATTGTACAGTATTGTGAATTATTTCAGGAGACATAGATGATTATGACACAATGGCACAAACCTCCATGTATGAACATCGGCCTCCAAAAACCCTTTCTCCAATATATGAGATGGATGTTGGAGAAGCAATTGAGCAGAGGATGGATTCAGAAACAGCAGTTCTAGAGATGGATTTTGAAGATCAACAGTTTGCAGAACAGGACTGGACTCTACTCAGGCAATTGTTATCTGAGCAGGACTCAAATATAGATTTCAAAAACTCTGTTCCTGAAGACCTTAACTTAGCACAATGTCTTATCAATCAGACACTGTTTCTGGCACGAGATGGTTCAAATCCTCAGGGTACATCACAAGTTGACACATTCAGTAGGTGGACTGAACTCATGTCTCCACTTGACGATTCCTCAGCAAGCATTACAGTGGCAAGCTTTTCATCTGAAGACTGTTCGTCCCCTCAAGGGGAATGGACAATTCTTGAACTGGAAACCCATCATTAAGGTGCCAGCTTTTTGCAACTGAACTCCAACCCATTCCCCAAATCTATTTTTGATGAGTTGTTTCCATACAGTAATGAAATACTGCATCAGTCAAGAACAAGCAATTCTTGATACTGAGGCAATCTTTCTGATAAAATGAGGTAAATATGTTAATTTATAATCTAGATTTAATCACAAGTACAATAATTTTTCAAGACTTAAATGTATGTCTTTTCTAAAAATGAACTTTGAGCATGTATTTTCTAGAACTGTTAGAAAAACTAGATGACATGGAAGAAAAATCTGGGTTTCCACCCTCCCTTTTATCTTCTTTTTTGACATTTAATGTTCTCATTGATCAAAAATTTAAAGATGAATGCACAATTTAGTAGAGCTATTCCTCTCCTTTTCCCCCCCCCCCTCTATATGGTGACTTCATTTTACAACAATAAAGATTCAGAATGGTTGTGTCAAAAGGTGATGTGTGCCAACACTACTTTAAATGACAGGAAAACATACTTACATTCAAAGAAAATGTTTCAATCTGAATCTGCCTTGGGCCTTATTAATATGAGCAGCTTGTTTCATCTGTTTCTTCCAGATTTAATTTTTGTATTTTGGTTTGTTTAGACATTTCCAATAAATTCTTTTAATTGCCTTTTCTTCAAATATAAGACTTCAGAGGGTCTGTGCTGTATGAAGAGCACTGTTTCTTTCTTGGAAATGCACATATTTAAGTAAATATTTTAAATGGCATAGTGCATGAATTCAAAAGAGTTGGTAGAATGTTGCTCCTGCTCTAAGAGACAGCATGTCTGATGTCTCCAGAAGTACATCTGAATCTGAACTTGTGGTCAGTGTTACATCTGAAGTCTGATGTTAACTAGAATTACCTTCAGGCATTAATTAATTACACTTGCACCGTTCTGATGCTGAGGCATAGCAAGATTCTCAGGAATTTGGTTTTGTTTGTTTTCATAGATGCCACATTTTTAGGAGCAGTAATAGGATTCTTGCATCTTCATTAATATCTCTAGTGTAGCTTTTATAAATTGAGACTAAATGTGACCATAACCTTTCTTTTGACTCAGAGTGAAATGGGATATACAGATCATTCTGCTGCTTGTGGCTCTTTGGGTGTGGATAGGACTGATTATTGTCTTTTCTGATTTGACAGGGGAGGAAGGAGTGAGAAACTTTTTGTAATTCTTACCAAGTCAGAATTCCTGAAACATACAGGGTTTTTTTCCCTGCAAAGGTTGGACCCTGTTAAGATATCTGCATTATGGAAACAGTAGAGCTTGTCTTTCACACAGCTTAAAATCTAAAAAGGAAGTATTCTACCTCCTCTTAGTCATTAACAGAAGTGCCTTCAGAACTGGGTGCCATATAGCAGTAAAAGGCTACTAACATTCTATTTTGGTTGAAACTATATAAGTACACAAGGTGGCTGTAACCACTGATAACATGGTCAGTTTTGCAAGCTTTTGCACAATTCCAGCAGTGCACTGTAATTTTCTTGACAAACTTCATTTCTCTTTGTTCACAGTCAGAAACTCAGTTCTGTGGAAATATGAACTTGTCCTAGTGTATGATTAAAGAAGTTACAACTTTGGATTTGACATAATAAAGATCCTTGAGGCAAAGTAATTTATCTAGCAAGCCACTTTGTTGAATTTCTGGTACAAAAGTAAAAGTTTTATTTTCAAAATGAACGGAGGAAGAATTTTATCTTGTTCTTTAATATCAAGGTAAGAGAAAAAAAGGAAAACCTTCCTTTCTCTTTATGTCAATGGAGGACTCTAAACTCATGGAAGGAAGATGTTCAGTCTCATAATAAAAATCTTTCCTCTGCTCTTTTAGCAGCAGCATAAATAGTCTGAGATATTATAATTCAAAATATTATAAACCTAATACTCTGTATTTAACCCAGTCTTCATATTGAGGGAGCTAGAACCACCTTTAGAAGGTGCAAATCCTCAAGAAAAACTATTTTTCACCTTCAGCGTTTACAAGGTATATCAATAGGTGATAATCTTTTGGATAAAATAAAGAACTATAGTACTAACCATAGTAAAAGATGAAGCTCAAGAGAATATCTTACAGAAAGCTAAGGAATAGTGTTTTTCAATGTCTGTACTAAAGTAAAAATTGTTTACCAAAAAGCTTAATCACCTTTAAAATCCTGAAGATGTTCTGACAGTGGGCATTCACGTTAGACAAGATGAAGTGACGGAAAGGAGAAGTGACAGAAAGTGAAAGAAGGGGTCCTTTTGTCTATTTTTCACTTTGCCCATGTTTTTAACTTCTTACTGAATTGAGAAAGGGACACTGAAAATTGACACAAAATTTCAGGTTTATTGTATGAAATACAATCACATGTAGGGTTTTTTTAATTGGGGTTTTTGTCTTTGCATTTACTTTTTCAGTTGTATCAAAATTAAATTAGCTTCTCTCTTCAAGTCCCCAGTAATGCTGTTGCAATTCCTTTAACAGTTTCGCAGCAGACCACTGCTTAGGATATAGTATTGTTCAGTTGGTGCATAGGCAGCCACAGAATTCCACTTCCCACAGCCAAATAGTGTCTGTAGAAGTAGCAGGAGTAGAACGTGGTATTGTTTTTAATTCGCGTTACCAGAGTGCCTGTGAGGCTTAATCAGACCCGCATCCCACTGGCTAGACATTGTACAAACAAAGAACAAAAACAAAGACTTCCCACAGAGTGGTTAGAATCCAAGATAAGACAAAAGACAAAAAAAAATGCACATGAATGGAAAAGTAAAATGAGAGTGTCAATATTTGTCTAGCTGATTAGCAATGGTTTCAGCACATCATCAGTTCAAATAGTCATTTTTTCTCGTGTGTGCATTATGAGAAGGGGAAACTGGAGGGTGAGATTTGAAGGCCAGATAACGAGGGAGCTGGAAGAATGTGTATTCCTGACCAGCCTTGTGTGCTGCCTGAACTGTCTGACCCTGACCTCATTCAGGAGAATGTTCAAGCTTTAAGCCAGGTGGAGGTGGCTATTTGTTTAATAGTATCAGTCACTTGGGTTCTTTGGAGTCCTGCTCATACCTCCTGACAGTGATTTTGTCACTGTATTGTGATTTTGGCCTCTTCTCCAAAACATGAGAGAATGGATAAAGGTTTGTTTGAAACCTTCATAGAGAAACAGTCAAAGCCAGTGTCATAGGCTCCAAGTGAATAGTGATTATGAGGTCCTGAAAGACCCCTAAAGCAAAGACAAGGTAGATACATCTGATGGAACAGTGAAAGGTGGCGTCAGTGAGGAAACTAAAAAGATGGCATAGCCAGAGTACTACCCTTGCAGCAGTATTTTGAATAAGAGCAGTGAAATTGCTTTGTCAAAGCCTGAGAAGACCATGTTGCAGTTAACAGGTGCCAGTGACAGCTTACCTGAGATTGTTCTGTGAATGGGCAAACATGTCTGTATCCTACAGAGAGTAACACCACATTTAGTAAACTATCAGTGAAATTTAGAGGAGAGGACTTGGAAATCAGAGTCTAAGATACTGACCCTGATTTGGCCTACCTCGAATGACATGCTATGAAAGTGAAAAATAAGGAAGGATGTTTTACATGTATGAATGTATTATGTTTAAAGAAGGCTAGACCTCCAAAAGAGGTATCTGTAGGCATAATTACTTTTTTTTTTTTCACTTGGAAAGTTAGAGTCTAGTCTGGACTGGAGAAGCAGCTCTGCAGATATTACATATTACATACAGATAATAGCTAAAAAAATAGCTGATATTACATACAGATAATAGCTAAAATTGTATTTATGGAGTAAGTCACCAACAAACATATTGCAGACAGAAAAGGGAAGGCCAGACGCTTGGAACCATAAAGGAAACTGAGGAATGGGGAGGTTCTTCCAAATAATCTATTAAAAAAAGAAATTAGGGAAGCAAAGGAAATAAAAAGATGGAGACAGGAGTCAAATGAGGATGACAGGATTTAAGGAAAATTGCACCACTGATTTCATTGAACATAGCCCACAAGGCAGATGAGTATAAAATACCAGTTTTGAGGTTGATTAGGAAAGCGTTCTTAGGGGCTGTGGTCAAAATGAGAGATTGGCCCACAGAGTCAAAGGCAACAGACACCACCAGTTTGGTAGAGCCTGACAGAACTGCAGGAAGGAAGCTGAGCCTAACCACTAAGAGAGAAACAACAGTGAGAAAAGCAGATCAGTTAATAATATATTTTGGTTTGCTTTTTCAATGCATGAGATTATACCATGTTTATATAGTATAGCAAAAGAAATGCTGAGGCTGAGATGTACAGTGAAGATCAGAAGAGATAAGTAAGCACGAAATGAGATCAGCAGGCAGTCTGGACTGCTACGAGTGATCAGATAAGTGCATAAAAAAACCCAGACATCTGCTTTTGTGGTGTAGAGGTAATGGAAAGGACACTTCATAAATTCTTACGTTTTTCCCTTAGAAAAACTGCTTCTAGAATCATAGAATTACAGGAAATTTGCAGAAAAGTCATAGAAATACAGGAAAATGCAGGCTTGAACTGACCTCTAAAGGTCTGTAGTGCAATCTCCTACTAAAAGCAGGGGTAACTTCAAAGTTAGGTTGTTAGGGCCTCATCAATGTCCATAGCATATAAATGATAATAAAGTCAGCAGGCAGAAACACAATGCTCATGGGAAACAGATATTTGAGATTAAACTAATCTCATGATAATAAAACTACTTTGGGTGTCACTGGAAAATATTAATAATTAAGTACAAGAAGTATGGCTAGCTTGCAACATTTGAAGTTCTGGATGATATGTGACTGAACGGTACATGTTTAATAATCTTATTCCACACTTTTAAAAGTTTTAAATTATTTCAAAATAATACTCAATTTGAGATTGAAAATTTTATTATTATTTTGGAAGAACTAGGGCAAGAGAACTTCCCATATTGCTCACAAAGACTATCCCTAGGATGTGTTCCCCTAGAACTGTCTCTCAGTTTGTTTTTTGAAAAAAAATTCACATACCCGTTCTAGGTACAGATTGTAGGAGACTATTTTATAAATACTTCAGTATATATTATTACCATCTGGAAAATAAAAAGTAGCATGCTTGTTCTACTTTGCTCCAGAAAACCTAAACCTTTGCATGAAGGAATTAAGAACTGCTTTTATGTTGTTCATCTGTTGCTCAGAACCAAGACATTTAGGAATTCGTTATTTTGCTTCCACTATTGTCAAAAACAACCTCTTGTTGGCCTCAGCTGAATCAGGTTCAGGGCTTGCCTGTATTAATGCATGTACTAGAAATGCTATTTTTCCAATATATCTATTTCGTAGTTTTCTAGTTTTACTCTACTAATAACATTGTGCAGTTGTAGGTATGACAAATTACAGCTAGAAAGACTTCAATTTAGGAGTCATAATTGTATGCATTCTGTTAATATTTCATGACTGGGGTGATTTAACATTTGTACATTGATGGATGACGTTCTTGCCAGGACTACAGAGGAACCGAGGACAAAAGATAAAATAAGAAGTATTGCAGCTTTATTACAACAGATGATTCTCTGGAAATGGGCTTTTAGATCTGAAATCCAGTATAATTGGAAGCTTTCATCTCTTGCAGAAAATCCGTACTAATTTTCATCTTTCTCTCTTGAACAAAAGCATGTGATATTTTTTTTAAAATAAGCTTTAATGTTCAACTTCAGAAAAATTACAGCTCGAATGTCTTCTCTAGCTAATTTAAAACCTAGCTTCTTCCTATTGACAATTAGTGTGTGTTTAAGGAAACTAAACCTGTAAGAGAGGAAAGTGATTTATCTAAAAACTGGATATCAACTGGGGAAAAATACTGAGTTTGCTAATTTCTTTGGTTTTTTACATTTGGTAACTAAAACCAGAAGAAGCTATACAGAGCAGGCATGCACACAACCTGTTTATTTTTTGCATTTGACCTCCCTTTCATACTTTGCTTTGCAATCTGCACTGTACACTCCATCGAGCCCCAGTTCTGCAAACACAGAAGTGAATCCACAGCCACATTTTCAGATTGGCTTTCAGCTTAACATTCTCTTTTCAGAAAGGGTAATGGAGCTGACACTGGGGGCAGGCACTGTGCATACTTGTCTTTTTATACGGTACTCAACTTAATGAGGTTCCAATCCTGATGAACCATCTGGATGCAGTTAAAGTATAAAATAATTAATAATGGAATTCCATTAAGTTGCTTCCCTGTTCTCCTTAATTTATTGCTCAGAAGACTGTCCAGTTAGAGAAATCAAATTCCTGAGAAATCAAAGTCCTAAGAAATCTAACTTTCTGCATTACATGCAACAAAAGTCCTTTCGCTATTGCACAGTAAAATATGAATACATGTCTTCAATAACTGAAACCTCCGTATCTGGAGGGGCTGACTATAACTCAGTAATGAGATACATTTAACAAGGACACTGATGGTCAAAATAGGGTTTGTATACTTACACCGGATTAGAGTGCACATTCTGGTGAACCTGAACAGAGGTTCACATGCACAAATTTGGGGCTCAGCCCAATTACCCAGGTAATCATGCTTTGTATTTATGCACTCAAGTGACAGTGACTACTTTTTCTCAGCTCCTGCTGAAGTTAGTGTGGGTGATATCAGATCCACATTTATAAAGATCACTTTATTTGTCTGGACAGAACGACTAGTTACTGGAGTAAAAAGTTTGGCCCATATACCTTAACTCTACAAACCACTTTTGAGACTGATCTTACCAACTTAAACCTACAATATCCTCACTTATGCAAACCTTACGTAGGAATTTTTGCAATTTTCTTAAGTTGTGTTTAATGAAATAATTTTTGTTCTTCACTTTTTTTTAATAACCCTCTTTCGAGTGTGGCATGACATGCTGCCAGTTGAGTTATATCAGTGTGCTTAAGATCAATACAAATAGGACAAACCCTGTGTACATGCCAGATTCAGCGTAGGTAGTGTAAAAACCTTTTGTGACCTTCACAGAATGAGGTAATGTCCATGAATGAGACCCACCTCTGTCAAACTGCCTACCTGTAACAATATGTCTTCCTGTATCTGTAGAGAAAGAAACTTCAATCTCCATTTTCTGGATTATCATGTTCTAGTAACCAAGATTAATCTAATATATGTGTAATGGGATGTATATGAAGAAACATTTGAGTCATTACCTGTAGTCCATGGCTTTATGGTCCTAGAATATTTTGACCACTCAGTCTTGTGGAGGGGAGGGGAGGGAAGGGTGTTAAGCTCTCAAACCGAATGCTTGCATGTTTCCCACCCGCTTGCTTTCCAGACTTAGATCATGAGCTGGGGCCTAAGTAACCCTATTTCGAAATGACTCCTTGTCAACACGGTCTTCTGTTTCCAGAACATCTGTATGATTGCATAGTCCCAAACCTTTCTTCCCCATGCTACAAACTGAAGGTTCTTAGTTGATTTCTGTATGACAGAAAATAATAAATCCTATATGTAAGTTAAATGCTGAGTCATTGTACTTCATTCAGCTTCTGGACTGCTGACATCAATTTTTATTTGTTCTCTGTAAATGGCAAAAAAAAGTGTTACTTTCTTTTTCCAGCTGTTTAGTGAACGTTCACTCCTTTTTCTCCTTTAAAAGGAGAATATTGATCTTTTTCTTTGATTGTGTCATCAGAGAACAGGACAGGTGATATGTGTGAAGATCAACAATCAGATTTCATATAAAAATACATAGAGAGGAAGATACCTATGTAACAGTTCTACAAAGTCAAACAATGTTGCTGATGTAGAACCTACAGGACATCAGCCAGGAGAGCATAGAGAAACACTAATTTGATGATAGATTTTGCCTTGTCATAAATTAGTTATTCATTCAAATGCTTATGCCATTATCTCCATCATAGGGGAGTTCTAATCTCAAGATCTTTCTATTCTTGCCTAAGTGGGGTTCTGTACTCTGCTTCCAGGAATTATTTGATATGCTGCCAGACACAGCCCTGTTCTTTCTCTCTCCTGCACCCTTACCTGTATGTGAAATGCACCATGTGGGTATGTGGGAAAGAAATGCTTCTGAGATTTAAAGCAAAGACTAGCCAACTGTCAGAAACTGTCACAGCAGAGATAACAGTAAGTAGGAAAATAACTTCAGCTCATCAAATAGCACAGGATCCCTAAAAAGTCCCTCTTGGGAAAGGAAACTACTGTGAAGAAGAATGCTCTGAAGAACACACAATTCAGAAAAATCTATTTCCTTTGATTCCGAGCTCTACTTAATTAGTGTTCTGACATTCAGGCTCAAAAAAAGAGAAAGTCATGTAGTGAATACTCAAACGGTATTGCAGAACAAGCCTCTACCAGAATTGTCCCTTGGGCAGAGTCTCAGGGGCTCAGCATGTCCCATTGCATCAGACTTGTACTAGACAAGCATCAGGCCACGGCAGCTCTTACACAGGACACGGCGCGGGGTCCGGGGTCCATTCCGCTCAAAACCTTCTGTCTCAGAAGGACTCTTATTTTTATTTCAAATACTAACTATTGTCAAATGTAAGTGACAAGCAGAAATATATTAAGTTTCTGGTACAAATTTTTGCCAACTGTAATTAAGACACACAATTTACACTAGTAAATATATAGCAACTGGAGTCAAAATACTGCCAGGAAGCATTTTCTGTTAAGGTTTGGGTTTTTCTCATTGTCCCACACTTATCCATCATTGTACTTCGATGCTTCTCAAGTGATATTCTGAGTTTGGGGGTGTCCAACTTCATGCACAGTAAGTGGCTATCAGGGAAAAAAAGTATCTGCTGGTATCCCAGGAGCTTAAATCCAGTATTTGTATTTCTTTGTCATTACAATTTTTTTAATGTAATAATTTCCCCTTTCTTTTATATACTGCCCATCTCCAACAGTATTACATTGAAAGAAACAGAAATCTACTCACCTGTTAAAGATATTTACCCTGGGAATCATTTTTTATTCCATTCTATTCCCTCCTATTTTTTCTGTCTGAATAGTTGTAATTCAATTAATGCATGTACATATTAAACATAATCCAAAATATGAATTCAGATACACTGTAGTGTTACAGATCAAGTATAACCCTTACAAAGACAACAGTTCCTACTCTTTACCCCTGGGATTTCTCTAGTACTGAAACACAAATTGTGTGCGTAAATTCAAAATTCATATTGACAGATGTCAGCAGGATCATCAATCCTAAAACTAATCCATAAATCCATGATCATCAATCATAAAACTGCTCCATTATTTCATAATTTTACTTTAAAATAATTCCTGATGTTCTAAACTCCCTGATTTTTGCATGCAGTCAGAGCACATGGTTCCACTGTGTTACGGGACACGGTTTCACAGTTTGTGGGTCCTGTCACTGCTCTCCAGAACACTATAGTCAAGATACCCAATACCTCTGTTATTTTCCTTTAATTTGCTGACTTTCACATTTATACCCCACAAAAGCTCAAAAATTCAGTGTTAGAAATATTTTACTTACTATGTAAAGTAGCATGACATTTCCACACACCCTTGCAGAGCAGGGTTACTCTAACTTGGGTGCATTTGACCAACAGGAGAGGGAAATCAGATGTGAATCCATGTCTTGTCTGGAACAAAAAGTAGAAGAGTGATTTTTAAATGACTACAATGTCTAATTATTTCCATGCAAGCCAAACAATTTGCTATATAAATGCATTTATTTATTTATTTATTTTAATATAGGAGGTTAGTTTCTTCTATTTTAAAACATCCTAAAAAGTGTTTTAAAAGAAAAAGCTGTTACAAAAATCTCTGATTTTTGGTAAAAATACCAGTTTCAGAGGATAGTATGAGAAGCTAGACTCATGTCTGGGTGAAGAGCAGAGCTGGATACCAGTGCTTTTAATGGCTCAGCATTCCAGCTCTTCTTGGCCATATGGAAGTATTGTTTCTTCATGTAATCATGTAATCATGTAAGAACATGATTAAAAAAGAAGTTTCAAAACAGTATTTCTTTTTCACTGAAAGTGGTGCTGTCTCTTGCTTTCACATTTTTGTTCTGTGAAACCTCTGCGTTTCTGTAAGTTCTATAGAAAATAACTTGGCATATTCTTGCCCTGAACTAGCTGCACAATCAGCCGCCCATGACGAACATTCCCTCGAGCCTTCGGTTCCAGCGCCGCGCGGCTCCTCCTGAGGGCTGAGGGTGACGGCGGACCCCGCTCCCCTCCCGCCGCCGGGCTCCCGCTCCCCTGAGGGCTGAGGGTGACGGCGGACCCCGCTCCCCTCCCGCCGCCGGGCTCCGCTTTCCCGCCCTCCCGGGGGCGCCGCGGGGGAGCCAGCGCAATAGCAGGACAGGTTTACACCGGGGAACGGGCCAGGTGAGGCTGGCGCTGGGAGCAGCTGGCACCAAGGCTCACGGAAGCCATCCAGGCCCAGGCTCCGGCCTGCCTCTCGCTCTTGCCGGGAGCTCCGCTGTCCCCAACTGCTCCACATGAGCCTGTGGAGACACAAACGTCTGCCACGCTGCACATCCAGGAGTATTTTCAGATGAGTGTTATGCCTTACAGAGGAAGCCTGCCCAAATGCAAATTCCTTATAGCTATTTAGGTATCTGATCGCCATCTTAAAGTAGCTCAATGGAAGTGGGCACCTGTTAACTTTTTGGGAATTGAGTGGTGCCCTGGTTTTTATCAGCTCTTTAATGTGTCCGTGTGTTTTAAACATCTCACCTCGTTAATTGGCAGGAAATATTTGTCGTCTCTCCTTTCCCAAACTTTTCAGAAGTGGCACCTGAGATCTCACTGCAGAGCTATTAAACCACTGGAAAAATGGCAGGAAGTTGTGGGCAGGAGCAGACAAGGTGGATAACGACAGTCATTATGAGTGCAGCTCTGCAGGTACGATACCGCTTGTCAGGGCCAGCATCTGACTCACTAGGAAATGCTGAAAGAAGCATTTCCTGTATTCTGTATATGGAAATATTTTATTCAATGTCAACGAATACAGTTTTTTCAGGATCAAACAGGGATATTAGTCTGAAGCTGCTTCTACTGGAATACTGGTTCTTTTTGTGTGTATCTGTATTTTCTGCTAGCTACTTCCATATCTATTTAGTATTCTTGCCACCTGCTATTCTGAGTTACACTGCTTTAGGATTGTTCTCCTGACTCATCATTTTTGCACTGCACTGATGCCTCTTTCCGTTTGCTCTATAAATAATTCCATCAGAAATGTTGCTGAATTTCCTGAATTTCTCCCTAAATAATTTATTTTTTTCTATAAAGTATCAACACAGGGGTAGACAATTACTCAGTAAGTACATAATTCAGTTTAAAATATTGAGTCTTACAGATATTAATATATATTTTTATCTGTTAACATCAGAGGCCTTGACTCTGTTCCCAAGTAAAGCAAAAGGGTATGTCAAGGAGCTGGTAATTAGCTTCTGCAGCTGAGGCCAATTTCATGCCAGCTGGAGAGAATTTAGAGGCAAGAGAGCTTTGATTCACAAGCAGGGATATCTTATGCTAGCTTGGCTGACAAGGTTATCACCCCATCTCCGCTGTGTAAATGGCTGAACCATGTTGAAGTAATTCCTGAATCACCTCAGCTTAAAGCCTATACTTACTTGCCTGCTCTTTTTGGAATTTACAACCTGTAAACTGTGCCTGTTTGTGCCATAATATGGTGAGAGGTAATGGGGGGCAGTGATTTCATCAGCTATACCAGCACAGCTCACTCCTACCCCCAGCTCTACTCAAAACTACTGCTGTTAGGGCTCCTCACAAGCAAAGCAATGGGGATAACTGAATACAAATCCACGATGGCTTTTCTGTATCAGTTTTAGTTATGAGCTATTGCTTTCATATAGCTGTTATATTTATATTTGTATGTTAAATAATTCAGCAGTGGCTTTGAAGCTGAGACTTTTTTCCAAAATGTAGCTATACCTTACAAGCAATTGCCACTGAGTGTTCCTTTTCCAGACCAACTGAAAGCATGACATTTCTGGTTACTGTCTCCTTCATGGTTCACTTGCTATCCAGATTTTCTGTTGTACTCTTCCACTAAATCATGGCACTTCCCTATATAAGCAGGCTGGCCGTGTTTTGAATGGGTAGGTTAAAGAACATGTTATTAGCTAAAAAAGGTTCAGTGATTTAACCTTTAATATGTGTGTGTCCGTGCAGCTTCTGTGGAACATACCGCAGAAATGCTTTTTGCAGGCTGAAAAATACATTCAAACACATTCCATTCTGTAGATGATTATGCTGCATAGTGCAGTGTTCTACTTTTCCTGCATGGATTGCATTCTGTCAAAAAGCTTTAAAGAAAATCATGTCCCATACAGAATTTCTGAACGATTTTCCAGCTGAGATGCTGACATCTGTGAAAATAATGCAGCCTAATTAACCAGAGTCATAGAAACACACTACTGCATGATCCTCACTTCTGCAAATCCTCCTCTAGTACATCTTACCAAAACAGACTGTAAAATGTTTGAGTTTCTTTATGCATTATCCAAGAGCTTCCTGAGACAAACTGAATGTACACATACAGAATTGTTATTCAGTGTTTGTAACTTCCAATAAAATACTTGAAAATTTCCTTAACTGAACATGTTTAACATTTTAGTACTTTTTTTAATTTTAAGTGGAATAAAAAATACTTTTTGAACAACAGTGCTAAATGGTTCAGCTGTAATGGGTCAGCCGATGCTTTAAGAGTATTTCTAACTTGTTGGCTGAAAACTTTTCAAAATAACCCTGTAAAATTTATTTAGGATCATGAAATTTCTACAGTTCTGCAGAGACAACAACACCGAGTTCGATATTCAGAATCGGTGGAAACTGGATCTGTGATTTTTCCTCTTTCTGGTACAGTACTTTAAAGTTTATGCTTTTAAATTATAAACTCCAAAGAAGTACAAAGTCAGCCCTGTTGTGGGCTACACTAAACTGAATAAAATCTGCCTTGCTGGGATGTTGTGCAGTACTGGAAGGAGCTGTGCTATGATTGTACGTAAATCAGAGGATGAAAGAGAGAACGTTGGGGATTAAATACTTTCATTGTTTTTTACTTTGTTTGGACATCTTATAGAACAGCTGCATGAGATTTGGTGATCATCAGCTGAACTGTTCAGTAAATGTTTGTTATAACTGAGCAAACATGCTAAATACCACTAACATGTGAGCTGCCATCAGGATCTTTAGTATACATGGCTGTAAATGTAAGTGAACCAACACCTTTGGCTTTCAACTTGCAAGCTGAATTTGCACAGCTGCTGATAGCAGAGGAGGTGAGGAAAGGATTATTTGAGTGGGTTTGATTAGGAAATCACTGAAGCTGTAAACATGAAATAGCTATTTTTCCTTTTTAGAACAGAAGATGTTTTAGACCCATAGATGAGATCCTTTATCTGAAGTTTTCCTGAACTTTAAGGACTAGCACACATTGAGATAGATTTTTGTGTGCTCAGTTGTTAAGCCTCCTAAACTTCAGCCTTCTTAACTTTCCGTTTCAGAACAACTTAAATTGACAGTTATAATTTCATTTTTCATGGTAGACAGTTTGGCTAACTTTTAAGATTTTACAACTTTCATTTAGAAACAGGACTTGCTGAGCTTTTCAGTCAGCCTTTGCATTTGCCCCAAATTCATTCCATTATAGCAGTTGCTTGTTCCTGAAGCATGTACATTCAAAGGCATTCAGATGTGTCTACTTTGAGTGGATTGAATAGTTGGTGTTCTATGGATGTTATGGTAGAAAAATAACCTGAGATAGCTGTAGTTTCATCTTAAAATTACTGGTCATCACTGGCCAAATCTCCCTGTCAGAGATGTGGAAATCCATTCATGTTCTGTTCCATTGCGTTTTAAACTAATGGCTGAATTAAGAATTGCACTTCCAAGTTTGTGGTGAGAACTTAATCCCATTACTGCCATGACCTGTACATTTACAGAGGTTCCCTCAACAGGCATTGCATTTATACTGTCAGACACTCAAGACTTGCTTAGGACAGGGGAAGAAGAGTTTTCCAAAAGAATTCAGAAGTTCATAAACATTCATCGGAACAGCTTTTTGGTTTTGTCAGCTGCTCTTCATGGACCAGAAGAATGGAGTGCCATGTTCAGGATTCAGAGAAGGTATGATCTCAACATCAAACTGAACTTTATATTGCTAAGAAGAAATGAAATAGCAGTCTGGGATTTGGAAATATTATTTTAGGAATAAATAGGACAAGAGGCAATGGACAGAAATTGATGCACAGGAAGTTTCACCTGAATATGAGGAAGAATTTCTTTACTGTGCAGTGACCAGGGACTGGAACAGATGGCCCAGAGAGGGTGTGGAGTCTCCTTCACTGGAGATATTCCAGAATCATCTGGATGCAATCCTGTGCCATGGGCTCTAGGATGACCCTTCTTGAGGAGGGAGGTTGGAGTTGACACACTGTGGTCCCTTCCAACCTTACCCTTTGTGAATTATTTTCAGGAATTCAGACACAAATTTTATTTTACTAATGCGCTGGGAAAATATTTAAAGCATTTGTTTATTAATAGCAAATAAAAAGAATACTAAGTGAATCAATCTGACATATAATAGGTAACAAAAGAGGATGTTCCTCAAAACAGAGCAAATAAGATTCCTTTCGGTGAATATAATTAAAGTTTTCTCTCAAATTGGAAAATTACACAATTTTCTTAGCTCTGTAACCATATTTTCATGGTCATTTTCAAAACAGAACAGGCGAGTTTACGTCATGAGAAAAGGCTTTATTATAAAGTGCAGATTTTTTACCAGCTTTTAAAATGTTTACTCAGAACAGTGGCTATTATACTCTCCTAGAACAATTAAATAATCAATGTTATTTTACACCAAAAGTATAAAACAACATTAGAACTGGTTTAAAACTTTTATCTCTAATTTCTAATGAAGTCTGAAAACTTGCATATTTTAGTACATACCTGCTGACAACAGTGATCAGATTATGCTCCATGCTTGTAGTCAGAACTATTTTCTTGTAGGTACAGTAGCCCTAACTGCAGCTGATTTGTCACTCTTGGCCTCAGAGAAGTGACTATTCTAATGAAGTCCTTGATCTTTACCTCCTTGAGGTAACTAGCACCAGTTTCATTAAATCCTGGGCATTCTGCCAAATGCTGATGAATAAAGAGTCTATGAGATGAAAAGTAAGAAATCTATTAACCATTTTTGAAAATGCTGTAAATTTTCATGAGAGGTTTTAAAAGTTCAGCCACCATTCAGCAAGACCACGTTATTCAGCGGATGGCAATGCTAATTCTCAATCTACTTTGTGCTTCTGTAACAATGGATTTTGTGCATGTGCTGATCACTAAAACATTATATTTTGGAGCCGTATTCCATTTGGCAAGTCAGTAATTTTATTAAAATAAATTTTTTGTCATTCCAAGCAGTATCAAATTGATGTTGACAAGGCACAATTATATATATATATATATAAATGCATGTGCTTTTTTACTACCTGGCAGCTTGGAGTTCTGCTGTTGTTTGTAAATCACTGACTGAGCTGCTTCATTGCTGGTGGGGTTGAAACTTGCACCATGTTCTTTGAAACTACAAGACACCTGTTGGATGTGTTAAAAAACAAAGTCCCTTAGTAATGTCAGGTTGTCTTCTATTACTGCTTCTTTCTGCTTATCTATGGGTTTGCTGCAATTGGGGAAGGATTATTTTTTTATTATTATTAACCAGAAAATTATAGGATTCTTATTAACAACATGAACATTTTATGTAGTGTTGTGTATAGCATGGGGGAAGCAGGAGAAAAGTAGTGTTTATCATCACAGCTTAAATGAGCATTCCACTAAAAACCTCAGTACATCTGTATGTTAAGTTTTAAATACCTTGGAGGAAAGGCCAGACATGTTCAAATGCCCAGTACTCTGTCCATCAATCAAATGAATAAAACTAAATTTAGACCTGCTGTTATTGGAAGCAAAACTATTTATAGAAACAGGCTGGATCTAGGTAAGTGCATGTAATTGTTTCTTTGTTGCACTTTGTTCATTCATGCTTTGTTTACCCCATTCTAGTATTAGCAAAACTGCATCAATTTATTTCCCTAATCTCTAAATGTAAACTCAGCACCTGTTCCTACATCACATTTTAGCAAAACTCACCAGGGACCTGAGTGCCTATGCTTAGAGAAGGACAGTGCCTGTAACATTTATTTTTGCTAATTAGAAGCAAGGGCAGACAAGTTCAGCTGAGATACCTTATCAGCATGAGGTCTTAATGTGAATGAGTCCAAGTCATCAGACAGATTGCAGGGAAGAACAGGTGGTAGGCACAAGGGGAGGTCACAGGGGACTATGCAACTGAGCAGCTGGGCACTTCATCTGCATTATTTAAATTCATTTTGGTTATTTAAAATTCCTCATTCTTTGTTGTTAAGTCCCTCTCCCGTTTTAGCTGTACAACAGAAAACAGCAGCAAAGGTAACGCTGTCATTGTTACAACACACTTAAGGTGCAAGTCTCAGGGAGAGGCTCTGTGCTTGCCCAAGCTTTGGTCTCTCTCTTCCATAACCTCACTGAATGACAAGTCATGTTACTATTTTAAATCTTCAGATTCCATCCTCAAGAACAAATGCATATAAATAACACTATTTATAGAAAGAATTAATTTTAGGTTGAAGTATTTGAGTGAACAAGTCTTTACGTGAAAGTAGTGGAATTATCCCATTATCTTAATCGTGCCTGGAATACAGGTTGTTTTATTTATAGTACAGTACAAAGATTTAGTTCAAATTCTGAAATATTTTTAGCACAGTGTTTTTAGATACTTTGCTGTGTTCTTCCAAAGCCATAAAAGCAACCCAAATATTTTTTACTGCCACTGAGAAGAGCCTTCAGCGATATCACAGAAGAGGGTTTAGCTCTCTCTGAATGTACACATGCTTAAGAAGTGCTGATTGATTGTTGAAGAGACCTAGATAAAGAAATGAGCCCTTCCAAATCCCACCTAAATAAGTGCTACAGAAATGGGACAGATGGCTTTACAAACAGCATGAATGCTCCACTTGCCCTTTCAAGATAAAAGCAGTCTTCTCTGTAAATAAAACTGCACCCTAAAAAGCTGTTTACATCACGTGAGAATGCTGTTTGAGTTTTATGGCATAACCAATTAAATACATATTCTGAAAGTAATCTTATTTATTTTGATGTGCAGATTCCTGGGCAGTAATTTACGTGTAATACCAGTTCATAATCCTGCTGAAACTGTTAAATTAATGCTGACTATGGCTAAGGTAAGTCCAGTTGCATCCACTTAAAAATACGAGTGTATTACTCAGGAAAAGCCAAGAACTATAAAATATTTGGTTTTCCTTAATAGAACTTTTTGGGTTATACTGACCACAATCCATTAATACACTGAGGTAGGACTGGTACTCTGATGCATGAGCTGAGTCTTTAAACTATTGTTAAAGGTAACTTAATAGCTCTTAATAGCATCTAAGAAAACAAATTAGATATTTAAGACCTCGTTTGGCTCTTATTCACCATTTTAAAATTAGGATGTCTTCATTTACTGTTAACTCCTGTTGAAATACTATCACCTCCTCTGTGCTCATCATTCCTGAATACCTACTTCCAGAACACATGATTCAAATTTCATTGCTGAATAATTTTACATTTCTACTATTGGAAAAATAAGATGTTGAATATTCTATTACCTAAAAGTCACTGTGTCCTACTCATAGTACTTTTCTTTTCTCTAAGATAACTTCCAAGCCACAAGCAGATGATACTCGTTGCAAACTGGAAATGACAAAAGCCCAAATAATAGAAAAAAGTCCAGCCTGGAAGATGCTTCAGGAGTACCAATTGCACTGTAATTAATTTAGTATTTGGGTTTTTTATTCATAAATAGAGTGGCTACATTTTAAACAAAATATAGAATGTTCTTAAAAATACAGTTACATTTCAAAAGACTACAGACAACATATGCATTTGGAATGAAAATTCATATTAAATAACTATACAGTGAAAAATACCGTACTTGATACCAAATGTGCTCTCGGGGAGAGGGGGAAGTGGTTTAGCTGCACTATAGAAAAGTCATCCTTACTTTTAACTTGGTTCTGAACTGAGAGGCTCATCTGTTTATAAATAATTCCCCAAAATATTTACTGTATCTTGAGGAAAATTGTATGATTAAAGGTAAGGATAATCAGAACAATTCCAAAATACAGGT
The DNA here is from genome assembly GCA_013397815.1 of Aleadryas rufinucha. Taxonomy (NCBI): domain Eukaryota; kingdom Metazoa; phylum Chordata; class Aves; order Passeriformes; genus Aleadryas; species Aleadryas rufinucha. Next base: position 314,178 of record VZTH01018404.1, read on the forward strand.
ATCCCTAAAATAAGCAGCTGTATGTATGAAACCTTACCCTTGTGTTTAAAAAACAGTGCTATCTGTTATGTTACTCGGTTTTAACATCTTATTTGGCTCAAAGTTGATGTGTTTTTCTTTAAACCTGGTTTTCTTTGCCACAGTGTTTTTACTATTTGTAGATAGTATAGAATATACTGTTATCTATCTGTACCTTACAGTCTTGTTTGCAAATATAGAATCTTGTTTGTCAATGTTAAAATGTGCCAATAAAAATACCTTATGCTTAAACAGGGATTTTTAATTAATGGTTCCTCAGTCACTTGATAAAAATCTTTGTAATTCACACCACCAGTCAGCAACTATTACCTAACAAATTCTGAAAATTAAAAAAAGATGAATGCCTAACCATACCTCCTTGCCACAGAGAAGAACACACCCCTGCCTTGTTTTTAGTTTCTAAACTTAAGAAAAAGCATCAAATTCTGAAGAGAAGTAAATAGACCGTATCTGCAAATCACATGCAACAAGAGCAAAAGAAAATAAAGAACAGCAACAAGACTTATGAAGAACAACACTTGCAATTCTGGAGGCCACTCTAAACTGCTCTTCTTTAAAGCGTGGTAGCCTCCCTTGCAACTGAAGTCTCATAGTCCAAATGACCTTGTAAGGACTATGTTATTTCAAACACTTCAGCTGACTCAACTATTTTCATCCATTACAGCTTTTGTTTTCCCTTCAATGACTTCTTCTACTCGAGCTAGAACACTTTCTATTAAATCAAATGTGAAGAGAGCTGAGTGTAAAACCTGAAATGACAAGAAAGATGAGTGTTACTGTTAGTAGATTTTTTTGTACCCATTTTACATTTACTTTTGTCTCCACAAAAAATGTCAGTACTTCTGAGTGACTCTGAAGGGAAGTGCAAACTCACTTGAAGCTGCATTCCAGTAGTCATGGCAGGCATCTTCTCCCCACTAACAGTTACAGAGCAAACTGGGTTAGAACTGTGTGCCTCTGTAGAAGGAAACAACCAACATGACTCTTAGAATTAAAAGAATATTTAGAATATCAGCATTTCATGACTAATTGTTAAGAACAGAAATCTAGGGATTGATGAAACACATGACTGAGGGTGCTGAACCTTCAGAGGAAGACAGTTGGAGTTGGATGCTATCTTTACACTTTCTACAACACAAATCCTACATTATCAAACAGGCAAGATCTGCAACTGAAACCAATTTTATAGAGCTCACATGCTCTTTGAAAGGAAAAATAAAATGTTATCTGGTCCGGTTTTGATACATTTTTAATATTTCCACATCCAAGGAGATAGTAGGAGGTTCTTTATCTTGACTTAATGAACCAGACATTAAATACTTATTTTATTAAGAAAAGGCTGCAGGCTTCTCTGTTTCAGAAAGATTACTTGCAGCAGGCTAAACTACAAGGACAGGTCTGAAAAATAAGAGGAAAACCTCTTACATTCAGACCACATATTTGAAATTCAATGTAATGTTTACAAAGATTATACACTAGGGAAGAAAGCTAAACCATTTACTGTTACAAGTTAGATGTTCTCTCCCAAACTCAAATCTCTTTATACTTTGTCGAAGGCTAAAGAAATGTAAGAGGGGCTTAAGAAAAAGCTTCCTGATTAATTTTGAAGGATTCCCTTTAGAAAGATATCCACAGGTTGTCTTGAGAAAAAAAATCCCCTTCTTTGCCTCATACTTACATAGTTTTCAACAGAAGAGGATAAGACTAGGGGCAAAAAGCTGTATTGACATTTTTAGTAGCAGACACAAATTCCTTGGGCTGTCTTAATTATACTGGAGACCACAAGGAACGGAGGATCTGACATACAGAGAGATTGCCTAAAGCAGCTACAGCTCTTATGCCCCATGCAATGCGTCTGCTTAACCCAGAGCAGAATCTGATTCTGTGTGTCAGATTAAAAAAAAAAAAATTCAAAATGAATGTAATGCTTCAGGCTTTAGAGAGCACTGTGACTTATTTTTTCTCTTGTTAACCCCCCCACACCTGGTATGAAACCTAAGGGTTATGCATTCAGAAAGACTCAGTTGCTCCTTTGTAACATTAAAATCAAAAGTATAAATGCAGAACAAGCTCTGAAGGTCTTCGTGTGACAGTTCTATTAGGCTGCCATAAGATTTACAAATATGAGGATAGATAAACAAGTTCAGATTTTTCTGATCAATTATGAAAATTTTTAATATAGCAACTACCAAATTATTATTTGAAGTTTGGAACAGTGCCAACAGTTAAATAAAACCTGATCTATGCAGCATTCACCAGTTCTTCATTTCCAAATGATTACCAAAGTTTCTAGATATGAACAAAGAATAAAAAACCAACAAAAACTGACCTTTTCTGTTTTCTTTCTTATTTTTTATTTCTGCTTCATAATGTGCTTTCGACATATTGAGTCCTACACGCAGTGGCTTTAAGAAATTCTGCTTTATCTTGCCAAGTGTGGTCCATACACCGGTCTAGTCAAACAGAACAGAGAAGGTTAAAAAACAGTTTTAATGAAGCATTGCAAGACTAAGCTTTTGAGCACAAGTTTTTTGACTGGTCTTTATAACACACTTCTGTGGTGGGAGGAAAAGAGAAAAGAAATAATTTAGACTCATGCATTTAAGCACAAACAGCATTGTGATGGATATTTAAGCTCCTCTTCCTCTCCTGTACATTGTTTGTTGATTGGATGATGAAGCAGTCAAAAAAACAAGGGGAGGGCAGAGGGAGGGAGGAGCTGTGTAGGCTGATAACTACAGCAGGGGAAATGCACATTTTCAGCTTGTTCTTGTAAGCAAAGCTGAAAGGATCTTGATGTGTTGGAGGGGAGGTTCTAGGCCCTTTCTCAGGCTAGAATCTCTACAGCGAGTCAATGGCAGTTGTAGGCTCCTGTCAGATAATTCAGCAGTAAAACAACAAAAATTTACATTAACATTCCTGAATTAACACTGTATTGCAACGCCAAATGAAAGTTCTGATAAATATCATGCTTCCCAAATGTCTATACTACATTTTAAAAGCATTTTAGGAATGTTACTGCATATGCTACTATCCCATCCTTCAGCACAGCAGCCACAGTGACAACAAAATTCTCCCCCAGTCTGGCACGGGTGGAAAGAAGTTTACAATAATGGCACTCAGGAAGCAAGAGGTGCAAGGAAAAGATGCTCAAAAACAAGGCTGTTCAGGGTTACAGAGAGGAAAATAAGCTTGGGTTTGCTACAAAACTGCTGTAGAAGGAAACAAATACAAAGAAGCCTTTGTGTCCTTAGATATGGGAGCCATTTATCCAACTCCTTTCTTCAGGCAGTATCTTCAAAGGGCAGAGTAAGGATGATAAAAATAAGAGTTTTCAATGTTAAATACAGTGAGTCCACTAATGACAGTGGAAAATTCACTAAATTTTAATACTAAATGACACAGTTAACTGTTCAAATAAGAACAACAGTAATTACTTCCACCAGGATGTGGCTAAAAAAGGAACTTTCTAGAAAAATACTTATTTTTAAGCTTGATTAATGAAAATGCTTGTTATGCAGCAATCAAAATATCTGAACTGACGTGAAAGAAGGCATTTTCTTTCTGCCTCACTTGCACTATATGAAGAGAGACAGGGAGGAAGTCAAGAAGAACTGACAGAGCCTAAATTTAAGGGAGAATCTTCAGAAGATGTGATGCTATTTTTTCCTCAAACTGTATGGACATTCTTTTTGCCAGGTACTAGACAGCACCGCTAGAGCAGCTGAGTGCTACTACATTGTAGTTTTTTATTAAGAATAAGAGGAGTTCTTCCTTTCCTTACAAAGCTATGTATTTACATGCAACTGAGTGGACCATAATGAGTACTTAAATAGTAATCACCCCTTAAATATGGCAAACAGATACAGTCTACCAATATTAACTAATTACATAAATATTAAATTAGAAATGCACCCACTGAAAGCTAATTTTGCTTTTCATTTTCATTACGGTTTCTACAATCAGTGCAAGTTATTTCACTGTTATTCTACTTGGACTAGTAAGATTATTAGGCACTTATAAAATGTATTCCTAGATTTCAAATTAGTCTACAGAATTTTTTTTTCTGTATTTTAGAAACCAGAAAATGATATTATTGTATTACTTTTGTTATAAAGAAATCCAATTGGAGGTTTGAGGGATACCAATGAATAAATAAGCAAAAATAACAATTCTTTTCATATGGGAATATTTGCTGGGTATGTGATTTTGTGGCGACATTCTCTAATGTTATGGACATAGATCACAATTCAACAGGCAGAGTAGAAGGATTACTCTGTTTACAGTAACAGTATAGATGCAAACTATTTCATCAGAATAAAGGAACATCACATATTTCCTAATGTCTTAATAAAAGCATCGCTTGTGGAGAACTAACTATTGCAAAGAAAAATGCAAAAGCTATGCTTCTGGAATCAAGGATAACAGTATTCATGTGAATTCACCTCTCAGCTAATCAATAATTTTCTAATCAAATAGTACTTACTTGATTATCACTTTCACAATCCTTAATGACTAAGTATCTCAGCAGATTTAGTGATGCCATAATCCTGTGAATTAAAAACATACAATTTATAATCTAGAGCACAGATACCTATTACCAGGACAGTAATTTTAATTCCATTAGCCAGACATCCTAAGAGTATCTGTTTGTACCAAAAGCAACCAGCCATCTGTTGAGCACTATAGCTCCATCTAGAGCACCAGTGTGTAGTGATGGCCATACAACGGTTCACACTTTACAAGTGAAACTGAAACTGCCATCAGATTGGAGAACGCTGGTGATCGTGAGGAAAAGAGTTCTCTCAAGAGACAGAACCTTATCTGTAATATGCATCATTGATGATTCAAAGTTGATTTGAAACTAGTGTGACAATTTTCTTTATTACTGTACTGAATTTTTACTTTTGAGTGTGCTTTCTAAAACAAGGTTTTTGCTTTTGTTTTACCATACTTCTGAGCAGAAATTATTTATTGTTTTTTCCAGATAAAAAGTACCTTACACATCATACTTCTGGGCTTTTTTAAGCAGGTATGTGTCCATCTGGACACTATCTCCTCGCTGATTTACAAGCTCAACCATCATCATATTACTCATCATATAGGAAGACTTGTCCTATATACAGGGGATTTTCAGAGACTTTTTTTTTTTTTTAATGCAATTATTGACTGTTCAGGTGGATCTGTAATCCTACTCATGAGATACTGGATTCCCAGTAGCAATGTGTGAAACAGCCTCAAAAATGCCTTGCACTGTAAGTTGCATCTGATAATTGCTATTCCCCTGTATCACATTAGACAACATACCACACTGCTTTTAGTCCTCCAACTGCTTCTGCAGAGAGCTGACAAACCACACATTCCTGAAGAAATAATTCTTTACCCATTAATTATATAATTTCACATCTGAAGTCTTAACATCCTCGGGGAATGGAGGAGGACATCCTTTTTTACTGTTAAAAATTAATGTAATGGCACTGCAACATTCTTCTATGCAGAGCTAGTTGAAATAAGTGACCATTTCCATTTCTAGTTCCAAAAACTTAAAATACATTGATGTTGTCACCTCATTAATTACATGACAGCATACATCATTGTAGTAAGGTAGTTTAAATTTTTTAAATTATGAAGAAAGGACAAAAGCTTCCAACTGTGATTACAACTCACCTGTCTGAGTTTTGCAGAAGATCGGTCTCAGCACCTTCTGGAAGTGAAAGTACTAAATCTAGAAGGGAGATCAGGTGATGTCCTCTAAACCAAATGTTGTCATATTCCTTCTGAAAAAAAAAATTAAAAAGTTTATCTGAGTGCAAAATTTAGGTCTTAAATAATGTAACAATAACTTGCATAAAACAGGAAAGTAAAAAATGACAATCAAACACTGGAAGAAATGTTTTCTAATTATCACCTCCCTGGGAGGGAAGTATACAAAACAGCCTTTTCATCATTTTAAAATTATTTGTCTTTTTGACAGCCAGGAAAGAAATGGAGGAAAAGTAGTAAGAGAGTTCTGAAGCTGCATAGTAAAAAGTTAATCATTTAGTTTTAATTAATTTTCCCAACTTTCTGGTATAAATTATTATAAAATATGAGATTAAAATGGCTTTGATCTAGCTCAGCCCTTCCTGATGGATTTATCATTTGCAAAGCACTCATAATAAAATGCTGTCATCATAAAAGCAAAAAAAAAATTAGTATTTCTATCTGGACTGTAAGATTTGAATTATATTTAAAAAATGAGGAACTGTGGGGATAAAACAATATACTGAGCAGTTCCACTTTAAGAAAGAAATGTATTTTCAAGCACAGAAAATGTAGTAACTTCTTAGAAATATACAATAAGATGGATTGTGCTATTAAAAATACAACTGTATAATTATAATCTAAATATGCATGCACAGAAAAAGACAAAGTAATGTTTTAATAAAATTTTCCAATATTATGTTTCTTTTTCAAGTGGATTTTTTTCCATGCACCACTGAAAGTTTAAGCTGTAGACATTTTCTCAACATCATACTGATAGAATTTTGAGAAGGCAACTTGGTTTTTATTGGCAACAGCCTCACCGTTAACGCTAAGTGAATCTGATCTTTTATGTTTTTAATAATGTATCCTTCCACACCAGCATGGTTGCTTGTCTTCAATAAACACCTTCAAACAAACAAAACAAAAATATTACCCTTTCAAAGCTGCCCATAGAATTAGTTCAAAACTTAGACGACCACTAAGTGGGAGTTTTACCACAGAAAAAACAGTATGACTATGTAACCTTTAAACACTGGCTTACATAAAACAGCTAATTTTATATGAGGCAATTACAATTCATTATTTATCAAAAAATTAACATAGTAAAATTAATGTGGCTTATCAGATGGAAATTCTGTCAGAAATAATTGTATCTAAGCAATTAAGCTGCACTAATGCTGATATTACACAATCTACAGTAACTTAGATGCATACCTGAATAATGTGTATTTTCCCTCTGTGTTAAACTTGTCTATGAACAACTGCAAAACATTTAAGCTCTTCTTTCTCTAAAAAAAGCAGAGATGTTTATCAGATGAATTCCAAAAAAATTAATTCAGCATTTAACTGATTCTGTAGGCCACTTAACATACCATATCCTCAATGGGACAAAGGGTCATAATTTTCACCAAATCCTGCAGTCAGATAAAGGAAATAGAATTTATGATTACATACAGATTATTACATTACATCACACTGACTAAAATCTACACAAGACTTTATAAATCCAACCAAATCAAAAACCCACAGCACACTTGAGAATGTCCAGGTGATTATGGGAAGATTCTCCTCAGAGAAATTCATGCCAGCTTCAGTGGTCAAATCCCAGGGCTGATCCACAAGAACACTACTCTTGTACTGTTGGTTCCAGATAAGAATGTAGCCAAGCAGCAGATTGGCAAAGAGGAGAAAAAAACGAGCAACCACCACCTTTCAGCTGAGATCTGTGCCCACCTTCAGTGACCTGTACATACGCTGGGTGTATTTTAATTGTCACTGAAGCTTCATGCTGCAGCACGTAGAAGAGACTATCAATTCTGTACAGCAAGACACTGAAGGTTTCAATTTAATGGCAGAGGTGTAGAAAGGTGCAGTAATATGCCTGCTCTCAGCCACCTAGAGGACAGCTAGGTATTATTTGTAATCAAACTTTGAAAACTTCTGTACACTGTATCTTATTACCTGAGATACATTAACAAAGACTCTGAATTCTAAATAGTGATGGAGAAGGCTGTTATCTTCCATTCTCAGTAAACAGCTTTCAAACAGATCCTGCAAGATGGGGAAAAGAAAAGAAAGCTGCCACCAGTATGCACATATACAGGACACTAACACATCAGCTTAACATTTCATGGCTAAAACAGCCTTCTGCTCATAAATACTCAATCAGATATTGCAAGTTCCAAGCAGCTGCAATTTTAAGTGATAGCTGTAATTTAAACATTTATGCAGGACTGTAAAGTTCAATAAATACAGGTATTTTTAGGACTGAAGAATACTTAATTGAGCCTCAAAATATTTCTGAAACTATTATCTGAACTATCAGTTGTATCTCTCTTAGAAGGGGAAACAAAAGTTTTACCATTCCTTAAACTGAAAAATAAAACATTCTAACATTGAAAATTTAATTTAAAAAACCAACTTACAAGTCCTTTAGATAATACAGATTCTTCTGTTCTAGAAAAAAAATCAAATTTAAGTTGTTAATTAAAAAAACAGTTGATATTTCAGAAGAAATAGTAGAACAGAGGTCAACAAGAACTTGCCCCTCAAAAATTTTCACTCTATTTTTTAAATACAGAATCTTCATTACTCTTCTCAAAAATTTTAGAATGAACTTGCTGATGAGAAGTTGAACATTAGACTCATCTCTTCACAGTCAAAAATGACTTTTTTTCCCCTCAGTATTTGTAAGTGCTCAAAAGCAGTGTCATCTCTCATAGGTACTGAGACACTGATTACCAAAGAAAATGAAATGGTAAGCAGTCAGAATAGGAAACCTGCCTTCCATAGCAGTGCTAGAAACTATTTGGTAACACTGCTGCTTATGGAAGGTGAAATAATCACAATATACAGAAAAGTTTGGTTTCCTTTAGAAAGCGTGACCTTTACTCATTTTGTGTATCACATCAGAATACATTCAAATAAATATTTTCACAGTAGTTGCCTTCAGTAGTAATTGTTATAGAAGTACTACTAAGTGTACACTCTAATTATTCTGCATGTGTTTAAACTACTAATTTTACATTTTCAGAATAAAGTTCCTAAAAATGGTCTCACAATACAAGATGGAAACAGTACATAAATATTTATAGACAATTTCTACTTCTTAGTAAGAGAAGCCATCTTGTGTGGAACTTGCCATTTTAATGCTCAAGTTTAAAAACCTCCTCTGAACTTTCCTAACATCAAATTTGAAATATAGGTATTACTGTCAAAGATCACACCCACTATCTAGACCTGCAAATTGCACAAACCCTACCTTTTCAGCAGCACTTCAATATGTGTCATATTGCATAGCAGAAGGTACGAAGGACTAGAAGAGAAGAATTAGGCTACATTAAACTGCATAAGCCACATACATTTGCACATAATTAATATATTTGACAGGATTAGTATTCTTTGAAAAACTTTAAATATCTTTCTAAAATTATTAATTTTTAAAGAGACAAAAATTGTAAGTCAAATCACTGTTAAGAACTCTTACGTGGAAACTGTCTATAGATATGTAAATGAACATTTAATACACATTAATTTTCAGCATGTGACTAATCATACCAGTTTCTGTTAAAGGACAGCTCATCTAAAATTAAACTGCAATACATCTGCGGGAGCATGTCCTTTATATATATAAATTTACATAAAATATAAATGCATAAAGGTTGACATAAAATTAATACTAGTGAAATACAGTTTTCATTCATAATTATTCACAAATAAAGTTCTCTTCTGCTCAGAAAGAATCTTCAAAGTACAGACTTAAAGGAAGTAAGAACAGTTCTTACCTAAAAACCATTGGGAAGCATTCGACACCAAAATGCTGAACAAACATCAGATACGACAGACACGCCAAAGAATCGGCGGAATTCTTCCGCTCTATGTCTGCAAACTCCTGATTCTCCCAGGGCGGACTTTTGTCTTTGTGAGGTACAAACACTAATGGGATCAATTCTCTTATATTCCACAAAATGTCCTAAAAAATAAAAATAGATTTTATATAGTTGCCTTAAAACACCTGTATACCAATTAAGTTTTAAAGCTCTAACTGTATTTACAGTACATTCTCTTGTACACTATGTAGATAAATTAATATAAATATGGTATGTTTGGAATATATAAAATATAAATACGTGATATTTATGATATATGTGCAGACACATCCAAAAAATCCCTGGAGGAAAAATGACTGGTGTTAGAAAAATGTTACCAAGATAGCAAAGTCAAGCACACAAAAGTTAGCAAAAGGCAAAATAAAAACCACCTACAAACTCCTAGTTTGGCTCCTTTATTCCCAGTGCTATGAGTAACAATAAGTTCATGAAAACATTGTATCACAAAACCTCTGTGTTTTTCAGAACACAGAATGCTCAGTATTTTGGTTTTTTCTCACCAATAAATACGGAACACGTTGTTTAGCTGCCAAAGGCAAGCCTCGATTTAAAGTTAGAATTGCTTTGTATGGCCTTTCTTTCCAAGGAACACCTGATATTTGTACATCAGAAATAGCACAGTGGTTACCCCCCAACGCCCTTCGTGTGGCTGAGGACGCAGTGTAACTCCTATTGTACATGTTACAGGGAAATGGGGAGATCAAGGGCACCTCACTATTCTGGGGTTGTCCAAACCCAACATCCAGGATGGCACACTTTGGAAAATTAGGATTACGCAAGATGTCATACAGTCAAAGCGTGACTTACTGACCTTAGCTTCAGCTCTCACTACCTAATGCCATAAACAGATGTAAATTTCTTGAGAAAGAGAAGAAAAGGTAATTCATAATTAGCATTAAAAGCATGGTTTCAGACTGTTCCCAACAGGAAAGGCAGGATATATCTTACAAGGCCCAGTAAGTCACCCCGCTAACCAATAATGAAATCAAAATGAGCTCTAGAACAAATTACAGGCAATTATGAACTAGACCACTGGTTCTGCACACACTGTAATTAATTTTGACTGCACTCACTATAATTTCAGTTGCAAAATGCCGAAAAGGATGCTCTTCAATGCCTTCAAGTTGTTCAAGCTGAGCTGTCAATAATGGGTATTTCAGGCTTTTCATACAGCTGAAATAGAAAGGGGTGGAACTAAATCACCAGTACAGTCATAAATACAGACTATGATATTGAGGTGTCATTGATGACCACAAATAATGCCTATATTCATATCAGCTGCTGCTATTCAAGGTATTCCACAGAGAATAAAAAAACCAAAACCAACATCTCCTGTAGAAGCATTCCTTAGACTTCACCTCCGGACTGTGATTACTCTCACTGTTGTAAATTTGAGAAGCAGAGGAATACCAAATCAGCTTCAAAACACAGCAGCTAATAGTTCTTTACCATTTCCCTGTACTAAACAGAAAATAGTTTTTACCTTTCTTCTCTCAATTCATAATATGTAAGGCCTATTGAGGGGTTCTTTGTCAACATACCACATTAGTCAGCTATATGTTGGCAGCATTATAAAACACTAAAAGGTGATTTATTTGCTACCTATATAATAAATGCCTACTATTCATTATGTTCAGTTACAGGAATATGTAACACTGACATAAAATGCTCACAATTTTATTAATTCTTCTTTCAGCTCCATGTCATTGTATTCTGACGACTTTTCCGTATTTTTAACAACTTCATTCACAAAAGGTTTAGCAAAGCCCACCACTGCATTACAACATTGACAGAGACCAAGTTTATCTTCTTGTATTTGTTGTTTTGTATAAGGTACAGGTAAGGGAGTAAGCTGATTCATAATCATGGCCAATGACAAACCCACTGAGTAGGCCTTCTTGTTCTGAAGTTTCAAAAGCACTGAGGGAAAAAAAGAACATTTTGAGACATTAATTTATTACTTACTTAGTACAGGAAAACATGAAGAAAAACAACATGACTATATTAAAAACCATTTCATTTTCAGGGAAGGAGAGGGACTGATACCTGAAATCACACGAGCAAATCCAGCAAGACTAATATCATCCCCTAGTTTAATACACTGTAGTCAACATGACCATGTATTTGCAAATAATGAATATTAAAGCTGTCACACACTTCAACGTTCTTCCATTCTCCACACCACCAGGATGAGGGCCAAAAGAAAATCTGCTTTTCTAGAACTGGGCCAAGTGAAATGATACATATCTGACCCGGAAAACACATTTATTACTTGACTCCTTTTATGCTTGGCAAAACCAGAGACAATGGCCTAGCTTTTCTGCTGAGAACTGACTCTGGTTTTTACTCCATGGCAAAACTAACAGAGACTCTCCCAGACTGAGGAAGCAGCACCAGAGGCTCTCCACTTTAACTGGACTCATTGCAGACTAACTGCAGATTGGCTATCCAAAAAACCACATATTTCTCTTGTTAAATTCTAACATAATACAATAACACATCTTGGAGATTGCTACAATCAGACTTCAACTTGATACACAACACTTAATTTCATCTCATCTAACAGAACAGAAACTACTGTTTGTTACCTACTTAGAGAGTGGCCAAACCCAACATTTGAAATTTTCGTACGTAAACCAGAATAACGCTCCCCCCTCACCAATAAAGTATTTCAACATGCTTCAATCGAAATGAAAGTTTTAGACCATAAAAAAATACAATTGTATGTTTTAAAAGTTAAATAATGAAGAATTTCACAAATCCATGTCATTCCCTATTTCTGCAACAACAGCATGAGTGCTTTACACCTCTAGATATAACTGTCACAGGACCACATTCTTGTAAATGATGAAAAATACCTGAATATTGCTTTTTCAACTGATGCTATTAGTCCCATCTAAAATATTTTTCTAACAGGCCAATATAAGCATGAAAATTATGCCTTGTGTTATTTTACAGACTATAATAAACTGTAAAGCTTGTCAGGACAGATGTATTCTGAAACCATTCCAGCAAAGGCTAAACTAAATTGATAAATAAATGAGAAAATAATTTATTTCATAAATGGCATGATAAACTGAATCCCACCTGTCTGCAAAGGCTGAAGCAATAACATGACAGTTTGGCACACTTGCTCTCCAGAGGTCTGCTCAATCTGCTCAAGTAAACCCAACAGAAGTTCCTTTGGATTGCAGAGCTGCAAGAGTGGAACAATGCATATTTTTAAATAACCATGGTCATAACCAAAAAAATTACTCACATGTAACCTTCAATACCAAAGTTCCTGAATGTCAAGAGAGAAGATCTGAATATCCAAATTAAGATTTAAGAAAAGAAATATGAAACAATAAGTATATGCCTACAATTAACATTTACGGTAGAGCATACCTGTGTGTACACTTTCACAGGAACTGAAAACGTAAGAGTAAAAACTGACACTAAATCTGATTTTTATGGGCTGTAAAAACCTCACAGTACCTTTGCAACATAATCGTTAGGAGCAGAGAGAGAAGTAGAATTGGAGTGTGAATTTAATTCAAGCTATAAAGTTTGCAAGTTGTTTTTGGAGTGCATAAAGAGAATGAGTTTCTAAGAGATTAAAATATTTTCCCCCTCCTATTCCATCAGAATCATTAGGTAATGATTCTCATATTGAAGAAGGATGAATGATTTAAAGAAAAGACTTTGCAGAGCGAGTGACAGAAAAGAGAACAATAAATACTATTCAGACACAGAAAAGTGGAAAATGGCAAGGTCTTGCAGAACGGTTTTGAAACAACTGAAGAGAAAACATGAACAGAGAGACCTTGAATTAGATACTAGAAAACGCATTTAGCAACATACTGTAAGTTTTACTCAAGCTAGCTAACTCAACTAAGATTGTGTCCCTTAGACCAGCTTAGCTCATTTCAGTGTGAAAACCACACCTCTGATGCTGAGGCTGCCACTTCCAAAGAGCCCCACCCACTGAACTTGCACCATGAATTCAGAATTTGCTGTACCTTTAAATGAAGGTGAGAGAACGTCAAACTAAGAGCAGCTTATCCAAGTAGCGATGTAGATTCAGTATGCAAATATTGTCGGAATCAAATTGTATATGCTTGTGTAACTGGCCTTTGGTGTAGTAGCTTTGTGGATTAATGATCTAGCACCCCTTTCTGTGCAGAACTTCCCTAACATTATTGTTTCATAATTGTGTGTTTCAAACCCGTACCTGTGCCAGCTGATCTAGTATCCTCAGGCAGTGTTCTCGCTTATCATCTTCTTGTTTGTACATGAAAATACATCTAACAAGAGGAGAAATGAGATTCCAACCCATATTCTTGATGATAACCTAAAAACCAGATTGTCAGAGAATAAACCAAAACTGGATGTCTTCTAAACCCAGAAAGACTGTATATATAAAGACCAAAAGTGACAACAGATCAATGCTGTAACTGTTACTGTCACTGTCATTCAATATATTTAACAACTGTTACCATAATTTGACACACATTGTATTCTCTCCCCACACCTATATAAACACAGCTGCATATTTTGTGTAGTTTTCTTCTACTTCTTAACATTAACATGTCAATATATACTTCTAAATGTCTAGGAAAATACATTTAAAACAGGACTGAGCAAAGGAGTTGTGCTGAAAAAAACGCTTGCATAAATTATTCGTAGCTTGAGGGGATTGAAACTTTCAGTTGATACTCCAAACTCACAAAATTCAAAACCAGATTGTGAACCCCATATAACATTGCTAAAATATTCTACCCTTCACTTTCTTTCTGAACTTCCTATTTATCTCTGTTCAATTTGGTATATTCTCCCAGCATCCCTTTAGTATTTCAAATTAGCATCAGCCAGGTTGGCTCCTACAGTTTTGGTCAATATTATTATATTCATTTGTGGTGGGCTGACCCCAGACAGCAACTAAGCACCCCCCCATTGCTTGCTTGCTCTTGTCCCTCAGTGGGATGGGGGAGAGAGTCAAAAGAGCAAAACACAGTAACTCCGAAGATAAGGACAATGTAACAAGTTGAAGACAAAATACAGCAAGGCATGACAGGGGGAATGATGCAAACCAGCTCCCACCAGCAGACCAATGCTCAGCCAGCCTCTAAGCAACAGCTACTCTGGAATGGGTCCCCATCCACCTGTCTTTGCTGCTGAGTACGATGTTACATGGTACGGAATACCTCACTGCTTTGGGTCAGCTGTCTCAGCTGTGTCTCCTCCCAAATTCTCTGCTTACTGGGGGCACAGTGAGAAATGGAGAAGGCCTTGATGTTGTACAAGTACTGATCAGCAGCAGCTGAAACCCTGCTGTGTTATCAACACCTTTTTGGTCAGAAATCTAAAACACAGCGCTATGGAGGCTGCCATGAAGAAAGCCAACTCCACGCCAGCCAGACCCAGTACACCATCTGAAGTCCCTGTCCTGCAGAAGTGGGACGCTGTCACTCCCTCCTAATTACGCTTTTGTCCTTCCTTTTCTCTTTGCTCCACTCATAAAGAAAGGTTATTAATGGTTTTATTAAGATTACCGTGACTTGGGTTTCTGTGAGCTACCTGAATACAGACTAACATGCACTTAACACCGGGCAACTTGTTAGCTATTCATAGGTACAGCCTTGCTCCACAGGGAAAGTAGCTTACCCCTCTTAATAAGCACTTTTATATTTAAAGATGTTAATAAACACTAATATATAGTGCAGACTTAAACTCACCTTGTTTTTCTCATTTTGAATTACTTCTAATAACTGAGCTGCATATCCACCTTCCAAACACTTCTGACCTGCTACCTGAAACAGATTAAAATCTTCTCCTTTGAAATCAGCTTCTTCCAGAATTTGCTAGAAAGAAAATATGAATGTTTAACTCCATATTTATTAAAGTCAAATAAGATATAAAAGCTACCAAGTGATGATGGAAGACAAGGCAGTATTTCAATAGAATTAAGTTTAGACTACAGGACTCTGTTTGGAAGATGTATTTTCTACAACGACCTGCTTTTGTTCCTGGGTATAAGAACACTTCTTTCTCCAAGAAGCAGAAATAATGAAGCATCTCGGGATAAGCAACACCAAGAAGTCAATGAAATATGGAGACCAAACTCCAGTGAGGAGTTCTGCTAACAGCTGACTTGTTTTTTGAGGTCATTTTGGTTTTAATTATAATATATTATCATTTATGAACAGAAATTCACACTATTTACATTTGTTACTTCTAAGGAAAAAAAACTACTTACGCATCTTTGTATTATGGCTTGAAGTTCATCAACTGCCATTACAGTTTGACTGTGTTCTTCTGGCATCAAAATCTATTATAAATTAAAGAGGGTGGTATTATATTACATGAATTTAAAACACAGGCTGAAAAATAATCACATTATCAAAAAAAATGTTAATAGAGGAATAAGAACAACCTAGACAGATACTAAGAATATATAATTGCAAAATAAGGGAAAATTCATTTTTAAGAGGTGTACGCTATATTATTCTACTCCCCATATTTGCAGGAGACGGTATCACAGACAGGAAACAACCTGCATTCTATGTACAGGAAAACAATTTTTCAAGTATTATCTGGGTCATCTTAAGAAGTTTGAAGGTTTCGGTGACTACTTTGGGCACGTACATGGAAACCTACAGCTCATACAGAGCAAGTGTGGGCTCACTGCACGCCAAGTGTGAATGCCCATGACACACCACATTTTCTGTGACTGTTCTGACCAGAGGTGCTGCTGCTCAGCCCCCACTGGCACACACTAACCTGACGTTTGGAATGTGAAGGCGCTGATCCAAACACCATGTCAGTTTATAGCAACAGTCCAGTCAAGATTACATATACAATATAATTTATTTCTTTCTAGTGTCTAGGTTGGACTAGTTCAGTGGCCGTTTACCTCTAAGTACTAAAATTTAAAACTTTCTTGCTAAAAACAACTCATTGTACACTCGAGTAATGTCAAGTACGTACCAAGTCTTACATAGCCAGGACGATGAATTACAAACACAAACAAGCTTGGGTATCCCACGTGATATATCATAGCAGCAGTCATAATCTTTATAGCATTAAGTAATGCCATGGGCCTAAACCTGGTTATATGATCACTACGAGTGTCAATTACTGCTACATCTGGTTAATTAGGTACCTATTCATCAAAACACAGACACCTCCATGTGATGTCCTCAGCCTTTCCTCTTACGTTTGACCTAAGCTACATGAGACAACACACAGATAACAAACCTATCTAGATGCTTACAAAAGAGGGACAACTCACAAAAGGTTAAATAGCATTTGTGTGTGACCTTCTTTACTCAAAGAATAAACAACTCACTTTCTATTCTCGACGGTCCAGTTTGACATCTGTATGTCACTGAGACCTATCCTTTCTAGCCTGTCATTTTAACCAGGTCATTACCACATACTTTATTACCACACTATACTATTTGAGCTCTTCATTGAGCTCAGAATATTACTAATCCCGCCAAAACAATTTAACATACTTTCGAACGCCAATACTGTTGCATTTTCAGCCCTCAGTAACTTCACAATATACTTACAGCCTTGAAATGCGTCCCAAGCACCCACCGTGCTGCTCCAGGGATTTACTGGTTGAGCTTGCAGATGGTCTTCGGCCTCAATACTTAATCCGGTTTCCAACTGAATCTTTTAGGAGGTTTCAGCGGCAACTGGGCAGCATCTGAATCATGTGAAAAGTTCTATTAATACTCACCAAACTCCCTCCTAACAAACAGACACCCCAGCCCCTTCTCTGGGCGCTACCACACGTAAGCTGGGACGAAGAGGCTGCCAGCCTCAGCTTATAACACAAAGCTGAATTAAAAAACGCAAGGGGACCACCTCACCTCACCTCACCTCCCCTCACCTCACCTCACCTCACCTCACCTCACCTCAGCCCCCATCAGCCGAACCCCTCAATTCCGCGCTGCCGCCTCTCCCGGCCCGGCCCCGCCGCGGCAGCGGCTCCGCCCCGGGTGAGAGGTCGGCGGGCGGAGCGGCGCTGATGGCGATGATGGCGGCCGGGACACGCAAGCCGCGCCGGCGGCGCGCAGGTGGGCGCCAGGTTCCGCGGACCAGTCCCTCCACCCCTCCGCTTGGCGCTTTGGGCTCTCCCTGTGCCCCCAGGCCGGCACAGCGGCGGACTCGCCCTACCCGCTACGGCGGGAGGAGCGGCGGGCCGCCGTGCTGGGCTCTCTGGGCCTCTGCCGGGCCGGGTGCGGGGCCGTGATGAGCGGCGGACCGGGCGAGGCGAGTCCGGGACCCGTCGTCCCCTCAGGATGTGAGGGGACAGCCCGCCCTGAGCGTGGGGCGCGGGCTGTGTGGGCGGCCGTGCAGCTGGGTGGTTAGAGCGCTGCGTCCTTCCTAGGGTGACAGCCCGGTATCTCCCCTGCCTGTTGTCCCTGTCGTAGGGGAGCAGCTGCCCGGGGCACCCGTGTCGGAAGCTGGGTCAGGGCGCTGTCCTCGGCGGCAGCGAGGGCAGCAGTAGCGGCTGTGTGTGAGGGTGCCGGCGTTGGACCTGGCCCGGAGCAAAACCCTGCCGTGGGACAGCAGTGGGGTGCAGGGGTAAAGCTGGGCTGGAGAACCAGGGGGCTGTGGCTGGCACAAAATTATGGTGAGAATTATTCTTCCCTTTTTTGTGTGTACAGAACACGATGAATGAGTGTGAGAAGAGTTGAGCCTGTCTGTTTTCACTCTTAAAAAAGTGTGTCTAACTCGTTGCTGAATACCGGCTTACTGAAATCACAGCCATCGAAAGCAAGTTACTCAGAAATTACCTTGATTGTGCTTACAGTTTAGAGGTTTTAATATTTTTCAGGTTCCAACATTTTCTTCTGTTAAGGAAGTACACTGATTTCTGTATTTGTATATTTGATTTATAGGAAATAAGCATTCAGCTGCTCTGAAAAATGAAGATGCTGCTCAAAGGTATAATTTGTGAGGAACAGTATGTGACATTTGTGTTGTTTTGCCTCACTTTGAAATTGCCGTCTCTGCATTGCAGAGGCTTTACTTTCTCTGAGTATTCTGACTAACTTCAGTAAATTACCAGCATCAACATCATGCAGACATGTTTGGAGTGATGCTGTGTAACTTCTAACAGCATGCACATCTCAGCATCGTGTAATATACTAAAAGTGTGTAATCTAACCTCCAAAACTGTATTTCCTTGGTCTGTAGTGCTTGCTTTTTGCCATCTTAACTTCTTTGCATACCTGCCATTTATAATTATTTACATCAAAAAACACTCAGGAAGTGGCATTTGGTTTATTCCTTACTTTACCTTGTAACCTCACACTCAGTTATGTCCTAGTCCTTTTTTTCTTCCCATTCTTCATGTCTTATCCAGTTCCTATTTTCCTGACAACACTCCATAAATTGTCCCAGGCTCTTTGTCCAGCCAGTTCTGGGTTTCCCTCTTGCAAGAAAATTTGGAGAGTGTATTGCAATACAGTAAGAGTCAACACTTTTCTTGACCAGCAAATAAAGCAAACCAGTATAAAATATATAGCCCTTTGTGGTTAAAACAGAATTACTAGTCCAGTTACTTGTTGCTTTGGTGTGATGCAGGAAAATGTAAGCTACTGTATTTCAGAAAAAAAAATAAAAATACTATTGGAAAATTATTTATGGAAATCTGCCCTCTGTATCATTCAGTGTCTGTTCTGTTACAGGAAAGCAGCTCTGGAGGCTGCACTGAGAAAGAAGATTGAATTTGAGAAAAAAGCATTGTCTATTGTTGAACAGCTCCTGGAAGAGGACATTACTGAAGAGTTTCTTCTAAATTGTGTAGGTGTTGCAGGTTTTTTATTGTTTTGTATTTTAGTGTGGTACTTTTTTAAAAAACTTTGGAACAATTTGCTGCAGTTTAAGATAGACAAACCATTGATTCCCTCTTGCACCAGCTCTGATAATGATTTCCTCATTTTTAAGGGTTCTGCAGTGAAAACATGCCCTAGTTTTGCAGGACTGTGTACATTAACGAATCCTCACTCTTTTATCACAGCCTTTGTTTATACCTCTGCGGTTCTGGACTGACAGATGAAGTATAAAAATTTAGGTCTACCTCATGCCGTCTGTAAATTTAGACAAATCTAATCTCTATAATCTCTATAATGCACCGCAGTTACCTGGCAGCACAGTTTTGCTGCAGTGGTATGATGATTACTCTTGTTAAGGTTGTAAATAAGGCTGATAAATCAGTGTACAAAACATGTAAGTAGAGGAAAATTACAGAAATAGGTGCCACACTAGAGGCAAAATTTTGAAGGTCTTGTATGTGTGAAAAGAAATGCCCATATCTGTTTTCCTTCTCTGTTTACCCTTTTCCTTTTTTCCTGTCTAGTCCCATCTAGTCTTCCTTCCGTCCCTTTTCCTAGGTTTTCAGTGTTGTTTACTAAAATTAATAGATAGCTGTTATAAAATTTAAGATTTTTTTTTATGCTTAAGAGATGTTTTGAGTACAAAAAATGACACGTTTTCCAGTATCTGCTGTTGAACTATTTTCTTGTCATTTTAGGGAAAATGTATCACTCCCTCTCACTATAAAGACATTGTTGATGAACGGTCTATCATCAAATTATGTGGTTATCCTCTGTGTCAGAATAAACTGGAAAATGTAAGTTGCTTTTCATTACTCCTATTATCAAAGGAATCTTTTCACAATTTTTATTCTCTTGCATTTTCTTTTTAATTTTAAACTTAGAATATTAAGCACAGATTACTGTCAAATAATGAACCAAGCTTTATATCATTCCATTTCAGTATAATCCTTCTGAAGTGAAAGGTAAAATTTGATCAGTGGACAGCAGTTACTGTGGGACAGAACCAGTTACTGTATGATCAGAATCACAATCCATGTATCTGTTTTGACAGTGATAAAGATGATTGAGTTGTGGCTTCATGGCCTTCCTTTGGGAATGAAAAAAACCTTTGAAATCTTGTTCTCTTGTCAGTGTAGCAAAAGATGTCTGTGAGAAGGATTGAAGTGGAAAAATAATACAGTGCCCGGATATTACTTTGTGAATGCATATACATACGGTATGAAAATATATGTCAACTGTGACAAGATCAAAACTGCCCTTCTTTAGGTATGATATGTCAGAGCTTAAGCAGAGCTCAGAGGTCAGTTAGATAACCTGTGATATAATACCAGTGTTACACGTGATTATCTGAAAAAATCTACGCAAGTACAAAACAATGTACTGTTTCGGACTTCATATATCTGCACAGATGCTCATTTCAAAATTGTTACAGTTTACATAAGTTCCTCTCTGGGTTTTAGTGGGTAGTGGTGGGGGTCTGACAGTACAGTCTCACATGCATATAAATAGACCTGGATTAAGGAAGGACCTGTCCGTAATTGCTCAGCACTTACACTTGAGGAAAGCTTCTGCCACGGCAGCTCCACTGTTTTATGTTCAGCACTGGTTTTCATATGGAGCTGGCTTTTACTGGTTATTGAGATGTATATGATTAAAGATAAATTTCCTTTCTTACATCTGAGAAGGTGCAACATCAGAAGAATTGAGAGAAAAGGTGATTGTAGTATGCAGTTCAGTTAAATAGAATATATTGCAGATGTCCATATATGTGAATTAATGAAGTTTTCTCTGTATTCACGATGGAACTGGCAGTCTTGGTGATAAAAGTGTATTGTTTTAGGTGCCAAAGCAGAAGTACAGAATTTCAACAAAAACGAACAGAGTATATGATATCACTGAAAGAAAGGTATGGTAACAAGTCTGTTTCTAGAATGTGTTTAATGGTGGCAACATCAGAAATGCATTTTTTAGCAGCATTCATCATATAGTGGCTTGATTCAGAGGTAGATATGTTTGGTTCTTATGAAAATAATTTTCACAGACTGTTAAAATATGAAATTTTTTGTGCATTTCACTTTCTAGATGATGTCTTTGGTAAGACAAAATACATGTTTTCTAAGTTTAAATATAACATGGAAAGTTCACTTGGCTATCAGTTTGAATGTGGCACATCTGATCTGTTAAAGACATTTGTGAAGAAGTGTTCTTTATTTTGCTCCAGCATAGTCAGTGAGCTTCAGTAGGGTCAAAGTGCACATCCTTTACAATCACTGAAGTTTGCAGTAATGTAGTATGAGTTACATCTTATCTATTCCTTAGTGTTCTTTTTTGGGGAACATTTAGGTTTCTTTTCAGGGACTTTTCAACATAAAACCTAACTCTTCACAAAATATTTTTTTCTGGAAGCATATTCACACGTGTGGTTGCATAAAAGCCATCTTTGGCAGTTCACAGGATGCACAACCACCTAAAGACACTTAGACACTAAATGGTAAGATAAATGTTTCCAGTTACAGAACAAACTTCTTCAGTGTCACTAGTATGCATTCCTTTCCTCTGATTCAAACTCTGGGATACACAAAATTTTAGGAATTGCTTTCTTGAGCAACCAGGCAAGACTCCAACAAGAAGTGGGATGCTTTGCCGTCCTCCCTTGTGATGCAAGTTCGCAAATCAATTTTTCAAAGATGCTGCAGATTTTTAGGTGTTGTTCCAAGCATTGAAAATACCAAGTCCTCTTGCTAACCAAAATTTTCATTATTAAACACCTGAATTTTAATCTATGTCTTTCAAACTGTATGAATAGCATATTGGGTTATGGGTTGCTCTTTGTACAGTTTGGTTTGTTGGGGTTTTTTTAAAATTATTGTTATATAGAATCTAACACTGATTTGCTTCTCAGTATGTAATAAAAGTGCAGAAAGCAGAAAAATGGGGAAGAAAGAAGCAGCTAAACGTGGCTTGTGGGAATGGGATAGACCTATTTGAAAAGGTTGGGTTTCTCAGGTGAACTGGCTATAGGCTTGAAAAGGAATGTGTATTGGTACTTCAATTTACAGACATTGAAAGCAATTACTTTTGTACTTTTCTATATATTAAAGTTGGCCTTAGTCATGTTTTCTTGCTTTCTCTCATTGCCAGTGCTTTTGCAGCAACTTTTGCTATAGAGCATCTAAATATTTTGAAGCTCAAATTTCCAAAAGTCCAGTATGGATGAGAGAAGAAGAAAAGTAAGTATAATCCTATACATTCATGGCACCTTTTGAGAATATATTTCTGTATGCAAGCTGCAGGGGTAATTAAATAGCTGCAGCGCATCAAAATGATTCGGCTGAAGCAGAGGTAACTGATGTTAACACCTCAGCTTAGCATGGTGTTTGTTTTTAAAGTGTTGCTGCTGTATGGATTACAGTAATTGACATGGTTCAGTACTACTCACATCTACTTAGTAGATATGTCCATGTTAGTTTAGAGGGCAGACTAGTCATAAACAATAGTTAACTCCTATTGACTTTAAAATGTACTCACTGGGATTGAATTTTTACAAACCACGTAATGTACAGGATGAATTGAGCTTATCCTGTTACAAGAGATTTTCTAATTTTAGCACAGCACCTGGCATTGATCTTAAGCTTAGACTGTGAATGCTTGCATCTGAAAGCAGACTATAACATGAAGAGGCTGTTTATCTGATCTAAATTTCAGACTGCCCATTTCTTGTTCTTGCTGCAATACATGTTTTGGAACAGTGTCATGTAGGCAATGTTCCTAGCGTAGGAAACATAGGCTTGCAAATAATCAGTGGAGCCAATGGGTGTCACTGTTGAACAATAAAGTCTTGCATAGAGAATGTTCAGCGAATTTATTCAGCTTTCATTCTCAAAGACACTACTTCTTGTAGTCTCCTGGTTTTCAACAAAAGAAACTAGGTGGAGTTATATGTGTCATATGAAATATCTGATCAGTGAGAGAAGAGCTTTAGAGCAGCCTGATTGGATCTGAGGTATTCTAGTAGGTAAAACTAGACTTTCCATTAAAAGTTTAAGTTTACCAGTGCTTTTGAGGTGCTGTCTTTAAGGAAGGTATTTCTAAAATCTCCCTTTATTCTTCACATCAGAAGTGTTTAGTTCTGGTATGCCTGACATAGTTATTTTTTCTGGATGGTGGTGAGGAGGCAGTATTTTCAAAAAATAAATAAACGAACTCTCAGATAGTTCTTGGCTAGCTACACCTCTTTGCACAACCAGTACATGTGCACACACCAACACACATTTACACAGTGGAATATCTGAAATTCCTGTGACAGAAAAGACTACAACCTCCACTTAAAACTCTGAAGAAGAGTTATACGGAGCTAATAATTTACATCACTCTATGTTACCACCTTTAGTTCCCAAATGCAGTTTATTGATATGAGTGGTGCAGCTTTCCATCTATTTAAACCTGTGGAGTCTTTTATGTACTGAAAGGTGTTTGTGCATTGACTTGCATTTAGTGCCTGCTTAAAAGGTTTCCTTTGAGTCATAGGACAGATGAGATTTTTAACATTTGGTATTGGAGAAGAGGAATAACATTGTGATGCTGCCTCAACTGAATTGAAATAGATAAACTGCAAGTAGAGCTTTGGAAAGAAACTCATCAGAAGTTGTTTAGTAATGATTTTAGTTTCTGGAAACCTTTGAAAACCATTTTCTTAAAAAAAGTATAACTTGATAGGGTAATTTTTAACAAAGTAAAATTTAAAATAAGTAAAAATATCCTGAATATCCATATTTTTGCATTAATTGGAACATTTTCCTAGAACTAGCCCAGGATTGTCTTTACTATAGGAACTTTATGAGGATCTTGGCATGTTCAGTTCATTGAAGAGGAGCCCAAAGGGTGATCTGAAAGTAGTGTACAACTAGTTAAAAAAAGTTACAAAGTTTATAGAGCCAAACTGTTCTGGGTTGATGGCCACAAATAATCACATGAATGGTTCAGGCTGGACATTGGGAAAAAAAATGTGCTAAGGTTATGGTGGAATGAAACAGGATACTCAGCAATGTTTTGAAATCTCCATCTTTGGAGGTTTTCAAGATTTAAACTTTATGAATTTGTGGCTCATCTAACCTAGTGCTCGTGACAGTTGCATTTCAAGCAGGAGGTCAGACTAGAGCCTTCCAGAGGTCCTTTCTGACAAACTTGTGTGTGACTTGGTGACTGTGTTAAATTCTGTTCACTGTAACAGCGATGTGCTGTGGGCACATGAGCTCTCTGAACACGTGTGCACAAACCTGCTCTTGCTAGCCTTGCTTTGAACAGAAGGTGTTGGACTACAAGATCCTCAGATGTCCCTTCCAAACTCAACTATTTTTGTATTTATGTGTATTTCAAGAGAATAGATTTAGCAGGAAAATATTCATTCTGTGTCCTCTTTTTGCAGACCACCAGACATAGAGCTGCTGAAGGAGGGACAGAGGTACCCTGAACAAATTTTTTTTTTTTTTGTTATATGCATCTATAGCTAGAAATTTTAGCATCATAGCAGATGAAAAGGCAATCTTTGATTTGCTCTGTTATAGAAAAGACCTTACTAGAACCTATGCAAAGGTTTTTTTTCTTTGTGATTCTAGCCCAGCATATTTGATCTGTATGATTTAGTGTACAGCTGCTCTTGGATTGTGTGTCTTAATTGAGCCTGTTGAAATCTGAAACAAATACACTGTTTGTACTTTGAATATTTTATGCCATCTATTCTTTATGAAGAAAATTGTGCCAATTATATGTGATGAAAGCTTCTGTACTTGTTATTCTAAAAGGTGTATATCAGCCAAAATGAAATCACACTACTCTGTCATCTCGCTGTACCTCGCTGTGTATTGTGCAACTTTGTTTGTTTTCTTTTGCAACACGTTGCCATTAGGTGGCAAACTTCTATATGCTGAAACAGCTCAGCTGTCCCCGATTTAAGGGTACTATATTCCTATATATGTTAGCATGCTTGTCTTCATTTTAAAATTGCACTATTCATGATGCTAAGTTTGACATTGTTCTACTGTCTTTAATAATATCTTGTTCTTTTCTAACTGCCAATGATCAGCTGAGAACTTGCTTCTCTAAATAGTCTCTATACTTGTCATCTTGATTGTAGAACAGTGCAACTCCTAGAGTTCAAGACGACTTTTAAAAGAGCACTTACTATTCTTAAAGCAAAAAATTACACTTCTGCTATAAGGGGGAAAATGCTTTGTTTATCATTCTTACATGAGAATGAAAAGCTATTGCAGGTAAAAGCCTTTCTTATTTCACTGATGGCTTGTGTTTTCTATTGTAGTGGACAGTCTGGAGAAGAGGTGAAACTATGTGATGAAGCAATTAAAGCATCTGACATTGAAAATCCTAGGATATCTTCAGATCCATGTGAACCTGCTTCTCATGACACAGCCAGTGACAGCAGTACTGATACTGAACCAGAATTTGTTTCTTCTGTCCTATCAGGAAGTCAATCAAGTTCAGCCAGTTTTGCACAGCAATTGCACAGAAAAAGCATCCTCAAAAAGAAGCATGCTCAGAAGGTCCATGGCAGCCCTAAAACTGAAGATGCAGATGTGGTAGAAGCCACTGAACAACTCTATCATTGCAAACTAGACACTCAGGAAGAAATACATGGTTGCTCTGTTCGTAATGAAGTAACTGCACGACGTTCAAACAATACTGCTCTTGGGAAATCAAGTGCTTCAGAAATCTGTGAAAATACATGGGGATCACAGATAGTTTTTCTAGGTGTAAGCAAAAGAGGAGCAGAACATCTTAAAAGAACGCTAGCTAAGTCAACAGAACATAGCAACCCTGAACTGAGGCATCCAGTTAATTCCAAAGGCAGTTTACTAGAAGTGCTTAGGCAAACACTTATGGAGTGGAGAACTGAGGAAACTTTAAAATTTCTCTACGGCCCAAACTATACTTCTTTGTGTTCATCAGAGTGCATAGCATCTGCCAACCAGGAGACTGAAGAACTTGATGAGGATGACTTAGATACAGCTGATGATCTCAACACTGTTGCTGTAGGGGAGTCTGAAAATAGCTTGAATTACTCTTTACCTTTCACAGGCTCAGGTGGAATAGTTAAGCCTGTGCCTAGTTACGAAAAGTTAAAAGAAGAAACAGAGTTCCTAGAACTCAGAGTAAAAGAGTTCTATGAAGGAAAGTACATCTTGGCTGAAGAGGCAGCAACACAAGCACAAGCAGGGGAACATCCTAGCAAAGACAAAGTGAGTGTCTGGTGGAACAGTGTGGAGGCTGTATAAAGCCTGAACAGGCCTTGAAAGAATTATTACTTTGTTTCTGTTACCAAAAGTGGATTAGTATCTCACACAGGGAAAGAGAAAATTACATTAGGTGCATACTGTGTGTTGCATCAGATTATGCAAGTGTCTGCCCATTAAAAATTAGTTTGGGTTTTTTTGTATTCAGAGATAAGAGTTATTTAATGTTTAAATATTTATTGATTATCTGTGACTATTTTGATGTACTGACTTTAATTAAACACTAGGTTATAGCTGTTAAAAGTTTTTTGTCTAATACAGGACGATCAACAGGAAGATCTCACCTTCCCACTTGTTGATTCAAATGCACAAATGCAGATTAGGAAGCGAATTGTCCTTGAAAAATTGACAAAAGCGTAAGTACCCTTCACTTTGGTGAATGTCAGTCTGAAGTTGGTTCTCATTCATCATTGTTTTAAGTAACAAACACACTGTCCAGGGAAGGGCCTGGCTTTTTTTGGGTGGCCCTTGTCTTAAGTTAAGCTCATTATTACCCTAAAGGACTTACTTATTTCTGCAGCAGTCAGCTGTAGTACAGTTGCAGGTGTCAGTTTGCACAGTCTGCATGTACCAACTGCTCAAGTTTAAACTGAAACCTTGAAGTTGATTGAGAGGAGCGCAAATATTTGTTTTGTACGTTAAGCATACTGTTACTTGTAAACAAATCTTTGTAATCCTTTAAGCAAAGGTCTTACAAAGAGAGTTTCTAGTGCATGTTTGGATGGCTGATATCGGTATGCCCCTAGCTACAACCATTAAAGGCCCTCAGAATTGAATCTTAAAATTTTCCAAACATCAGACCTTCTTCACATACATAAAAGGGCTTTGGAGTCGCACAAAAGAGATTAAGGCATTTCTGATGTAGCTGTTAGAATTACTAAAATGTCAAAGTTGAGAGGACCTTGGAAATATTCTCATTGTCAAGGCAGTGCAGATAAATGACTGTTTGAAGGTCATGATTCTATTGGTTTTTGTTAGGGCTATTTACTTTTCTATCATTGTAGTTTGTGTTACCTAGCCAAATTAGGTTTTATAGAATCTTTTTTTTTTTTTAACTTAAAAATCTCACAACCAACCCCCCCTCCCTGCCAAAGGAAAAAGAAAATCCTTTCTGTTTTTCTCTACCTGCACCATGTGTGGCTCGGCCACAAAGATGGAATCAAACCATCCCCCAAGTGTCTTGTCTGTAAGTGTCAAGTGTTATAAATTTCCTGAGGTGAGGCAGTCATCCTGTCACAATCAAGAGATAATTCTCATTGTGATAAAGCAATGAAAATGCCCAGCATGGTAAGAGTCCTGTGTTCAGTGTCTGTAAAACATGCAGTGATATATAGGAGAACAGGAACCTTAAGTCTTCCAGTAATACTGATACACTATGTGTTATGTGCATACAATGCAAATAACTGGATATTCAAATGCAAGAGAATATTAACTATTAAACAAGTAAATAGAGGCAAAAGTTTAATCCTAAATGTGAAAAACAAAGGATGTTATTTCGGAATCCTGACAACGAGTTACAGAGTATGTGCAGTCTGTGTGGTCTATCCGTTTTTATGCACAGATAAGTAAGGAGGAAACCTGTCTTTTTCTCTCTTGAAATTTTCTGATAACTGTCATCTGGATTTTAACTATCAAGCTCACAGTGGACTGATATTTCTGTTGCATCTATGTGAGTCTGAGGTTAGCAGGCGTATTATGTGTGAATACCTCATTTAGACATGCAGTTTCCTTTTGTATTGTTACTTTTGAGCCAAGTAACTAGAAACCTTCAAAAAATTTGTAAGGCCTGTAGTTCTTATCCTCATAATTGTAAGAATATTTTTTCAGAACTGAAAGGTGACATTAGTAAGAATATGTATGTAGAACTATATTTAAATCTTAATGTTCACACTGAACTAGAGCTTATTTTTAAAAACAGGCGGTTGCGAAGTGAAGGTGTTGGCCCAAACACCGCAGAGAGGCAGCTGAAATGAAAACTACAGGCCTGATCTGCTGCACAAAAGTCAATCTCTTCTCCTTTTTGCCAGCTCTGATAAGCTTTGGTGGAAGTCCTACTTGAGAAGAAATGAGAAAGAGAGGAAAATGTATATTGACTGGTGTCTTTTGCCTTCTAGGTTATCTGCAGTTTTGGGCCCTCTTCAGTTTGCTTCAGGTGATGTTTATACAGAGCTAAAAAATCTTGTCAAAACTTTCCGGTGAGTATTGGTCTTTACTTAGAGATTCCTATAAATTGATTAATTAAACATGCTGTTGAATGATTTGTGATATGGGCACAGAGAGGGCCCTATTGCAGATTTGCCCTTTTCTAGCTGTGTGTTCATGTAGGTAATGTTGCATTCCCTGTGGACTAACAAGTCAGCCCTTTCCCTGCTCCTGACAGTGGCTAGGTCACCAGGAGTATTTGTAGATTTTTTAAAAACTAGGCCAGTGGTCTCTGGAGGATGCTGGTGAGTCTTTTAAAGGTTCTGCTACCTCGTCACCTCCTATTAAGCGTGAGTTTCTGAGATCTGTCCCTTTCTTTTGCTCTGGCTCCCTGCAGCTAGGCTAAATGGTTTTAATGTGATTAATAATTTTTACCACAAACTTCTAGAGTCAGTCAGTTAGATCTGTCTTCTTCCTGATTTCAAAGGGAAGCAGATCTAGTGGGCGCTTCTATCACCACAGGCAAAGCTTCTGCTTCAGGCAGTAGGACTAAAGGCAGTATTTGGAAACAGTGAGATAAAGAAAGAGGGAAAAACAGAATGATGGTAACTTCTCTGAACATTTTTAGGTTTTCTTTGGGAGACAACTCTCATAACTTGGACGTAGATTGTGTCCTGCATCCTTAAGTATTGTCAGAAAAAGAGCAACAGCAGTTGCTAACTGCGTGTATATTGTGACTCTTGAAACTGCCTTCCCACGTCCTCAACCTGCATGAGGTTTACATATAAATTTTCCAAAACTCATTCATGTGGCATGTGCCACAAGGAATCCAGGCTTTGGTGAATAGAAACCCCGCTCTGCCCGATCCCTTATGATTTACCCATGTCTGGAAGGACACCACTAAAACACAGATGTCTCTGTGCAAGATTTCTTACTGTGGAAGATTCTCTCTTCCTTTCTGGTAACTGTGCATTATCTCTTTTAAATAAAATCATTGATACTATTTAAATTTGATTCTGGGATTGCAGTCTTCTAAGTTCTGATTAACCTTTTATTTTAACACCACCACCAAAACCAGCGAAGATATTTTGTACAAAGCATATAGAGACCTGTGATTTGATTAAGATCTTTGTGTCTTAAACCAGTTTCATTGCTCTGCAGTTTAAATGCTTAATAGTCACTTTAGCTTCTGGATTGATAAAACTGGAGAAGCTACATTTGGTGTCTTTCAAACTACTTTTCTATGATTGATTATGTAAGAAGGCCTGGAGGTTCTCAAAAACAGAACTTCTATTTTAAATAATTTTTGCTATTCAGAGACATGGGACATGAATATAAAGTTTTCACAGTGGTTTGTAGCAAATGAGACTTGAAACCAAAATAGACTTCTAAAACATATATATATATATATATACACATATATATATAAAAATGTGTATGTATATATATATAAATACACACACATCTGTGGGTGTACAGAATGAAACCAAATCAAATTTATTTGGACTTTGACCCAATACCTGTACCAGTAATTCATCATAATTTAAAGGTCTCCCCTAATCTGTTTTGATCTCTTAGATAAGACTTTGTGAGTTTATTTTTGTGCCTTCTGTTAGGAAGTACGTTGAAAGTAATGGTAGCAAGTTCTGGGTGTTCTCTTACTGTGAAGATTCCAGATCAATTGCTTAGAAATTCAGGATTTTGGACGGGGGATGGTTAAAGACAAAATGCCTTAATATAATACATATCTCAAAAAAACTGGAGTTTTATTGTCACTGATAGTAAAATAATACAAAAATACAGGAAATAGGGCCCAAAGGCTTTTATTGCTTCTCTTTCTCCTTTTTGCATTACTGATAGGGAAGGGTCTGTTGTTACACAAGAGCTAGCTCATGGATATTAAGATGAAGGCATAGACTTGAATCTCCAGTTTGGTATGTAAGTTTAAGTTTATTTAATATGAGTAGTCTCTTAAGTTTTGGATTGAATGCTTTGGCAGGGAGACTTGGGATAAATTTTAAATGGTGTCTGTATTTACAGGGCATAGAAATTCAAATGTTACTTTCTTTGTTAATGTGGTTCAAATGCTTAATGACGATGGAGGAGCACTGATTAATGCTCGTGCTCTTTCCTGCTCTTTGTACTGAAGATATTTCAGGCTGAAGAGCTTGCCAAAGAGGGTAGTAGGTAAAACACATGGCTCTAGTAGAGCTTAGCTGAGGAAGGGTAAAAGAGCATGTGGTGAACTAAGCAACAACGATTTTCAGCTCCATTGGTTTTTAAAGGAACACTTGCAGTTCAGCCTCCTTTGGGCAGCATTTTATTCAATCACCACTGCTAAGAAACACACTAGAGAGATCTCAAGAGACATTTTAGAATGGTTAGAGCTCTTCCCAAACAAAGTCCCTCAGTGCCTGTAAGCTTTTGTTACGAAAACTGAGATGTCAGATAATTCTCCAGAGTGTACAGAAGGGCACTTTTTTAAAAAGATCAAGAGAAAATTAGCTTCTTATATATAAATTGAGGATAAAAGATTTTGAATGTGTGGTTGGGTTTTTTTAAGGCATAATATTTCATTTTGAAAATAGGATTCCATCTGTAGTTTATGGTTGCAAGTATTTTAATTCCCATTATGGAGTTTATCATTGACATTGAACTCTACCAATGAATCAAATGTGAGATGTGTTCAAGACTTTTTGTCACAACTTTGTTTTATCATGTGTCCAAGACAGTCTTTTAGCTTTTAAGTATATATCATGAATGTATGTTATCTGATATATACACTTTCTAATACCTATTTTATTTATTACTGCTGTTAAGTGAAATTTTAGGTTCTGGGTTTCAAGTCAATCAGTAGTACTTGGTTGTAGACAAAGTTCTGTGTGGAAATAGGGGAGTATCAAGATATTAATGACTTTTTCTCAAGTATATAGGCTTTTCTCAAAGGAAGCTCAAAGTTAAATAGTAACTCATTTTTGCTGCTTGTCATCAAATGAAATGCTATTACAGTATGTAAGAATGTTGCTGTTTCCCAGGAAGTAGAGAAGCTGTCCTTTATGGTTAAATTGGTCTAGTTGAAACCTAAAGAAGAACAATATATGCTTCAGTATTTGCCTGTGCTGCCCTGGATTAATTAAACTTCACTCATCTTAGTGCAAGTTTTGAAAAAATACAGGTAGCTGAGGTTCCCTAAAGTCACCACTTTGCGTCCTAATCCCATGAAGGCAGTTTCCTGCTTTACAGAATGGGCAGATTCTTGAACTGCAGTTATGTATGCCCACACCTGGGAATCTGGATGTGGGAAGGAAAGGCTGCTGCTTTTGCAAACATGCTGGGTTTACTGGTTTTATTTACTGTGGATTCCTCCAGTTTCCCTATTGGAGCTCCCTTCCTTTGCGGGCTGGGCACTAATCAGTTATCAAGAGGTCATTTGAGATGGAATTTTTACGCATCTTACTCTTTAGTCCTTTATCCTGGAAGCTTCTGCCATTTGAATCCATGTGCTCAGTCAGGCTCCTTCACAGTCTGAAAACCATGTGGCTCCTGCTGGATGGCTGCAGTGTGTCTTGCTGGAGTGAACCACAAGACCCACAAACCAGCAACTAAGCAACACACACAGCTATTTGGGATCATCCAACTTCAGTATCCTGCCCTACACAGGCCAAGAAAGTAGGCACATTCTGTTTTGGGAAGCTGCATATTGTTTTCTAGGTAGGTGAGGGAGAATTTGGCCAAGCTCTTGAACAGAAAAGATTTCACTGCAAAACTCAAATCACACACACAAAGTTTTGTACAGCTTTAACACTTCCACATTTTATGCTTATGACAGAAATCTAGTGACCTCTTTCATGGATTGTTCTGAAGTAACAGTTTTGGCTAGAGGCAAGACAAAGAACTAATGAACCATTTTTACAGAGGCCCTGCAGTTCCCTGTTTTCTGAAAGCTTTGCTCTTCAGAGGCCTTGGTGTTGACACAGAGCTTGTTTGTGAAAGTGACTGCCCTTCCACTGCTCCTTATTATTTAAGGCTTCACACCTGTAGGTTGCTTGCTTTACTCTGATCTGCCTGAAATGGTTTTTTTTTCCAGCTGCACAAGTGTTTTAGGACAGGTGTTGTACTGAAAGGTTACTCAGTTGCAGAGGCCTGACTGTTCATGCAGTGCAGTGACAGCAGTACAGCAGCAGATCCCTACTGCTGTGTCCTGCTGGTTATCTGTGTCTTTTGACTGCCTCCTTCAGAAATAGCATATTGATGGCAATGACTAGTGTTCAGACCTTGCCAATCAATACTAACATTGAATAAGAGTTAATTGACACAAATAACTGCATCTCTCAGTTTGTGTACGAGAATGACACCTTCCTGTGCTCTAATCAATACTAACTCCTTGTAAAGCATTGAAATAAAGCTGCTTTCTCTATTTGACAGAGTTTCCCCAGGTGGCTTGGAGCTGTCTCTTTCATTGTGTCTCATCATAACAGATTAACTGGAATGTTACATATGAATTGCCTGTCAGGATGATTCCATCAGGCATTTCTTGGTAGTGTTTATCACTGTCATCAGTGTTGAGTCAAGATGTTCAGCCTTTGTCTCTTGTTCTATAGCCAGAAAAATGTAACATTTTACCAGGTACAAACTTTGTTGCCAGCTAAATTCATTAGCTATTTCAAATAATAATTGCTAAACATGAATCTTTTAATAACAAATATAATCAGTATTTGCCAGAACTGTTGGTTTTGGTTTGATGTGACAATTCCTGTGTATGTAGTGCAAAACATTCTTTTTCCTTTCATAATTGAACAAAACTCAGGTTGTTGAGACGCTACTTGAGTGATCATTGCTTCAAAATCATATTTTGGTTTAAAGACTTACAGATTTGAGGAGAAAAATGGGATAATATTGCTTTGATCATTACAGATTTATTTTATTAATTTTTAATACCTTTCTGAAACAGAGTAATGCAAACAGATACTATAAAAGATCTGACTCATAATTACATTTTTAATCACCATTTTGAATATAATTTTGGGGAATTAGTTAATAGAATTTGAATTTTAACAATGACAAGTACAAATACTTCTGCTTTCTCAAATTTTAGTGCTTTTTTTGGGTTTTTTGGGTAACTATATACTTGCCCAAAGTAATTTTTTTTAAAAAAGTAATTTTACTGGGGAAGAAAACCCTGGATTTGAATTTGTTGCCAGATTGGAGCTTGCTTAAAATTAACTATCTTCACCAGTGCCTGTAGGAGTGGATATGACTGACAAGGTATTTTCATTCTGGATCTGAATTTTTACAAGGCTTCATGGAGGGGAAACAAAACAGGAAGGAAGCAAACACAGGGAGGCACTTGCCCCTCAGTTTATCTGTCGAATGGTGCCATCTTCCTGAATACAGTTAATTCTGCTGGCTCTTTTGGGTGCCTGCATAGCCACAGCTTCATTTTTGACTGTGACTTTTCCATGAAATTGCTTGTTTGGAACACCATGGGTCATGCCTGAATTGAGACAGCAATTCACAGATGAATTGTTTTAACACAGATTAGTACTTGACTTAAAGCAGATCTGGTTTATTAGGCAGTTCATCCAAAGGGGTCAGCTGGTATTCAGTGCAGCAGCACTTTTGTTGAACACCCATGTGGTATTTTATTCACACCTCATTTATATTTATATGGCTCTTACATTTGCTCTGGCTCCCATTGCATAAGTTAAAATTCTGGATTTCCATTTTAAAAATAAGAATCATCAGAGGATTGTCACCACTACCGTATAAAATTCAGTCTGTTTCAACATCAGCTTTTACAGCAAATCTGGATCTGAGTCCGACAAGAGGGAAACTAAGTATAAGAAGGTTTTATGAAAGGTCCATCTTTTCAGAAACATATGTGCAGTTCTGGAGGATTTCCCAGTGGGTATGAGTGAGAGCTGGGCCCTCACAGCAGCCAGGACTATTTGTGAGCAATTTTAAAGAAATAGCTTCTGTTCAGTCTTCCCCATCCCACTTCCATATAGAAAAAGGAGACATTGGAAATTCTGCAATTCCTCCATGAGAGGATGACAGAAGCTTGAGAATTGGTAAACTGCTCAGATACAGCTGTAATTGCTTCATTGTAACTCAGTGTATTAATGGTAGGCTTAAAATTCATCTGTCAAAATCTGCTTAGTTTTACTCTGAAATGTACTGATTTTTTTAAAAAATTATTTTTCAGGTTAACAAACAGAAATATTATTCACAAAATGCCTGAATGGACTCTAATTGCTATTGTTTTGCTATCTGTGTAAGTACCCTTAAATGTCAAATATTCTTATGTGCAACTGTCTTAATTAGCCTGTTGTAACAATATTTAATTTTCAGACAAAAGAAGAGAAACATTTCTTGAAACTATCTGTGGAATCAACAGAAATATTTTTTTCACGCAAATGTACTAAATTTTCTTGACAAAACAGGATTGTCCCCCTTGCTTCAAATGTTAACAGTGGACAAACTTACATTTAAAAAAAAAGAAAAAAAAGAAAAGCTAAGTTTTAGGGGGTTTTCAAGAGGCTTTGCAGGATGAAGTAGGAGTATAATTCACCCTCTTCCATTTGCTGCTGACAGACATTCTTCCCCTCTCTGGCATTAGGACAAAATGACGTATATTATTTGTATTGAAGGGTGAACTAATGTTAAATGTTGAAGAAATCACTGGTGGTTTCACAGACTCAGGCTCTGCCTTCCATTAGGGTTAAACCATCAAACAATCTTTGTCTTGAGCTTGCATTACGAGATTGCAAAAATCTTTATTCCAGAGTCTGTTCATTACCGTGCTGCTGCTGCTTCTTTTGGGCTTCCTGGGTCACTGGAGCCTGTAGGACAGAGAAGTGCTTACAGCCATTCACAGGTCAGGAAGTACTGTGGGCCGGCCTCGTGGCATGCCCAGCACTGCACTTACTTTCCTTGATATTACTTCAGTCTGACACATTGTTCTGGCTTTGCTGTCCCAAGGAAGACGGTACCAGCAGGCATTAGAGCAGGCTTCAGCGAGCCTTACATCTGTGTCACCCAGCCAGATACCGCTCAAATGATTCATTAAATCAGAACACAGAAAGTAACTTTACTTGAATGCCTTGGCATAAATTTTTTATCAACTATAAGAACAAATCTTTTGTCATTTTTACTATATATTCTTATGGTTGAATTGGTAATTTGTGAAACAGATCTTATGAATTTTTCAAGTAGTTTCTGTACAGTTAAGGAAATGGTGTCTTCTTTTTGATCAGAAGTTAAAATATCTAGCTGGTCTGCATATGATGAGCTCTAAATGTTTACATAAGTAATAATTGTTTTACAACTGCTTTAAAACATTATACAAGTAGTAGGCAGTCCTGGTAGCAGTCAGTATAACAGAGAACCAAGTCTCTTTTTAACTTTGCTTACTAAAGGTCCATCCCTAAAGAAATTAATTATATTTGATCATAAAATAGAGTAGATTTTATTTATAATATTAGTGAAATCATAAATAAAACCTCTGCTGATTTTTGCTTATTGTAAGGTTCTTGCAAGCTCATGATCTTAAGATTTTGAACAACTTCTCTCAGCTCCCTCTTAGGAGAGAATGTGGAAGAATGTAGGTGGGATAGAATGAGTGTTAAGATTCCTCTTATAAGATGATGCATGTTGCATCATTTCCAGAAAGATTAAAGTAGAACATTTAATTATTTGGAAATCCTAATCAAGGTTGAGTATTTAGTGGAAGCCAGGACTGTGCAGGGAAAGGCTCCCGAGGACCTGGACGACCCATCACAGATAGGTTCTCACTCAGGCCCTTTCTCAGCTACTGCAGTCTCCCAAGGAACCTGTCATATATTGCTAATATTTCTTATAAAAATAATTACACCCTATTTAAGTCTTCTCCCTTAGCTGTACTGAGATATTACGCACGTTGCAGCACATCTAATGTCATTTAAATCATAGAGTTGTGTGGGGTCTGAGTCAGAGTGGGTCTTCAGTAGCTTCAGTCACACTTTCACAACATTTATTCACAGGTCTTGACCTGGTTTCAGACATAGGACAACCATTTTACTGCCAACACTAAGCAGTAAAGCTGCATGAGCAACACCCTGGTAGAGGATAATGCTTCCTCTTTCCAGGTGGGTGCCAGACCATACTACAGGTATCCCAGGGTGCAGGGATTACAGAAGGCAAAGTGAACATGGGTTTCAAAGTATACCTCAAAAAAATCTAAGACTTCAAGTATTTTTTGTTTCGCATTAAAGGGGGCAAGGTTGTTTTGTTTCAAGTAGCAACTGTTGGACTTTGCTTGCACTCTATTTTGTGCATTCATGTTGTGGCTCAACACAACACTTCCTTCTCTCACCACTTCCTTCTCAAACATACATGGCTAGTGTGTGCTGAGGACTTGGTGTACTTAACTTCACAGTGCACTTTCAGAGTGCCCCAACCCTTTTTGTGATAAGGTACTGGACAGAATAACTGTTCTCATTACTGCTGTGTTGAATTCTAGTGTATTTTGGTATGATCATGCTGTCCTCTTAGTTTGACTGTGCATATTAACTCTTTGTAGGATACACTATGATG
This sequence comes from Aleadryas rufinucha, assembly GCA_013397815.1. NCBI lineage: Eukaryota > Metazoa > Chordata > Aves > Passeriformes > Aleadryas > Aleadryas rufinucha. The sequence continues at coordinate 351,714 of VZTH01018404.1, forward strand.
GATATCATTAATGCCTAATTTTGGTGCTTAAAGTAGACCCTAGGCTCACTTCATAGTCTGCAGGTCCTTGAAAAGCTGCTAGAAGTACTTATGTGCCCTTGAGTCTACTGACTGCTAAAGAAACCTAGGCTTCTCATTCACTGAAATAAAGTGCCTGGAACTGGATAGTGTGACATGTCTCAAAGTATAAAATGTTGGAGATTTCAACAGTGGAGTATTTCATGTTCCTAGTGAACAGTTGGATTTATTCAATCAAATTATTGTCTAGAATACGAACACAGCCAGCCTCTGCCTTTATTGAAAATCTAGCCTGAGGCACTCCTATGAATATAGCACATTCAGCAATGCTGAATCGACCTTGTTAGAGTACATTTTGACAGCCAGAGATTTATGTTCAAACAGTGGTATTCATGCCTGTCATGGAGTGGGTGACTCTTAAAAATTATCTGTAGATCAGATTTATTACTTACATGTAATTTGTAGTAATTTTGGCATTGATAGATTTTGGGTTCTTCCTGTTACATTGTTTAGTATGTTAAATAAAATTTTTTGTTCTCTAATAGCTGCTTTATAAGGTATTGTAAACTAGAATGCAGAAGTTGCATCTTTTTCCCCCAAAGAACTTTGCAAGATATCAAATGAAGCAGATAAATAGATATAAATACAGTAGTTCAAGAAAGAATGGAGAAAGCAGTGGGAAGATTGGTTGCTATACAAGCATGGGCACTTTCTGTTTTTAGTGTATACCCCTGGCACAGACTAATGGAAAGCTTTCAAGATATTTTCAGGAAATGTCTGCTTTCATCTTACTTATCTGAGCTGGCTGGTTCCAGTGAACTGTGGTCAGCTTCATCTACAAAGCCTATGCAAGAGGTTCCCCTGCTAAAAGCTTTGAAGCATTTCAAAATGTTCTGGGATTAGTTTATAAGCATTTGGCTGCAGTATTTAAACAAACTCAAAATGACCATGATCACTAAACAAAAGCCATCATTATATGTGTGCAGCCACTTTAGATAAATGTGTCATGTGGAGATGTACTCTAGAGGTTTACTCTCTTGGAGATAACAGTTCAGGAACTGGAGAATCTTGGATTCAAGTATGTGTTTTTACTCCTCTGCACACGAGAGCACATCTATTGCTCAGCCACTGACATTTCTAAATTATTTTAAGAGGAATTTAGATGTTTCTGATATCACTACTGTGTTCTTATCTGAAAGTGTCTGAATGTTTGAAATGTATGAATCTAATGCAAAAATACATATAGGATATGAATCAGACTTGCAGAGTGACTCTTTTTCCTACAGAAACCACAAACAAGTCAGCTGGATGATCTTTTATTTAGCATGTCTGATGGAAGTTTGGTTCTGGGTTTCAGCTGAGAAAAATCATTTATCATTAAGCTAGAAATATAATTGTTTCCCATTTTGAAACAGAGCTGACCTTGCAGGACCAAGAATCCAAAGAGTCTTTTTATAAAAGCCTTTGAATGTCGTTATAGTGTTGTGTCTATCTGTAGTTATATTATTGTGTGAAATAGAGAAAAGGCAACATTGTCTTTACACATTAAAAATATCTTCTTCCATTTTTCTCTTAACTTTAGGCTGTCATTTGGTAAGCGTGAATTCAAATAGATTTTCTGTTAAGCGGTTCTTAAGTCTGTTAAGCAGTTTTTCTATTAAGCTTGCTTACTTATCAGCACTTCCTAAGCAAACTTGAAGCTGCTTATTTGGCACATTGTGGACATGTTCAATATTATCTTAGTTCTTTCTGGCATGGTCCAGTATTATTTAGGAAACATACACAGAACAGTACTGTGAGGGATTTCAGTGTTGTTAATTGTGATAATAGTCAGTGCCAGCTTTAAAATCAATTCAATATCTTCGTCTTTCACAAGGGAGAAAACAGAATAAACCTTAACAGTTTCCAAGAAGGTGTTTGTCCTGGAACAAACACCGCCCCCCCCAGTTGCTGCAGTGATGTTACGCAGGAAGTGACACTGTGAATTTCATTGCACCCCATACGGTTGCAGTCTTTTCCATTCCGGTATCCTCGTGGGTAGCCTTCTAAGTGGGACGTTTGGATGTGCTGTGTAACTTTCATGTATGCCCAGCACAAACTCTCTGACTCCTGGATAATTAGTTCCTCTTTACAGTGCTGGTGCTTGGCTTCATCAGCAGGAGTGGAGCCTTGGCACATGCCGTGTCCTGTTCTGCTGCATGAAGTTAGGAGGGTTGGCTCAGAAAGCTGTCATCTCTGCAGCTGCCAGCTCTGCTGCCCAGTGCAAGGGAAGAGCAGGGCCATGGCTGTCTGCCAAGGATCTTGGAAATCCCTCCAAGAGATAGAAATCTGCGTGTTCCCAGCAGCTGTATGTGTGGGCATTCAGACTAACATCAATGCACAATCAGCAGAGCTGGTGTGCAAAGTGCATCACCAGCTATAAATTGTCCTTCGTGGTGGTGTTGTGACAAATCTGCTTGTTAAAATCCAGAAATGCTTTTATGTGAAACATGATTTTGGATCTTCTGCTTCAGTCTGTTGGCAACTTTATATTCCAAATATACTTGTGAATTAAGAATATGGTAGTAGGGAAAGGACTTTCTTCTGACACTTCATTTTAGCCTTATGTGTGAGTGAGTTGTTGCCACTTGTGTTTGAAGTTCTGAGACACAGCTTGCTAGGTTTCAGAAGGCTGTTTCAGCATGTTGACTCATTGGGGAGCTGACTTGTCAGTGGAGTTCATGTCCCATTGAACTTTATGCCACAACTATGATCAAGCAGATGGAAAAATTGCCCAGAGAGAGAACTGTTTTAAATTGTTTCTTTAAAAGGTATACATTTAGAATATTCCTTTCGTAATGTCTTGTTTTTCCCCCTTCCATAATCAGTGCTTTGCTTATTGGAAGTCAAGTCACAAGTAGTACAGTTGTATAGAATAGTTGTATAGAAAAAGTTGTACAGTAGTAGTAATACAGACAGCTCTGAACTAATGCTGCAAGTAAGACATTAGTAATTCACACTGTTACCAGCTGCCCTAAACTTAGCTTTGAACTAAATGCATTTTAACTTCATCCACTGAGCAAACTGAAATGTTCATGGTGCAACTGAATCCTGCAGCTATGGCCCTATGAAAATATACTTGCTTCCTTATTAATAATTAATCTTAATACATTCAATGCAAACATTTTTTTATCATGAAACATTACCCATCTGTTAAAAGAAAAACATGACTGGCACACACTTGAATCTTTTATATTCAGAGTTTTAATTTTATGTTAATTAACTTTGTAAAGAACAGCCTACTTTAGTGGGGCTATGACATATAAGCAGTGGTTTTGACTAACAGGAAACTTCATTGTAAGACAAAAATCTGTGTTAATTTGGCTTGTCTCTGAACCAAAAAAAATGTAGAGATGCACATCACTGGAAAGGCCAGTACAGCTTCATGTTGTATGATCCCCAGGTATTTTGTACCAGCAGAATTTTTAGCATGGATTCTGGATTCTGGTGTTTGGTTCCATGCAGGTAGTCATAATGGTACCTCTAGTAGGCTGAATGGTGTGAACTATTCTTCTTTAGCACTGCAATAAATTGTGCCCAAAGTAGAAGTACTGTACTCCTTAACTCTTCTGGAACCACTATAACAGAAAAACTTGGTAAAAAAATCCCCGCGAAAGAGCACTGTTGTTTGAAGATCTAATCATTCCTCTCTTAGGGTACTTGATGCAGATTATGGAATGTAAAACCTCATAAACAGTAAGGGTGTCTAGAAAGGCAGTATTTCATTCCAGAGACTCTAATTTCCTTTGTCATATTGCTGTTGAAAATGTCAGACTTGACATGACAGACAATATTTTTTCTGTGAAGTTTGTAATGGTTTTTAAGGAGGAAGAATCCTAAAGGTGATAAAAAATCATGAAAGCCCTAAAAATATTGCTTTGTGATTGAATTATGTCTTAGAAAACAAAATTATTTAAATGATTGAGCTTTTATAATTTGCTTGGATTAACAGTGGTTCACAGACCTACCTGAAGACCCAGCTGTCTATTCTATGTCATTTGGGGGAAATAGATGAATTTTATTTTTCATATCAATAATGTTACATTGGAGAATATTGGTGGTGCTATAGTATTCTACAGTGACCAGGAATAAACTAAAAATTACTCAGACGCATGAAAATTTGGAGGGGAGAGGAGAAGATTAACTTAGAGAGGAACCTAATTATTTTTATGTGATAATCAATAGTGGGCAGTACACAGATGGAGACTTGGCTTTGTGTCATGATACTGTAGGAATCAAATACAAAGGCAGTTTGTACTTCTCATTACATCTCACGTTACTTCTTGAGATACAAAAAAATTTTGACACCCAGTAACGCTCATCCAGTCTGGCAGTTAAGTTCTGACCTGAAGTGAGAAGTTAACAGTGAAGGCAGAAATGTACAGTGTTTTCTGGAATGTTTTCCTTTCCTATTTATGAAAACAGAAAAATACAACTTCTTTTGGGAAGGAAGGAAATTCGTATCACCCAAAGTAGATGATGTATAAAGTGTTTCTCTAGGCAGTGGGCTATGATAAAGCTCTCAGAATTTACAGACAATCCAAGCCAGCGGACTTAGCATCAGGGCAAGTGGCTCTTTTAACATGTGTGTAATTAAAATAGATACTTGGGATAAGAAGACTGCAACCAGTCAATTTACCAGAATGTTGTATAAGTAAACATAATCATATCTTCATAAAATTTTTCCTGGCACAATAATAAGAATCTAGAACAATCATGTCTGCAGCAGTACGTGTTCACTTGCAATTCCTCCCTAAGAGGAAAAGTGTTCTTTAATTGGCTGGTAGCAAACATAACCAACCAGTCTGTGGGAGCCTATTGCAGAAACTGCAAAGTGTGTATGTATAATTGCATACTAGAGGTGCAAAACCAGCATCAGTGCAAAAACTTCAGATGCTTGGTTGTTTAAAGGATTGAGATGCCAGCATGTTTCATTTTGATGTATAACCCACTTACACCCTATGTTCCACAGAAATGTGTATTTCATTCCCTCTTCCACCCTCTGTCCATCTGAACATCTTAAGAAGACACTGAATAGATCTAATTAATTCATCATAAAACTCAGTATTTCTGAGATGAGGTACTAGGGTTTTTAAAAAGTTAAATAATAGTTGAGATTTGTCTGGCTCTCCATATTTGCTCCAAACCTCATCACGTATTCTGCTGGTTTTAGGCATATGTTGAGTTCAGTGTACTTTCACAAATCAGTGTTACTAGTGCTCTTCTGCTGTAGACCTGGTAAGATTGAGAGTAAGGGTACAAGAGTGGAGATCATCAAGCTGGTAATAGATTAGGAAATTAAACAATTAAACAGGAAAGGGGTTTGGGGTTTTTTTGTTTTGGTTTGTTTGTTTTTTAAACCTGTGTGCTGTTATTTCTGGAAAAAGATGCTTAAGAATCCATAACTTTTGGGGATTTCTAAGAATCTCATTTTGAGAGGTCAAAAACCACGCTGGCATTTCTTTTCAAAACTGGCAAAGGCAAGTAGAAAAGTGTTGAGGTTGTTACATTTAACTTCTGAATAAAAAAAAATTGGACACAGTGTAAGCAAGGCTATTCCTAGCATGTCTCTTTACTCAGCTGCATTATTCCAGGTGCTTGATCTGTGTACTGGACTGTAATCAAGTTACAGTGTTAAAAAGCTGTGAAACTAAACTATGATCAGTTTTATGATTGTTGTTTCCCTAGTAACTGAGCAGAGTCAAGTATTGACATTATTTACCTAAGCATATTGCATTGTAGCTGTTTTAACTTACTGTAGGTCAGTATATTTTATTGTCTTTTTGGATTTTTTTTTTCTTCTTACATATTACTAAGGTAATGAATTGCTAGGAGTATTCATATATGGAAGAATGAAGTTCAGCACTTGAAAAATGGATAGATAGATATAGATACAACAATGTTTAATTCATAAAATGTATCAGGTTTGAATATAAAGTCATCTTTTAGATATTAAAATTTTCCACTGTATGTGCACAATAATTTATACAATGGTGTGTATTTTACAAAGTACTTAAGAGGTTCAGGTTCTCAAAAGCTCACATTTTAGCATTCTTCTTAATCCGAGATTTATACCTGTGCTTAATTTCATGTAGCTAGGTAATCCAAGTACTTCAGTGGCATAGATTCCAGTCAGGGCAGCCCCCCCAAGGAAGTGACAGAGAGGTGTCACAGGAGCACCTTGTGGAACATAAAAAAAAGGACAAGAAGACTGAAAAGGATGAGAGGATCAATATTAAAATAAATTTAAAATGTACTACATTTAAAATTTTGCCTAAGTTAAAGAAGAGGGGGAAATGGGAATAAATGATCAAACTGAGAAGTACCTTTGATCTGTCAGCTGGTTAGCAGGAAACAGGCTTCAAATAAATGGAGCTCTTTAAACAAAGCCTGTCCTTGAAATGTGTACATAAGAAACTTAGACTTGTTCAGGAGAAACAGCTGATAGTGATTTCTTAGGGGTTCATATTGGGAACTTTTTTTTGCCTTGGCATTATGCTGATAAGTAAGCTAAATTGAAAGTTTGTGGAACAAATCCCTATATGAATTCAAGGGCTTTAAATGGCACACAGTATTACAGATGTTCTAATGCTTTGTGTCTGTGAACTAACGTAGTCATCCTTTGGAATACAGTAATGTAGACGTGTACCACACTCCATTTGTTTTTTAGAAAATCATCCTGCAGTCCTATCTGTTGTACAAAATAGTGAAACAATGTCTGATTCCCTAAATTTTGTAGAAACAAACTGGATAAGAAATCGTACATGTTATTTAGCTGGTTTTGGTGCTTCCTTAGTCTTCTTGTCTGGCTCGAGGTCTTTCTCATCCACTGTTAAAGAAATCTGGAAGTGTTGTTTTGCATATAATTGCCCAAGTAATTATTTTTTTGCCAGACCTGTATGATATTTGTGTTGATGGCAGTCTTGGTAGTAATTTAAAAATGAGTCTTTGGAAATAGAGTTCTTAAATATCACTGTAACAGGAGGCAGATAGAACCATCGCATATTATTACAGTGGCTTTAAAGGAGTCATGGGTCCTGGAATTTTCGTCACTCCCACTGTTAATAGCAAAATATTTCCAGAGTAGTGGCTGTCATCTTTCTCATTAGATAGGCTAAGCCTGGGTTAAAAACAGCAATCCCGGAGTACCTAATGAAGCCAATGCTTTCTGTTACAGAATCAGCATAATGCTAGCAAATGCTTGCAGGCAATGTGATGCTGTTTTCCACCTGCTGAATGTTTGGAAATGTGTAGTTCCTTTCCCGGACAACTGATGAGGGAACTGACTTTATTCTCTGTGTGTGCATACATAAGGTCAAGACACTTGCTCAGAAGGAACATTGTAGGAGTGATACTGTGTGAGAAAACCCAGTGGTGAGCAACTGCAAAGGTTAAAATAGTTGTACAAAGCAATAGACTTCTAAATTTTGTCTCAACTGAATAGAAATTGTTGCTATTGTGTTTATATGACTGACCATGTGCTACTGGTCAGTCACGGGGAGCTGAAATATGAGAATAGTGAGAAATGCCGTTTTCTAGTTACTTTCTGAGAAGAGTTGTATTATTAATTATGTTGTGGCAAAATAGTATGAGTTATGTGAACTGAAAGTTCCAGATGTTTACCTAATTTTTGAGGCATTTTAAATTTTTTTGCAGTTATTTGTACACAGAATGTAGATTCTAAGGCATGTTGCCTGCAAGTATACAATGTGCAGATCTGACACAAATAGCACCAAATGGCTGTACTGAATTTTCACACCATTTGATGAAATGTCACTATGAGTTCTTTGAACACATTATTGATTTTCAGACTTATTTTGGGTGTTCCTTTGCATCAGACCTCTACTTTGCCTGTAAAATTAATTACTGGCCTAATGATAGAAATTTTTTTATATATGGAAAGGTTTTTTACTTGTCCTTCATTAAAAGTCAATGGTCATCTATCTTACAGAAGTTAATATTTTGAAGACAATCTGAATTTACTTGAGTTTTTTCCTTTTCTGTGTTTTTGTATCAGTGAGACATTGCTATAAAATTTTTTCATAGTTACCCAGCTGTTTGTTATATATAACAGCTAGCAGCTGATGGAGTGATCCTTAACTTTCAAGGGAGAGGAAGAAAGGGGCATAAACAATACATCCTGATATTCATGCGAATTGTTTGTTTGTTAGGTTAAAAAAACCAACAAAGATCCAGAACATTTGCATTTTCTTAAATCCATTCTAAATGAACAATTTCTGTACCTGATAAGGTAGCTCTAAGTCTGTTGCCTCAACTCTTCTCTCCTGCATAGTTTAGTTAAAACATTTAAATGCTTTCAAAAAATTTCCATATGGAGCTTAAAGGAAAAACAAAAGCTGAAGTCTCCTATGAAGGGAAAGACAAGAAATGACTGCTTGTATGGAATGTCAGAGTAGAGCCTGCAAAGTATTCTGCAAATGTACACTGGGCTTCCAAAGCCCCTGTGAGGAGAGCGTGGTGTGACATGAGGGAGCTGTGCTGCACAGCCTGTGCCCAAGGGCCTGCCCGAGTCCCTGACCACTGTCCTAGGAAGCGGTGGGGTTTGGGCTGCTGCAGCTTTAGGTGTGCCTCAGGCTGTTCTCTGAATTGCCAGTTGCCTGTTTTGATACAAATAACTCATTGGGAGGGAGAGGGTGGGGGTAAGAAGGAAAGAAAGAAAAGCAGATCCATTGTCTTTTTTTTTCAGTTGACAGCAAGCACTTCTATCAAATGCTTAGATAATCTCTGCTACTGTAAAAAGGCTTTCCTTTTACTGTTAGTCCTGTCCATCTGGCTACACCACAAGTGAAATGCTGGCCCCATTAAAAGGGAATGGAAGTTGACTTACCTCTGGACAACAACTATATGAAAAATGTGTGTGGAAGGTGAACCTGAAATGAAGAAAAAATATTTTGCGTAACTGTGTACATAAACACATATCAAAGAACATATTTATTGAAGAGACTTGTAGAAGCTGCATAGGAAGAAATGAAGGTAGTGGAAACAATTAACAAAGTTAACTTGTGAAGGAACCTTAATTTTTGCTGTATACTTGGATTATATAGGAATTCCAGCCGTTGATTTTGAATCACTGTTGGTAGCATTGATTTAAATGTAGTGGACAAAAATTTTAAAGTATGAATAATTTAGTTTCTTTTGCCATCAGAGGATTAAAGTGCCTGTGCTGGATTCTGTGGACAAGTCAGTACACAATAATGAAAGGAAGTTAAATAATAAATAAAACATAAGTTGCACTTCAGTTACAAAATTCTTGTCTTTATGACGAGAATAGGATCTTCAGGCTATATTTAAAACTAGACCAGAAGTGGCCTTTTTATCTCAGTAAGAAAATTGCCTGTTTATTTCTGTCAGTTGTTGCTGTTCAATACTGTGGGCTTTATCTTTCATTAATATAATACAGATATATATTGGGGGAGATTACAGAAAACTGCCCCTCAGTGCCAGTTTCCTCTTTGACCAATTGGATATGGTACCAAAAGGCCCCAAACTAGAGACTGCTTTAATTTCAGAGTTGCAAGTGACACTGATCATAATTACTCTTTTCCAGTACTAGTACAGTTGAATTTAAAAGACTCAATTCCAAAGATATATTTAAATACTTTTGCATCTTGTTTGTAAGTTAGATGCTTCTTCAGTTCAAGATTGTCTGTCAAATATTAATGTGTTCTAATGGAAAATGTTCACTCTGGAGACAGCTTTTTGCTTTTAAGGTTTTGGGTTTTTTTAATGTTGAGTTTTTTAAATCATGCTCGAACTAAAGTTGTAAGAAACAAGTGGGGTTTTGGGTTTTTTTCACTGAAACTGTGAACATAACAGCTAAATTACATAAGTTGAGGCTGTCATATTTTCTAATTTCTGAGCATATGTTTAAACATAATTATTAAGTGTAACCACCTAATTACACCAAAGTTAATAATTTTTTTAAGATCCCTGGTGTTGCATCTTTATCTTACAGCTACACTCATGTTGTTCTTCAGATTGACTTTCTGTCCAATACTAACTTTGGCCTGATGGATGCATCATACTTCACTAACAAAATTGCAGTCCCTAGACAAGTGTACTGTATCTAGTGAGATACTGCAAGTGAGAGGTTCTACCTCAAATTAAGCAAGCAGTCAATGTATTGTGAAGAACATGCAAAATTACAGTGATGCTTTCAGTTTAGTCTGTCCAAATGTCTGAGTGCCTTTGGGCATGAAATGAAATGGATAAATGCAGCAAGTGTTTGTGTTCACCTCGTCAACTGAAGCACTATCATGAGTGATTGATACACAGCAGCACTACAGTTGTATGTACAGGCAGATGGTCTGTGGGCTGCAATGCACATCTCATTCACTGAGGTTTATTGCTGATGTGTAACACTTGTTGGATTGACTCAGTCTAGCCAGTTGTCTTAAGCAAAACAATTGGTTTTATTTAATCAGTTGTGTTGGAGACTTCCTTAAAAGGAACATAACTAAAATGGAATCTAAAAGTGTATTCTATAGAAGTGCTGTATTAAAAGAAAGGCATTTCTGATTAGTAACACTTTTATTGCATTGCTAAGCCCATCAAATCTGTAACATAAGAGTAGAGCAAATATATTTGGAATGTTTAAAAAAACCCCAAAGAAACAAAACACCCCAGCCCTTCTGTGTTGATGCAGTAGAACCCATTAGAATGGCATGGTTATCTGCATGGTTATAGCTGGAGCAAGAGTCTATTGATCAGAGTTTTGTTGGCACCCTTGTAGCACATACGCAGTAGTCTGTGTCTGGTTTTTTGTTGGGGAAGGAGGACAAAAAATGCTGCCTGTAGTGCTGCCAGCTCTTGCTTCATTTCTGTGTTCTGAAACAAGTGTTAAGGAAACTTCTGTGATCATTCATTAGTTCAGCTCCATCATTCTGATAGAAAACTAGTTATCAATCATCCTGGTTACGATGATCCTAAAAAATTAAATGACTAAAACAAAAGGTAGAAAGAAACAGAGAATAAAAAAACCCAAACCTTATGTTATGATGGTTATGTTAAGAGTCTTATTCACTTAAATACCTTAAATACCTATAACTGGCAGAAAGATACCTTATTTTCCAAAGCTTTCTCTAGAAAGAGAGGTAGTGCTTGCCTGTTCCATCATTCTCTTTTATACTTCTGTTCTTGTTCAAGTTCCAAGCATGTCAAACAAGGTAAGGGACTTAAAAATTTGTGTTTAGATCCATGGCTTCTGCCACAACCAGTGGCTTTTATTTTTTTTAAGCTTCTGCCATTAGAAAAAAATTAGCAAGACTGGCAATGCTTATGTTTTTTCTAGAAGGAGCTTATTATTAGTCTTCTGATAATTAGCATATGGCTTTTCTTCATGAGTATGCAAGTGCTTTCCATGATATGGGAGCAATTTATGTGTACTCAAATTCTCAACAATTTATGTATAATTTTAAGTGACGAATTTTGGGTAATGGAGAGGAACCCAACTCTTACATGGTTGTGTTTTTACCCCTGTTTTCAGGTGTCTGTTTCAGAGAGCTGTAACTGACTGGTAACACAGTGGTGGCTTTGGAAATTTTAACTTTTTCAAAGGGAATCACAGAATTCATCTAAAACAGAAAGTCCAGAAAGCTTTCTGTAGATCTAGTAGCTGAGGGAAGGATGGTACTGGACAACTGGTTTGGGTTTTTAGAAAGAATATTCACACCACTGGATAGGAAATACCAATTAATCCTTTTAACTACATAAAAATTTTATCTTTTCTGAACATATTCAGCTGTCTTCATTAAGGTATGCATAGATCTAAGAACGAGTTGCACACACTACCATATCAATTAATGAAACTTATTCCTAAAAATAATCTAGACTTAACTCCTAAATATACTTGCCAAATGTTTTTGTAAGGCAGTTGATTCATAGAAAGCTTGGGTCTTGAGCTGAAGCACTGAAACTATGTAAACATTTTGTGGAAGCCAGATGTCCTTTAATAGCTTGATAATAATTGATTATTCTTCACATGAATTTCAACTTTTGTAGGTTTTTTTTCTTGAACTATAACATATGTGGAATAGCCAGCAAATACAAATTTTATCAATCAGATAGAGTTTGACATTTTTAACACTTTTTAAACGTTACGAATGCCTGTTTACCATATGGTGTCAGTGGGTGTGCAGGAAACGACACTCTCATCAAGTCTCATATACTGCTTTTCCATGATCTGAGCATGAACATTTCCTTTTAGTGGCTCTGCTGAAGGCAAGCCTTTGAAGAATGGGTGTGTAATTCTGGACTGTAACATTTATGTTTGTGTACTTCTGTAGGTGGTTATTTTAAAACCACTTAACTCTTTAGCTTTTCTTATTTTTATTTTACTTTATTCATAAAAGTTTCTTCCAGATTTATGTTGCAACACGTGAAAGAGGTAACAGAAAAGCAAAATTTTTATTTTCTTTTCATTGTTGCACTAGCCAGTTGTTATTATTGTGGTCCCGAGTATCCAATTTCCTGTTTATATTCTACATCTTTTGAAGAGACTGCAGACTTTCAAGGGAATTCCACAATCTCTGAACTGAAATCCTGTGTATCATTAAATTGAATTAGTCATCATAGTTTCTTGAGAGATAGGATCATTGTCATTTTCTGTGACTTGAAGATACTGATCCCAAATGCTGTTCTGGCTTGTTTGCGTACAATTAAGGTTTAATTCAGTTAAACAGTCCCTCAATACTCTGTTGTGCAGTACCTCAAATATACATTGGACCAGTGTTACTTAGAGCAGGTAACTTACCACTCCATGCAAACCAGCAAACTGCTTGCTCCTTTCCCAGACAATATCTTCTTCTTCTGCTCCAAGAGCCACCTGAAAGTAGAAAAGTTCTGAATGATAACTGCTTTTCAAATGACAAGTTAAAGCATCATTTAAAGGTCAGAAGGACACAGTTTTCCAAGGGAAAGGTGTTTGTACATATATTCATAAATATTTAACATGTTGTCCCATCAAGATGCAACTTTTAACTAATTCCTAAAAACTTGCATTTGCCTCTCTGAAATTACTTGCTGATTGTCTTTTGCTTATCACATAATTAGTAGCTCAATTAGTTTTAAAACAAAGTTCAGGTAAGAAAAAAGCCTCATCCATTGCTGAAACTTTTTTTAACTTCCATTTCTTTCTCAGTATTTAATGCCTGGCAATTTCCATGAAGATACCAATACTTTTTTCTTTCTCTCTTGGTATAAGCTATAATAGTTACTCTTTAAACAGTGTGTCTTGAACACGGTCTGACATTTAGGACATGGTTGTAGTTCATGAAACTATGTAATAACACCAGCTGCAGTTCCAAAAAAAAACAAACCGTGAGCTTCATTCATGGTAATAAATATTTTGGTTTTAGAGTATTCCTTAAAACTGCACAAGCTTTCTGCTATTTTTGAAAAATAATGTCCTCTTAACATCCTCTTAAGCCCAGGAATGGAGCTGGCAAGAGTAAGAAAATTCAGATAAAAATGCATGTAAATCTACATCATGGCCAGGAGAATGATTTACAGTGCTACAGCTGCCTCACACCAGCACTCAGGAAGTCACGACTTTTCTGCCACCAGGCTTTTTTCATATACAACCTGCATAATTTTGAGAAGGGTGAATTGAAGTCGAGTAGTAAGGCATCTCCTGCTCTTCCTCCTGCTATCCCTGTCTCCAGACTAACACTCTGCAGTGGTTCCTCTGATCCTCTATCAGCACTTCCTCTGTTCCCCTGCTGATAAAGCGTCCCAGTGCAAACCCAGCCTCCAGGCTGCCAGCCCTGGGCAGGGGCGTTTGGATTCACCAGCCCAAGGAGTAACCCCCGTACCTCTCACCAGGAAAGAAACAACGCAGTCCCGTCTGGCATGAAGTAAATTACAAAACCCAATGGCCTCAGGCCAAAAATCACAAACCTGACACTGAATACTTCTCTTTTATATATATATAAGTATAGCAGAGTTTATGCCTAAGTCATTTCTTTCCACACCTTGCCCTTACTTTGAGCATCTCTGAAAATCCTTCCCACCAAGTGACAATGTTTGATAGCTGAAATATTTAGCTAAATGTACATACTGAAATTTGTAATTTTTTTTTTATTAAGGGATTCTTATTTACTATATCTTGTAAGGTCCTTTGTTTGTGTTTTCTCTCTCTTCTTGCTTAATTTAAAAGAATCTTCTTTTATATGAAGCTCTTTTCAAGTGGAGGTGGTCTTAATACCAATGACTGCAGGGAGATTGATCTCAGTTGTTACTTCAAGACTTCCTGAGCTGGGAAGTTTTTAGGAAGCTGTAGACTATCTTGAATTTCTTACTAAAAGTACATAATTTCACAAATGTATTCTAAAATAACTCTTTTGTGTATGGTGTCAGTGGCACTGTATTTAAGACAAAGTAACTGTTGCTGGGATATGAGTTCTTGTTAAGTGATCTTATCAGTAATGTTTGGTGTTGAAGTTTCTTAACATTCAGCATAAGCTTTAATACTTGGTTTTGTTCATTAAAGTTGGGTTTTTTTAATATTTGGGCTTAGGAAGTAGATTCAGCTATTACTGCCTGTGCAATATTTTGCAATAGAATTAGGAGAAAAAGAAAGGACCTTGGGATAAAAATAGATTCTGATAAATTAAAGGGCAAATGAGAACAAACAGCTTACTTCATCTGCATACAGATAATATTAGGTGATCGGCATAGTGGTAGCTCCTTCCAAACTGAGGAATCTTGTATCTCTTTTATATTTGTCATATGAAGAAGTATATAACTTTTACTGTATGACTGTTTAGGAGCTTTTTTGGTAAAGAAATAAATCATGACTGAGATCTTTCCTTTTATATGTGTTTTAATTGTACATTTTGCACTTTGTTCGTTCTGACATCTGTCTACATTATACAATTTCTATGCACAACTGATTAGAGGCATACAAACTACTCTCATTTTTTCTAATTAGATTTTTTTGTTTCGCTACATATTAATAAATCATATTTTGGTACAGCTCATATTGTATATCATACATACAGTCTATTATAGACTGTAATTAATCAAATGGGACATTATAAACTGCCTTTCTTCAATACAGTTGTTTGAGCTCACAAGCTTTGCTTTTTAACATCTGCCACTCAAAAGTTGCTTATCTGTATGAAATATGTTTGGGTTTTTTCCAGATTGCCACAAACTACTCCACTTTTCAAGAATACTCAGACGAGTCCAGTGTACACACAGTTCCTGACCACATTACTGGAAGAACTGCATTTCAAAACTGAAGATCTGGAAAGTTTAACAAGAATATTTAGAACAGACTGACAACTTGAATGGTCAGTTAACTTTAAGCTATTTTGTGTGTCTTAAAACCAAGCTGGTTAACCACGGGTTTAATTTTCAGCATTTTGTAACTGTACAGTAACTACAGATTGTATCAGCTGGAGTAGAAAATGTGTGAAGCACATTTTAAAGTAAAGAAATATGTATGGTATGGAAATGAGTGTCATCATTCTGTCACTTACAGTAAATGCCAGCTGCTTACTTATCACATTAATCTTCTGATAATGTATGGTTGGTTTACTGCAATTTTGACAGGAATTTTTACTACCACAACTTATAAAAAAAAAATAAATCTGTGTGGCTACATGTGGCTACAATGGCTAAGACTCAGGAGGGGTTTTTTAATTATTACAGTGAAATTGTTATCTTCAGTTTTTGTGATATAAAATTGAGCTAAGAGCCATGTACTTTTTGCATAATATTGAGATTACATTTTTCATTCCAGGTAGGCCAGAAAATTTAAGAGCAAATACCTTACTTATGTTGATCATATTCACCTGATTCAATGAATATAGCATTATAGTATTTAAGTAATTAGTGTATTGACGTTACTGATCTCACTTCTTTGTTCCCCACAGAGTAACATAATCATCTTAGCATCTCCTACTACCTGAAATAGTTGCACAGAGAACAAAAGAACACCTTCAATTGTTTGAACTTTTTAAAATAAAAAATGAAATTTAGTATGAATTGTAGTACTTGCACTTCTGCTTTTTCATTTCCTTCTGATGGGTAAGAATTTTGAAGTCTTGTGAAGGAGCTGACTATAACTACAGTTGTTCAAGGTATGAAGACAAATTAAAATATGGATCATCTGAAAAGTGTTTAAAAGCAGTATAAAGGAATTTGGATTGGTCTGGTTTTTCTTGGTTTGAAAACTGTGACTGAAAGTTTGTCTGCAGGGATTAGAGAAAGAGGGGCAAAAAGTGTATGAGCCTCCAGTGGTAAGAGCAGTGCTGCTGACATTTTTCCAGTTGCCCCGTGCATGGATGGAGCAGGAACCTTTAAGGATGGTGACAACAGTACACAAATATGTCTGATTCACAGCCTGTTTGTCTTGCTACTTCTAAGAAAAGGGGCAGTCTTTGAACTTGTTTAAAAGTTATTTTTAAATGGACTCTAGTTGTTACTAATTTGGACTTTAAAATATATTTTATTAACTAAAAATTTTTGGCTTTCAATAGTCATTTCATTTCAAAGAGTTGTGTTATTTAGGCTGAGTGTGTTTCGAATTGCTTCTGTCACTAACAGATTATAAGTTGCAATTTAAAACTAGTCCACCAGTAATTCTTAGTGATTCCATAATACCTTTTATTGCATAGTTCTCAGTTCATAGGACACTGTATTTTGGGAGACTTGAGAAGAAAGTTGTAACTGACAGTGCTTAGTCTGCAGCAAATGCCAGCACTAGTTAAGGCTGGGGCAAGCCTTACCAGGGCTGCTACACAGCGACTCCATTTAAAAAACCAAAGTTTATTCCTTTGGTTTGCTTCTGTAATTGGACACCATAAAGGAACTCTACACTTAACTAGTTTACTGCTGTGTAGTTCCTTCATGATAATCAGGATATATATGTAGATTACCCCTGACACACAGACGCTCATGCAGCTTTGCTGTGGAAGCTTTGTGGTGCAGTAGACTTTATTTAGGAGATGCCTGACTTTTCCAAATTTACATTGTAATGGGAAGTTATGTTCAGTGTAAGTTGTAGAAGCAACAATTTAGAATTAGGATAACCTTTAATGCAGAGTTACAGCTATGCATTTTTCTAAGTATGCAGTAGGGGAAAAATACCCATTATGATCAGAGTGTGTCTAATACAAAATTCATAAGAATTACTGGATAGAAGTTACATTGCTTTTGTACCATGATGGGAAAAGTTTACTTGATACATATGGAAAGAAGGGTCAAGACCTCACTAAAAGATAAACTTCTAGAGAAGACTGAGTAATAGGTATGATAGTCTGAGCAGAACTTAAACCATGAATTTATATCTATTTGCTTCTGATTTTGGAAGTTAACTGTATTTCTATTTTTAGCTAGTAGATTGTGAGCAAGCCATTATCCTGTTCCATGCAGGTTTACCTTGGGGCACAAAGATTACCTCACAACAGTTCTGTCATACTGAGTACACCTAGAAGGCATTACAAATGTACATTGTACCAGGAATATGACCGTGTTTCATCAGGTTTGATGGCTCTCATTTGGAAAGTTTTTACATTTCCTGTCAGTTTAGTGGTGTGATTTTTTTTTTTGTAGTTATTTTTAGGCTTGGTCTTCAGCACTTACTGTGTAGGCAATGTATGATCTTGTAATAAGAATGAATAGGTCGCAGGCTCAAAGACCTCTTCATCAAGGTTCACTGTAGCTGCTTTTACTGTCTGCCTCAGCAGCTCAAAAATGTAAGCTTTCAGGATTCTTGCATATCTTCTTTCACTGCTGTGTAGTAAGCTCCCTCATTCTTTTCCTTGCCCTACAAGAACAGAATAACATTTTTCCATCCATGAGGCCAGAAGAAAGTTCTTTAGTATGCTGGAAACACCCTGAAGGGATATTTTTCACTTACGTGTAATGATTTCATCTCTGTTAGACATGAGTAACACACATGTAAATAAATGCAGAAAGTACACACATATACCCAATACTTTTGAGTAGCAGAGAGGCTATAGACTCATCCCAAAAGGATCTTTCAATACTGTCAGCTTTAACTGGTATATAAAGATCACAACTCAAGTACCAAAAATTCAGTTCATTTATGTAGTTTTCTTAGGAGTGTGCTTTGTAACAGCTTAACTGCTTAGCAATGTTCAAATCTAGATGTCATTTTTTATCTTAAAGCAAATTTCTGTCACAACTATCTGTCCTTCAAAAGATGTCACTCTTAACTCAGCTGAATTTTGGTGGTGTTCTGCCCCTTCTCATTTCGCTTATGTTGGCAGCCAGATTGTTTCCTTGTGGCCTTGTTTCTGTGCTTACTGTTTTTCCTTCTGTGTTAGTTAAGCAGATGAGAGCAGTTGACATTTGGGTCAGTGGTGGTTTCAGCCTTATCTCAGATGCACTAAGTTGTAGTGACTGACTTCTGAGCTGCAGGTGTGGAGAGACATTATGGATCTGGGGCTCAGGGTAAATGGGACAGAAGCCTCTATTTCTGAACAGCTCTGTGAAAGGGGCATAAACTTGGTAAAGCCATCAGCACCTTCGATGATAAGGATCATAAAGTCACAGAAGTCCATTGCCATGAACATGTAAAGCATCCAGCGCTGTCTGGCCATGGACCTGTAGCAGGGCAATTTAGAGTATGATGTGTTTCTTTTAATAGCAGGGAGGTGGGAAGGAAACCAGACTTATATGGTGATTTTTTTTTTTCCAGACATATATAATTGATTTAGTAAAGAATTGAAGAACAGCTTAGTTTAAAGCTTGAAGCAAAGCTTGCTTCATGCTGTTGACAGCTGTTCTGCCTCAAAGGAGGAATGTGTGACACATACCTGCATGTCACAGAATGGATTTCTTACCAAGTTTTCTAGAGCTGTGATGAAATAATCTCAGAAGAGAACAACCACATACACAGAGTCACATTTTCTCAAAATTATTCAAAGCAGTGTTTATGCTGGCCAAAGAGGCTGATGGAAAGACTTTTGTGTCTGTTTTCACACCAGAGTTCAGTCTGGTAAATACTCTCAGTGTAAGCACTGCTCTCTGTAATACTGAATTTCCTAGCACAGAGCCCTTCACTGCTGGCATTTGATTCTTTTTGCCCATTGACCATGCTTAGTGATTTTTCTTGGATTTTGGAGAGAAAAAGAGGAGTCAGTGGTTCATTTGATGTTCACCATTTCAGGGAAGTAGGAAAGTCATAATGTAACCCATACATATTCAGGTTTTTGAAGAGATTACCTGGAATCTCTGTAAAGTTTGCAAATCAAGCTATATATGGTAATGCAAAATTCTGCATTAAAACAAGCAGAAGAGAGACTGATTTATTTCATTGAAAACTATCAAAACAAAAAACTTCCTTAGGAAATCTAGAGCAGCATAACTAACAGGGCTGTGCCACTGTCTAAACCCAGGAGTGCACATTTAGATCTCCCCTGTCTTTTAAAGGGAGATGCAGGGAGCGACAAGGAGCATGGTACATGTATGAGATGTATCTGGGGCCTCACAGGCTGTGTCCACACAACACATAGAAGAGTCGGCTGTATTTTCACTCTTCAGTCTCAGTGAGTAGCTTAAAAGTGAGACATCTGTTGTGGTTTTAGGGGGGAAATAACGGTTCTGTGAGTCTTAATGTTCCATGTTCTACCCTTCTCCCCCTAGTTTGAGAGAGCCTGGACTCTACAAAGTGCAAGAGGGGATGAGCAGCTCAGCTGGACATGTCTCTTTTAACTGCTGAGAAAAAAGGACTAGCACATCCGAGAGAAGAAAAAGGAAGAGAGGAGGGGAAAGCACTATTCACAGCTTCTAAATTTAGGCATCCAAACTTAGGTACCTGCCTGTCTTCATTTGCTTCAGAGAGAATTGATGCTCTTAAATTTAGGGTCTCCAAATCCTACCTTAGTGCCTTTATGAAGTGGATGGTAGTAATGCTTCTGTCCCTATTTCCTGCTGGGGGAAAGAAAACAGAAAAGTCAGCTGAGAACGCTGACACAGTAGACTAGCTCTCCCTGGAGTAATTTGTAATAAAGTGTGGCACAAAACTGAATGGGGACCTGCCCCTGCACAGTGGGGAGATTCTAAGCAATCTGATCCTATTGTTCACTTACTTTGATGGCTACTGCTTCACACTGAATTTTTTCTTAACCTATAAGAATTTAACACAAAAAGAATTCAAGTCAGTGGCAGTCTTTAGGGGAAAAAAATAATGCCCCTGTGTTGAAATGACGTCCAGGAGGTTACACTCTAGTTCTATAGTTACCTCTAAGTTTTCCATACTTACTATTTATTTCTGCAATTGCATGTGAACACACAGTACTGTGGGTGGGGTTTAGCCTGATCTCACTGGGACAGCAGGTAATGCTGAACTGTCATTTCCAGTGAGCATTAAATATTGAAAACACAGACTCAGCCTCTCTTTTTGGCAAGTCTTAAGTTTCCATTAGCAGCAGATGGTATACAAGGCAGGGCTAGGCACCTACCTATAAAGACCTCTTGTTTCTCAACTGTGTATCTCTACCACCTGACAGCCACTCGTCCTCTGATTAGAGTCAGAGGAAGTGGGTGTGCCTTCCATTTGCAAAGGCAGAAAGTTATATTGGTGGAGACTTTTCCTCTTGTGAGTTTTCTTTTTGTGACTCTTCATCTTAGAACCACTTCTCTGCACCGAGTGTGGATAATACTTTGGGAGATGGGCTGCCTGAAAGACGCTGTAGAACATGAGCTGTGGCATTTGTGCTACCCAGGATTTGGTGTGGTGGCGGGGAGGAGCTGGAAACACATATCTTCAGGTGGCTCTCCTTTAGCACTCTGGTTTCAAAAAGCAAGTGAAAGCAGATGAGCCACTGAGCAATGTATGGACATGTGTGATAAAGTCATTCCTCCTGAGTTGCTTGCAGCTATAGAGTAGAGCAAGGTGTAGGCTGGAGTTCTGAAGAAAACAGACAGACTTTGCTATGAGAACTGAATGTGTAGACTAAACTCCTAGGCGGCGTAAGGCTGATCAATCAGAACAGCGCAGTAAGTGTGGCCCCTGTACACTGCAGCTGTCCACCTGGCTGTTGGCTTTACTGTGCTATCCTGCAGTTACCTCAAGACAAGAGCTCTAATGAGCCCCTGTCCAACAACAGGCTAGAGCAGAACCACAGGTTCTGAGGCAGCTGCCTCTTGCCATTTGGCAAAGTCCCTCTGTCACAGTCAGTCCCTAGGACACTGTGGTAGCCTGTACTTTAAAGGCAAAGTCTTCAGTACATTTTTGCACACTGTGATTACCTGTGAGAGCTGCATGCAAGGATCAGAGCACAAAGCCACTGGGACTACTGGCTGGTACATCCTGTATCATCAAATCAATGCCATTTCTGGCACTTTTTACCCTCTTGAATTTCATGGTATGTGTAACTGAATTGAACGCTTAGTGGGACAGCAGCAGCTTCCTGGGGAGTCCTACAATTAGGTTAGAATTAGTCATCACCACAGAGAGCTTGAAGGACTTTGGATATAGTTTTAATAAGCTGCAAACATTAGATCAGGATTTACATCATAAATCTTGCCTTTTTGTTCTATTCAAACAGGAGTGTCTACAAATCAGGTTAATATAATTTAACAGTACAGTAGTTAAGTAACAAAAAGGAACATAATTGGTAGTATTATCTAAGAAGCCACAGCAACTCTGCCTACAGCTGCCAGCTAAGATCTGACTCATCTAAGGTATTTTATAGCAACCATATGTTAGGCACGTCTATCTCACCTATTATGCAGAAAAATGATAACGTTTCCTAATCAGGATTTGCCACTAAGCAGGATTTTCCATAAACACCTCAGTGCTGCAAGTGCTATCCACAGTCAGGAGAAAATCTTTTGCAGACACTTCTGATTTGTTAATTTAATAAATAGAATAAATGGTTACAAATCTGTGGCTAGTACTGATTTAGCAAGGCTGGCTGTAGTTCAAAGTGTAGGTAAATTACTTTGGCAGTTGAAATGGTAAACATCACTGTAGCACAAAATTCATGAAGATAACTACTAACTTTTGCACTTATTCAAAAGTTTCAGACTGAGGACATGGTTTCAAAGCATGTGATCCATTAAAAATACTTCACTGAGATGGTGCAAGTGAAGTTGTGTTCATGTAGTATCTTCACCTGCATAACCAGAAGAGAGAGGGTGAATTCACATCAGTATAGGAGAGAAAGATTAAAAAATGAGTTTGAAAATACTCTGGTCGTTTGATAACCATGCAGGTAGTTAAGCTAGAATAATAACTGCACTTTAACAAAGGCAGACACCTTGTTGATTTTTAAACAAGGTTTAGATCCAGTTCACTGTTACACAGAAACCTGCACAAGCCTATGCCCCTCTGCATTTTGACTTGACTCCTTCTTGTACAAAGACTGATTAAATGTCCATCAGCCTTAATTATTCCCAAGCAGTCTAAAGGAGTAATACAGGGGATGAAGCTGCAGTCCCAACATTTCCTTCTGTTCTCAAAAGGGCAGTAGTTTTACTATGTAAAGCTCTGACTTAAAAGCTTTTTTGAATACATTCTTCTTTTTCTGAACTATGGGTTCTCAGTAAATTAAAAAAACAAAAACAAACAGATACTTTTGCTGCTTAAGATCCTTGGCTTATTATAAAATTTCACAACTAGAAATGTAGTTAAAGTGTTTTTCCCTTATTAAGATAATTTTTCTGAGAGCATTTGAAAACTTGAAAAATAAGGGAATTTACAGATACCACATTAGCCCTCTACAGCTGTGGGTCATATATATGTCATCTCTGCTAACTATTCATTTCTAAGATCCTCCCAAGCTCTGCTTTTTTTGTTCTCTGAACATCTGATGCTTCTTGTTATTCTTCTATAACCACAGATGTGCCCTCTTCAAAAAACTCACAATCTCACAATGCTAAACTGACAAGCTCAGTGTCAAACCACACACCCCAAGCAGCCCTGAAGAAAAACAGAATCACGCTTGAAGAAAAACAGAATAAATCACACAAATTGTTTCCAAAGAATGAATCTGAAACATTGCAAGCTGTGCACAGGCGTTGTTTCCTAAGAATACCAATGCCATTTTTATGCTCACATACTCTAAGCAGAGGCTGCTCTCAAAGAAGAGATTAATCTGAATAACTTTGTATTTCCTTGTTGAGTTTTCTCTGTCTTTGAGCTGAACTGGAGCCTTGCTGTGGGACCGAGCTGGGTCTCCTTTCTGCCGAAAAGCAGCACGGGTGTTGCTGTGTTGGCTGAGTTACACAGGGTAAGTGAGGCCACTTCACTGGGAACGTGTGGTTTGTGCACCACGGAGCCGCTCTGCATCGGAGGCCGTGAGAGGCTGCCTGGGAGCACAGCGAGAGCTCCCTCCCTGCTGAGCAGCCGGGCCCGCAGCTACCGGTGCTCGAGCAGGGCCCTGCCGGACTCAAGCGCTCTGGGCACAGGGCACTGAAGCCGTTTGTCCAGCTCTCTGTGGCCAGGCTCTAGCAGGACCCATAGCTCTTTCAGCTGTAGTGCCTCTGCAAGCCATCCCTTCTCCCACTGCCAGCACCCTTGTGGGACAAGATTGACTCCACAATGTTGTAGTGAGAAGGCATCAAATATGTATAATTTGGCTTGGCAGTAATGCTGTAACTTACCTAAAAGGCTTTATGGTACTGTTGTGCAAAGAATGAAGGGGTCAGTTTCATGCTCAAATACTCAAGACCAGCTAGCTAGCTCTTTTCTTAAACTGTCAAGCACACTTCACACTTTGCAGCATTTTGTTGTCTCCTTATCTCTACAGTTCAAAATTTGTCACAGCATTAAAAAAATAAAATAAAATTTAAAAGTGTAGCTACAAACATTTACCTAGCTGCCTTGAAGGCTCTGTCGATATGTAACTGTAAGTAGTGCTGTTGTGTAGGCTTCACTGAAAGAAACTATTTTTTTAATCTGCTGATTCAAACATGAAACATTGACCTCCAGTTCTGGTACTTGACTGCTGATCTGTGTAGTAGTAATGCTGGATTCTGGTTTACATCATTTGTGTCTTAAGGGTTTGAGTCAAAAGTTGGATTTCTTTTTTTCCTAGTTCATCACTGTCAGATGACCTTGAATACAAGATAGATGACGCCTGAAGCAAAGCTGATAAAGTCACCAGTGCTAAGAAGCAGGAGGGAGGGGAGGAATGGAAGCACAACAGCATAGATACGTATCTTCACATCCTTACTTCCTTTACAAATGGAGGAAGTTCCCTGCACGTTAGCCAAAGAGTATCTGCTCTTACAGTCTAAGAGTACAATTTCTAAGAGCCACAGGCTCTTAAAAATATTGAATTCCAAATTTCACAGGTAATACTCCATAAATCATACTCTATATGTATTGCCTCTGAAAAACTTCTACTAAAAATTCACAACTGGGTATAAAGCCAGAGTTATGGACACTCACCCCACCCTGTTTCATATCTCTACTCTGTTTCTGTCCCCTCTTCTTCCAAATCCTTCCTATTCTTCCCATCCCAGTGCACAGCCATTCTTTTCCACTCTACCACTTCACTAATTCCAACAGTTAGCACTCATCCTCCTGCCTGCTCCCTGTGTGCCCCTAGAAAGATCGCACCCTACAGTCAGCTTCCCCAGCAGCAGACCCCCGGGCTTCCCACGCTGGCTCCCTGCACCCCAGAAAGGGATGGCTCTGTCCAGCCTTACGCCCCCCCC